>JAPXFQ010001124.1:147500-551062 GCA_028564705.1 Apricaphanius iberus | reverse complement strand
ATTCTGAGAATAAAGTCAGAATTCTGAGAATAAAGTCAGAATTCTGAGATTAAAGTCAGAATTCTGAGAATAAAGTCAGAATTCTGAGATTAAAGTCAGAATTCTGAAATTACAGTCGGAATTCTGAAATTAAAGTCAGAATTCCTAAATTAAAGTCAGAATTCTGAGAATAAAGTCAGAATTCTGAAATTAAAGTCAGAATTCCTAAATTAAAGTCAGAATTCTGAGTATAAAGTCAGAATTCTGAGAATAAAGTCAGAATTCTGAGATTAAAGTCAGGATTCTGAGAATAAAGTCAGAATTCTGAGATTAAAGTCAGAATTCTGAAATTAAAGTCGGAATTCTGAGAATAAAGTCAGAATTCTGAGATTAAAGTCAGAATTCTGAGAATAAAGAGATTTGAAATTAAAGTCAGAATTCTGAAATAAAGTCAGAATTCTGAAATTAAAGTCAGAATTCTGAGATTAAAGTCAGAATTCTGAGATTAAAGTCAGAATTCTGAGATTAAATTAAGAATTCTGAAATAAAAAGTCAGAATTCTGAGAATTTAAAAAAGTCAGAATTCTGAGAATTAAATCAGAATTCTGAGAATAAAGTCAGAATTCTGAGATTAAGTCAGAATTCTGAGAATAAAGTCAGAATTCTGAGATTAAGGTCAGATTCTGAGATTAAAGTCAGAATTCTGAGAATAAAGTCAGGAATTTGAGATTAAAGTCAGAATTCTGAGAATAAAGTCAGAATCTGAGATTAAATTCAGAAGTTCTGAGAATAAAGTCAGAATTCTGAGATTAAAGTCAGAATTCTGAGATTAAAGTCAGAATTTGAATTAAAGTCAGAATTCTGAGAATTTAAAGTCAGAATTCTGAGATTAAAGTCAGAATTCTGAGATTAAAGTCAGAATTCTGAGATTAAAGTCAGAATTCTGAGATTAAAGTCAGAATTCTGAGATTAAAGTCAGAATTCTGAGAATAAAGTCAGAATTCTGAGATTAAAGTCAGAATTCTGAGATTAAAGTCAGAATTCTGAGATTAAAGTCAGAATTCTGAGATTAAAGTCAGAATTCTGAGATTAAAGTCAGAATTCTGAGAATAAAGTCAGAATTCTGAGATAATGAATTTGAGAATAAAGTCAGTTGAATAAATATAAGTCGAATTCTGAGATTAAAGTCAGAATTCTGAGATATAAAGTCAGAATTCTGAGATTAAAGTCAGAATTCTGAGATTAAAGTCAGAATTCTAAATTAAAGTCAGAATTCGAGATTATAAAGTCGAATTCTGAGATTAAAGTCAGAATTCTGAGATTAAAGTCAGAATTCTGAAATAAAGTCAGAATTCTGAGATTAAAGTCAGAATTCTGAGATTAAAGTCGGAATTCTGAGAATAAAGTCGGAATTCTGAGATTAAAGTCAGAATTCTGAGAATAAAGTCAGAATTCTGAGAATAAAGTCAGAATTCTGAGATTAAAGTCAGAATTCTGAGAATAAAGTCAGAATTCTGAGATTAAAGTCAGAATTCTGAGATTAAAGTCAGAATTCTGAGATTAAAGTCAGAATTCTGAGATTAAAGTCAGAATTCTGAAAATAAAGTCAGAATTCTGAGAATAAATTCAGAATTCTGAGATTAAAGTCAGAATTCTGAGATTAAAGTCAGAATTCAGATTAAAGTCGAATTCTGAGAATAAAGTAGAATTCTGAGATTAAAGTCAGAATTCTGAGAATAAAGTCAGAATTGTGAAATAAAGTCGAATTCTGAGAATAAGTCAGAATTCTGAGAATAAAGTCAGAATTCTGAGATTAAAGTCAGAATTCTGAGAATAAAGTCAGAATTCTGAGATTAAAGTCAGAATTCTGAAATTAAAGTCGGAATTCTGAAATTAAAGTCAGAATTCTGAGATTAAAGTCAGAATTCTGAGAATAAAGTCAGAATTCTGAGATTAAAGTCAGAATTCTGAGATTAAAGTCAGAATTCTGAGATTAAAGTCGGATTTCTGAAATTAAAGTCGGAATTCTGAGAATAAAGTCAGAATTCTGAGATTAATGTCAGAATTCTGAGATTAAAGTCAGAATTCCTAAATTAAAGTCAGAATTCTGAGTATAAAGTCAGAATTCTGAGACTAAAGTCAGAATTCTGAGATTAAAGTCAGGATTCTGAGAATAAAGTCAGAATTCTGAGATTAAAGTCAGAATTCTGAAATTAAAGTCGGAATTCTGAGAATAAAGTCGGAATTCTGAGATTAAAGTCAGAATTCTGAGAATAAAGTCAGAATTCTGAGAATAAAGTCAGAATTCTGAGATTAAAGTCAGAATTCTGAAATTAAAGTCAGAATTCTGAAATTACAGTCAGAATTCTGAGAATAAAGTCAGAATTCTGAGATTAATTTCAGAATTCTGAGATTAAAGTCAGAATTCTGAGATTAAAGTCAGAATTCTGAGATTAAAGTCAGAATTCTGAGAATAAAGTCAGAATTCTGAGAATAAAGTCAGAATTCTGAGATTAAAGTCAGAATTCGATCTTTTTTTTCTTCAGTGGCCCTACTCCTCTTCCGTAGATGTCATCTCAAGGCAATTTACAAGAAAAATCATACAAGCATTCCAATCAGTTCAAAGTTTTGTATGTGAGGAGTCCCAGCAGATTGTTCTAACGGTTCTGGAGGCGCTCTGCTAACAGGAGGTTCTGGATGGGATTTAGAGCAGAAGAGAAGTCCATGAAAAGGAAAGCAGCAATGTCCTCTGTGATGTGAAAAAGTTCTGCTTCCATCTTTTCCTGCTGGTCCCATTTATTCTGTGGTTCTGTTCTGATGTCTTCTTTGGTCCAGCCTCTAAAGTCCACTCTGTCAGGAGACATACACGGACATTCATGTGGCCTTGATCTGGATTCCAACCAGCCCATGCCTGACTATGCGTTCTGGTGTGACCAAGTTCTGATGGGTCGGATCTGACTCTCATTTGTCTTTGTCCCGCAGAAAGTCCCTCTGAGTTCCAGAGCAGAACTTCTAATGGACTTTAACATCTTAGCAAATCAGACTTTCAGACACTTCCCAGTTTCTTTTCCCGCTTCACCCATCAAAACCAGCAGCAGCATCTGGACTCTGAATGTGACGAAGTCCTGCAGCGGCACCAGAAAAAGGAGCCGACCCAGTTTGTCTCTGTCTGGAAGCATATCGCTGCCATAGACTGTAGAACCAGTTATAGCCATCATCCATTCTATACAGTTCTATATGAGAACCATCACAACTCTCTGAGTTTATCACTGGTTCTGAAGGTGAACAACACGATTTATTCAGCGGAAGAAAGAGAAACAGAACACAGTGAAAGTTCTGCAATCAGATTGGGTTCTGATTCTGCAGAGACGGATATCTGGAGCATGTTGGTTGATAGGTTCTGATTAGAGCTCAGAGGGACGCTTGGACCCACTTTCATCGGATTTAAGTGGCTAAAATCCTTCCCATCAGAACCACAATGCAGAGGTCCAGTTTGAGGTTGCAGGTGTGGTTTCTAACAAGTAGAGCGACAATAACAGATCCGTCAGAACCCCAAATTAAACATAGAAATATACCAGCTAGACAGGAAGTCTGAATAACACAAGCATTGGCAACCAAAGCCCAACCAGTGAGTAATGAATGAGGCCCGGCAAATAGAAGGTAATACTGCCCCCTGGTGGCCGAGGAGCATAACCCCAGCCAATAGAATGGGCCCCAGGGAGCAGAAGCAGCGTTTATCTCACTACGTTCACTGAACTTCAAGGGGTTCATGAACAAACTACGGAGATGCGTTCAGGGACACTCTCCAGCCAGAAGAGAAACATCTAGCGCCAGGCAGGGAAGAGAAATGCAGCTAAATATGAGAGAAAGAGCACAAGGCACAAACACGCTCAGGATTCTTTCAGCACAACTTTATTTAGACTCAACTACTGACATGAACAACCTGGAACATTGAGGCTGGAGGTGAGAAGACACTAAAGTTCAGAACAATGTGGAAAAATGACCAAAAAATGACAAGTTGCTCTGGTCCCGGATGGGTTTAAACTCTACAGAGTCCAAAAAAAACGGTTCTGATCAGCTGTGAAGACAAGTGATTTGGGTTTTCTTCACATTTGCTGCTATGTTTCTTAAATGTAGCAACGGGAAGCAAACTGTGACAGTTTACTTCTTGTCTCGAGCCAAATAAAACCTGATGAAAGTTGAATCGAGATTTCTATGGAGTTTATGGTTCAATAAAAGATAAAGATAATTCCAAGATGTTGGAGAAAAGTTAGAATCCCAGAAAAGGTGAATGAGTGTGTGATTGATATTGGTTTTTTTTTAAGGAAAGAAGTGTAATTCTCTCATGTTGAAAAGTAGAACATTTGCAAGAAAAAAAACCAAGAACTTTCTATGATTACAGTTAAATACATTAAAAAACATTGTTTTCTTACAATTTTCTGACTTAGCAATGTTAGAAATATATTGGTTTAGATATTGAAAACGTATATGCCTTCAACAGAGGTTCCTTTTTTTTCTTGCAAATGTTCTACTTTTCTATATCAGAGAATTATGCTTTTTTTTTCCACAAGAAAATATCTGAGACTAATCTAAAAATGTCTGTCTTAACTTGTAATCTTACAACTTTAGTCACAGAGAATTTCCGTGTTTATGTGTCTTTCTTTTTTTCCCGGAAAATATGTGAAAATAATCTCAGAAGTTTTTACCCGTAAGTTTGCTACTTTTTGACATTATATGATTTCTGATTATTATTATTTTTTCTGGAAAATATTTGACTTTAATCTAAGAATTTATTAGTTTTTTGGGGGCGGGAATTTACTCCAAAATATTTTTCTTTTGTTTACAAAGAGACGTGGAACCTAAAGTGCGGACAGCTTTTCAAGACGGACATAACAAAACGAGGCACCTCCGGTTGCTAACGATTAGCACGGAGCAGCGGGAGAAATGGAAAAACAACTGAGAAGAAATGAAAGTAAGCTGATTTTTTTTTTTTTTTTTTTTTGCGTTGTTGTGACTGTAACAGAGTAAGTCAATGAACGTTTATTGATGGATATTTCTTATGTCAATAGTGGTTTACCAGAGTCGAAGTTTTAAGTTTAGAGTGATCAGTTCTACTTTTTAGATTCAACCATTAAGTACAGCTAACCACGTAGGTTTAAGCAAATACAGTATTGTGTTTTATTCAGCCCCTGAATCTAAAGTAGACAGTGAGCATCAGACAAAGCTAGACGCTCCAGAGAGCAGAGAGGAGAAAACCCGGGCGGTGAAAACAGAGAGGCCTAAACAATTCGTGTTTACCTTAAATAGCCACAAATCATTGTGAAATACAGTCGGATTCCTCAATAAATCCTTTGCAATCGTAATATTAGCTCAATAGAAATACAATTAATTGTTATAATGCCTTTTTTTAATAACATCTGCAAAACAGCAGACAAAAGCCTGTTAAATTATGCAGAACTTTACCTGGTTTATCTGTTTTCTTCAGAGCTTTAACTTTGTTAGAGAGAAAGGTTGAAATGGATCTTAAAATGCTATAAAATGTTGAAAAGTAACAATAATTAGGCTAAAATAAAATTGAAGAAAGACTGGCTTTATTTTTCATTTCTCCTTCATACTGTATATTTAAATGTCTTATTAGACAGAAAAGCTCTAAATAAAAAAAATATATTTTCAAGCTTTTAAGCAGCGTTTATATAATTTCTTACAGTTCAGAGGAAACTAAGAGAAGGATAATTAACATTCGTAGTGGATTGATTTTTTTTCCCCCTCTTTGTTTCAGAATAACCACAAAATGAATAAAAACAAGAAATTTGATTTTAAGAATAAAAAATGAAAAGGTTGAACTTGTTAGAGGATAAAGTGGCTGTTTCCATGTCGTCTGGATAATGTCTTTGCTGCGTTTTCCCGTTATCATCATGTTAAAAGAGTGACTATCTCCTTTTAAAGTTAATAGCGTATTTAAAGGGGACATTGATTAATTTCGTTTCCATCTTATTTTTTTTATATAATTCTTCTTGTCATTTCATTTTAAACATCATTCCTTTTTCTTTTTTTCAAGTATACCTTCTGTCTTTTACTGAGCATCAATATTCACATACCTTTCATTTCCTTTCATTTTTTTAAAATAGCCTCAGTGCACAACTGCTTTATAAAGATAAAGAACAGAAAGAGGGGAAAAATAACTAATGTAAAAGTTTGTTTGGTAAAACTGAGATATTTAGTCATAACTTTTCAGTACCTGCTTTGATGTCACTTTATCTGCCAGGTGGAGGTGTGTGTTTGTGTCCTGCGTCAGTCAAGTCATTTTAATTTATATGGCACCTTTAAAAACAACAGGAGTTGACACAAAGTGCTTTACAAGGCAAAAAATAAAAAAAAGATTGGGCAAAACAATTAAAACATAGAGAGGGGCCCATGGATACAGAAGTCTGACAAATAATGTATAAAAATAATTACAGTAGGAAAGATACTATTTGATTATCTGAGTAAAATTAAGAAATAGTACAGTTTCAACAATGATCAGTAAAAATAATTAAAAATATTATTTAAAATGAGAAAATGAAATGGAGTAAAACAGATAAGACTAAAGAATATATACCCCCCTTTGATTAGATAGTTTAGCTGGGATCAGGCTTACAAAGAAAATGCAAAAATGGTCTGACATCGCAATATCAACTACAGAGATGTTGGATTTTTAAAAACCTTTGCTAATAATTAAGTCTAGAATGTGTCCTTGATTGGTTGATTGAAATGTTGGGTTAGACCAAAGTTATGTAGAATATCAAATTTTTGGTTCATTTATGTTGGGGGTCGTCAATGTGAATGTTGAAGTCTCCCACAATAATTAGTTACAATACGTATTACAGAAAGAAGGTCACTGAGGTCATTAAAAAGTTTGTAGACATTTCTGAAATATTTTATCAAATTTATGAAATACTTTATAAATTACAGGAATGCTACAGACAGGTACTGCTGGGTGAGGGGTCTGGAGTTATTGTCTGGAAACCATTCACATCAGTCATTACCAGTAGTTGGAAGCTAGAATTGCTTTCAACAGACTTCTGAGTTAATGAGAGTCTTGGAGTTAGTTGAGTCCCTCTCAACTAACTTCTGAGGGAAGTTTAGCAGAGATCCAATTGTTTGATGGCATTGTAGATTGTGCAGCGTCTGATTGTTCACTCTCTGAAGATTACATGTTAAGTCTATGGAGGAGGCCGTGGGAGGAGCGTCACAGTCTCTGCGGCACTTTGTGAGCTTTGGCTCAACTTTTCAAGCTTTTCCTGCTTTTCATGCTTCAAAGCTCATAAAGCCAGCAGCGCAGAAGTTCGGTTAGTTGAACTTTTGACGGTGCTGATGGTCCTGAAGCGGTGCGTTAACCAATCAGAGCTTATAACTGTTGCGATGTCACTACACGTATTTTGAATGTAGCGGGAGAAGGAAAAACCTACATTTTAAGTCTAGATAAAGCAGATTTTAAAAAATCATAAATAACACCGAACACAGATGGACAGGCGCTCTTTGGAAGGAATAGAGAACCTGTAGTTGGTGTCTTGGTAGGAGATTTGAGCTCCGATGCGGCCCAGGAGGTCGTAAAATTAGGCACGGGACAGACGGAAGTAATGCAGAAAGCGAACCTCATCCATACGTAGCTACTGGAGAAAATGGTTAAATTCCCCAAACTCAGAACGTATCCGTAGAAAAGGGTGTATCCACAAACGGCGCTGATGTTGCCGAAGTCGACTTAAGCTGCATTCACACCGCACATTTGGTTTGCGTCAGGCAACGCATTCAACGGATGAAGTTTGATGCATGTACTTTTTGGCTTGCATAGCTGCTTCTGAGGAAAAAAACAACGCATGGGCGGGTCTTCCTCTGTTGCCGTACGTTCTGAACTATGGTGGACCGTATCGAGAGAGTGACTTGGCTTTATTAGCTAGACAAAGCCAGACAACGTTGACATCGGGTGCATCAGAGCCCATTATTCAGATGCGTTCTGAGTTTGGGGAGTTTAACCATTTGCTCCAGGAGCTGCGTATGGATGAAGTTCCCTTTCAGCGCTACTTCCGTCTGTCCCGCATCTAATTTTACGACCTCCTCGGCCGCATCGGAGCTCAAATCTCCTATCAGGACACCAACTACAGGTTCTCTGTTCCTCTTTAGGAGCCCCTCTCCATCTGTCTTCAGTAAGTGTTATTTATGATTTTTTTAAATCTGCGTTTGTTGAAAATGTTTTCACTGGGCCCGCGCTTCATTCAAGATACGTGTATAGTGACATAACTACTGTGAGACGCTCTGATTGGTTGCCGCACTGCTTAACTCCGTTGGATTCGTAAAAAGTTCAGCTTGCTGAACTTCTGTGACGCATATGTTGGTACGTTGCCATATGAAACGCAAGCGTCGTTGACGGAGCCAACGTACTTAACGCAACGCAGAGCCCTTGACGGACCTCTGACGTACCCCATCATAGACTTTACATGTAATCTTGCCGCAACTGACGCTGACGTATGGGCTTGGTCTGAATGCAGCATAAGTCTAGCTTTATTTAGCAAATAAAGCCAAGCCACTCTCTCAATACTATCTGCCATAGTTCAGAATGTCCGGCAACAGACGAAGCCCCGCCCATGTGCTCCATTTTTGCTCAGAAGTGTCAGACTTTACAAGCTTCAACATAGAAGCGTCAAACTAGATGCTTTTTGAGCTTTGCCTGACGGTGATAAAGCCTGCGGTGAGAATGAACCATACGTAGCTGGTGCAGAGAGTGTATGTTCTCTGTCAGATGTTTTTTATCAGGGGGCTGCAGTGAGCTGGAGGCGGCATTCTTCGGGACAAGGTCAGTTCGTGGTTGTTTTTTAGAAAACCCAGGATCTTGTTGTTTACATGACAAAAGATATTTGCAGCCATCAGTCTTAATTCCAGCTCTTAAATGATATTGGTGATTTTCTTTGTATAGTTGCAGAGCAGAATACTTTGAGGTTGTTAATATGGGTGAATGATTTTTCCAAGCATTTTGTTTTCAACCATTTATGGAGCTGACGAAAGTGACGGAATCTCTCATCTCCTCCCTCAGGAACTGGACCACAGATGTAAATGTTTGTGTTATTAAGCATATTAACAACCTGAAGCAGTTGGGAGATGTCAGCTTTGATAGCTTAGCTCTTCTTAGATCTTATGCAACATGATCCTGCATGGATAATATGCTTTTTTAAAATCTTGGATGAACACCAATAATAGGAGGGATCTTCTCCGTAATTTGTTTGATAGTGTTCTTTGGGCAGCCGTAGACACACGTGTTTTTGCTAAAGAAGTCTTTGGTCCCATGTACTGAACCATCATGAATTTTCAGAACCTTTGCTGGGGAGGTTCTTACTTTATTGTGTGTCCAAATCGCACTCCTGGATTTTTCCCTTCGATCTTGGGTGTTTCTGGGTGCTGCTTCGTCATTCATTGGAGGGTTTCTTAGTCTCCTTTGTTTGTTGCTAAATTTCCCCTCCTGACCATGACAATTTCTGATTGCTGTGTCATCAAGGGCTGTGTAGGAGCTCTGTGTGTTAGTTGTTTGTTAATTGATGTTTGGATTTTGTTGTATGTAAAGGACTCTGATGTGTGGTTCAATTGGTTGGGGGCAGAGATATGGCTTCTCATTAAATACCACCTGTTGCTCAGCTGATGGGGCTAGAGTTTGGACGCCGTACTGTTTGTTGACCGCACACATCTGAGATCGCAGATGCACAATATTTTGTAGTAGCCTACTATGTACATTTTTTACGGATATTCGAAGTTAACTTCAATAAAGCGATAAACGAAGTTCAAATTATCTCAATGGATTCTTCCACTTCTACTGCGCGTCATACAATGTACTGGAACCCACCTCTACAAGTCAGCGGCATATTTAATTCCTGGAGTCGCTGAAATAGGCTGTAAATAATTTTTTTTTCCTTCTGAGTGAGACTGGGCCAAGTGAATACGGGGCTGCCGGGTTGTTGTTCCTCCTTCCGTGTCATCGTTAGCGTGGTCTCATTTCCATATCCAGTGTTACTCTCCAGATTGATTTCCAGAAGGCGTAATTTTGCCTCCATACTCTGGAGCAAACTAGATCCACATTCAACCAAAAGTACTCCCACACACCATAATCAGACATGGCCCAGATTGGCTAGCCACTTGAAATGAAGGGCCTTACATGGGGGTAAATTGATATGTGAGGAAGCTGTAATCGAATCTACAACATTCTGATTTTCATTAACCTCTTCGACTCGAGAGCCCCCGGTACCAGGGGCACGCAGTGATGTGAATGAATACAACGCCAGTATCTGGCTACTGCTTCGACTTAAAAAAACGTATAATTCATCAAAATGTCAAGCAGAGACTCCTCAAAACAACTGAACAATATAACTACATGTGTCGCAAAAATTGGTTTCTGTGTCTTTTATTTCTATATATATTTCGCATGTAGGTATTAGGGGTGTGAGGAAAAATCTATTCACGTCTGAATCTCGATTCCTATTTAACAAGATTCAGAATCGATCCGAATTGTTTGAGAATCGATTCTCAAAAAATATGTTTTCTGAACCTGTTTTACATTTTTAGCTTCGCGTAGTGTTTGTCATGCAACGGCCACCGTCGCATTGACAGGTCTGATGCGCGGTTGGCTAGCTAGCGCTAGCTGGTAGCGCTAGCTAGCTGTAGCCGAAAGAGAAATCCAGCCCGCCCCGTCTTTGCTGAAGGTAAATGTTTG
Organism: Apricaphanius iberus; assembly: GCA_028564705.1. Lineage (NCBI taxonomy): Eukaryota > Metazoa > Chordata > Actinopteri > Cyprinodontiformes > Aphaniidae > Apricaphanius > Apricaphanius iberus. The sequence continues at coordinate 540,351 of JAPXFQ010001124.1, read as the reverse complement.
GGCCGTCTAAAAGGTCTTCTCCATGCTAATGACACCCTTAGCTAAAGTTTTTTTTTTTTATAAATCTGCAAGTATATAAGAGCGATCTTTCTTTATAAGCTAATTTCTAACAAAAACAAGGAAAATAATACCATAAGCCATAAATTTCTGTTTAATGATGGTCGATAAGCAACATTTGCTGCATACTAAATATTTTCAATTGTTTTTCTACTACGTACCAAAGAACAAAGAAAATACATATTATCTATTTTTTTCTTCTTAAAATATATCAGCATTTTCTTTTCAAGAGCAGAAATTTTGTTTAAAAGTTCTTGGATGTCCAGTTGCAATTTCATGTCTTGTTACTTTTGAACCAGTTCCCTTCTCTCAACATAGATTGTAAAAACAATTTTGTGTTGATGCCCTGTTACATTCATGGCTCACTTCATCACAGACACTTGGCAGATCAAGTGTGTGTATTACAAACACAAATGATGAATGAAAGAGTATTAATAAAAAATAAAAAGAATTGATTTGAACCGAGAATCGTTTCTGAATCGAGAACCGTTTCTGAATCGAATCGTCACCCCAAGAATCGGAATCGAATTGAATCGTGAGATGTTGTAAGATTCCCATCACTAGTAGGTATGCAAAGTTTAGAAAAAACAGCCTAGAGCTTAGGAGGTTAAACAACAGCCAACCCTCTCCTCCCCCCAATACAAGCGCAAACTTTTAATACTACATTTTTTTGTGACTAGGAAGTGACATTTGTTCACTGTATCCATATTGTGTTCCTTCAGATGTCGAGCAGATTCTGCCTGTTAAAATGGAAGAAGAAACGGGTCATGGTGTGGTCCCGGAGCCCTTCAACGTAAAAGAAGAATATGAACAAGTCTTGATTGGTGAAGAGGAAAAGCAGCTCTGGGTGAAGGAGGAGAGCAGTACTGCCAGTTTTCCTGTTTCTACCACTTCCATTAAAAATGAGGATGATGCAAAGACTCCTCTACTGTCACAGACTCCTGAACACCCAAAGGATGACGAGGATTGTCCAACCAGCAGATCAATTCATCAGATGACAGAAATAATTAGTGATAAGGACAATAGAGGCACTGAATCTACCAGGAATCCAAATTTGAATAATCATGTTGACTCACAAAACATAGTGCAGATTATACCAAAATCCTTCACTTGTGATGAATGTGGTAAAACGTTTAACCAAAAACGAAACCTAAACCGACACAGGAGAATCCACACAGGAGAGAAACCATTCTGCTGTGATGTTTGTGGATACAGCTCTAGTCGAAAGTCAGATTTAGGCAAACACAGGAGAATCCACACAGAAGAGAAAGCATTCTGCTGTGATCTTTGTGGACACAGGTTTAATCGAAAACCAGCCTTAGACAAACACAGGCGAATTCACACAGGAGAGAAACCATTCCACTGTGATCTTTGTGGATACAATTGCAGTAGAAAATCAGCTTTAGACAAACACAGGAGAATTCACACAGGAGAGAAACCATTCTGCTGTGAGCTTTGTGGACACAGCTTTAGTCAAAAGTCAACTTTAGACCAACACAGTAGAATCCACACAGGAGAGAAACCATTTAGCTGTGATTTTTGTGAATACAGCTGTAATCGAAAGACAGATTTAGATCGACACAGGAGAATTCACACAGGAGAGAAACCATTTGGCTGTGACTTTTGTGGACACAGTTTTAGTCAAAAATCAGCTTTAGACGAACACAGGAGAATCCACACAGGGCAGAAACCGTTTCGCTGTGATCTTTGTGGACACTGCTGTCGTCGAAAGTCAGATTTAGACAAACACAAGAGAGTCCACACAGGAGAGAGACCATTCTGCTGCAATATTTGTTGCCGAAGCTTTAGTCAAAAGTCAAATTTAAACCAACACAGGAGAATCCACACAGCAGAGAAACCATTCTATGATATTTGTTGACACACCTTTACTTGAAAGTCACATTTAGTAATGTGTGTAAAAGAGAAAAAAATGTGTACACCAACATGAGAATCCATACGTGGGGGAATGTTATTTGGTTTAAGAATACCGAAATCTCTCTCAAGGAAAAATCAAGAGACTTCACTCTGAGTTAAAGTAGCAAAGCTGCAGTGTGTGGAGCATTTGTTGGCTTTTTATAATACTGTCCTGTAACTTTTACTTTTCAGTTATCAGCTACGACGATAGAGTTTTGGTCACCAAAAGTTAAAAGTTTTGGATTCAACAACATTGCAATATTACCTATATGTTTGTGCCGGACAAATTTTAGAGTGGTATGATAATGCCTCATGTATATAAAGCTTATTTATATAGCGCCAGTTCACAACAGATGTCATCTCAAGGCACTTTATAAGAAAAGTAATTTCAATACAGTTATACAAATATTCCAATCAGTTAAAAGTTTTCTATTTAAGGAATCCCAGCAGATTGTGTCAAGTCATTCAAATGAGGCAGGGCCAAATTGATGCAGACCTTCCAACCACAGTAATCCTCTCCGCAATCCATTATACTCAACAAGCATGTGGCGACAGTGGAAAGGAAAAACTGCCCTTTAACAGGAAGAAACCTCCATCAGAACCCTGCTCAGTCATCTGTCACGACCGTCTGGGGGTTTCAGGAAGACGAGAAGAGGCAAAAAGTACAATGGAAGGATGTAAGAGTCTTTTATATATTAAAGGAAGTGAAAAGTTGACATGGAGGATGTTCGGTAACTGGGAGCATCATCTGCTCCCCATCCAGCAGGGGGCGTTGTAGCTGAGCAGGATACCAGACCAGGTGGAGCTTCTATGGAGAGAAAACACTGAGCGAAAACAAGGATAACAATCAAAATAACATCAAAGATATAACTGGAAAGTAGAAGAGAAGAGTGAAGAAAAGTGGTCAGTGGGCTACTAGATTAGCAACTATTTTCTCAAGAATTAAGGATAAGAAAGGAAGGTTAGATATACGTTCTGTAATTAGCTAAGTCATCTTGATCCAGGGAGGGTTTCTTAAGTAAAGGTTTATTTACAGCAACCTTAAATCCCTGTGGTACGTATGCATTTACTAAGGATACATTCATCATATCTAAAATAGGGCTAATACATTTGGTTGGTATTGGGTCTAACATACAAGCTGAAAAGTTAGATGAAGCTAATATTTTCGACAATTCACCTGAGTTCAACTGAATCAAAACGGTACAGACACAATGTTCTACAGTTCTCTCCAATGCTGCTTTTCCACTGTTTTATTCCGAGACACTGGTGGAAGTAAGAATGGAACACATTCTTTAAAAATTGTTACAGCGTTGTCTGATAAATTTCTACTATATTCAAAAAAATATTCTTTCGGATTTGGAAGTAAATGCACAAGTTATCAAAAACTAGTCGGATAGGACTGGGTTATGTGGGAGGACTGTTACCCAGGCTGTCGACTGTCATGGACTGGTTCTCCAGGGCCGGAACCAGAAGACTGAACCGCTCGTATACATGAGAGATGACACTAATTGATAAACACTATGTAATATTTTAGAATAGAAAGGGTGGCAGGTTTAAGTGATGATACTGCAGTCTCAACACTGTGTCGATAAACACAGTGATTTTTTCCAATCAGCGTAAAGCTTGAAAAGGGAAGTTCGAAAGGTGTATCTGAGGTGAAATGAATATGATAAGAAATTCATTACTGGAACCAGAATCAGATGAATCCACTGAACAAAATGTATGGCAGCTATAGCTAAGTTTGAATTAAGGAGATTCAAATGGGTAAACAGAAAGAACTATGACAGAGAAATAAAGATTTTATTAAATTATTCTCAACTACTAGAGGTGGGTACAGTCTCCAGCAGTTTTACTCAAATATACTTATTTATGGACATTTTAAACAAAAGAAAAGTATTTCTTAGTAATTTTTCGCCCAAAGAAAATAAGACATTCTTAGATTAAAGTCACATTTTTTTTCCAGAAAAAAAATATTTAATTCTGTCAAAAACTAGTAAAATTACGATTAAAAACCAGAATTTCTGAGATTAATTTCAGATATTTCCTTGGGGGGGAGGAGCATAAGTCTCTATATAGAAAAGTATAAAATTTGCGAGAAAAACAAAAATATTCTATCATTAAAGGCATTAAAAAAATATGACTTTACAATGTCAGAAATATCTTGCTGTAGATATTGAAAATGTACGCCTTATAATTACAGGACTCTAAGTTTTTTCTCGCTATTTTTCTACTTCATAGAATTGAAACTTTTTTTCCTAGAAAATATGTTAAATTAATCTAAAAATTTCTTACTTTTAACTGGTAATCTTACGATTTATGTGACAGAGAATTTTCGAATTTTTTTCCTCGAAAATATGTGCAATTAATCTCAGGTATCCTGAGTTTTTACTCGTAATTTTCCTACTTTTTAACATCAGAGAATTTCAGAATTTATTCTGGAAAATATGTGACTTTAATCGCAGAATTTCTTCATTTTTTGGTGGGCGGAAATTTACTCCAACATGTTTTTCTTTTGCTAACAATGGCCCTAATACTCAGTCATACAAATAAAAGCAGCACTACTGCAGTATTTTTTTACTTAAGTAAAAGCAAGAAGCCGTCTGCTAGGAAACTACTCAGTTTGGTAAAAAGTAACTCATAACTTCTGATTTATTATATAAATATTGATGTAAAACTGACGGCATGACAGCTTGTTATTGAGTTACTTTGGTTTTATTGTATTTATTACCACTTTTATTACCAATAGCCGTACTTGTCGTTTTATGCAGCTGTCTTGCACTAAAGCTCTACTTTTATAAATGTTTATTATTTATTTTATTTCACTCTGTATAAAGGGCTTTGATCAAGTTTTATCGTTGTAAAGTGCTATATAAATAAAGTTGACTTGGATTGACAGAAATGTGTGCATGTGCAAACTGTTTACACAAACTGTTATCTGATTTTTCTTAATATGGATAATAATAATGGAACAAACTTATGAGCGCTAACTTCCTGTCAGTTTTTTTATCAGCATTATATTATTAATCCTGACTCAGATACTATTGCTGCACTTTAACAGCGTCAGAGGACCAACAAAAAGGAAGCAGAAAGACGGTTGTATTGACAGTTCCCTCCAAGTTTTATTCACACATATCGTTTTACTGCTCCTCAGTTAATTACAAACTAGACGTGGAAGTAGTCATGTTTTTATGAAAAAGGATAGATGGGTGGTGTTACTTGGTCGTTCAGTTAGTGGGTTACAACAAAAAAACATTTATGGAAGCCACGTCGCATATTATTTCAACGAATCAAGAATCTTTGCCTAATATGAGGTTGATTACATCTGAGTTAACCTGACTCATGGTTCTGTTTCAATATGTGCCACAAGAGTCCCATTTGTATTTCACCAAAAGTTCTCTTTTTTTTTTTTACATTCAGTCATCCACCCAGTTAGACACTCGCTGAAGCCACAGCTGGCCAAGGACACAACGACCGAGATCGTGGGAGCCGGGGCTCGAACTGGCAACCTTCTGATTACAAGACAAACTCCTGGATATTTTGTCTTTTTCGGACCATTCTAAACCCAACAGATGGTTGTGCGTGAAAATCCCAGTAGATCAGCAGTTTCTGAAATACTCGACCAGCCCTTCTGGCACATTCCAAGTCACTTAAATCAACTTTCTTTACCGGTACCAGGAGTGGATACTTTAGGTCCATGTGATTGTGCAACAGATGTTGACAGATGTTTGATAGCTCTGCAATCTGCAAAAGATGCACTAATTTAAACGTACTCCCACAACTACTAAAGCCTTTTTTAAACCTTTATTAACCAAACGTTAACTCCGTCAACAGCCCATTGTCTAAATTAGCGACCTAACAGAACCAGATAAACCGAGCGTGGAGCAGACATGTGAGCACCCGACTGCAAACGTTAATACTAATGCTGCGTAATGGAATAATCTCCCGATCAAGCTGTGCTTCCTGAAAGTTATAAACCGCCTCCGGAGCCCAACTAAATTACAGAAATCTATTCAACAAAATACATTTACACAGCTTCAATCTTATCGAGTCAAGTTCAAATACCAAATGTTCTAAAATACTGTAGCCCATACCGTGTTTTTTCTTCGTCATTCAGTCATAAAAATATTTGATGTTCTACATATTGTAGAACGTAACAGCATTATGGAAATAACATCACAGTTACTTTGCTGAGTTACTAATTACTTTTAGATTTTCTACAGTGTGATAACTGAGTTACTAACTCAATTACTCTTTGGGAAAAGTAATTTGTAACTATAATCACTCTTTTAATATAATATATATAGTTCAGGACTGTTGTTGGTGGGACTTTTACTGTGATAGGCGTTGTGGATGTAAGATCCCAAGGCTGGATTATTATAAGGGTACTATGGGGACAGGTCCAGGGGCCCAGGCCCACTTGAGCAATTTAAGGAAGAAAAAGTCTTTTAAATTTAAAATATGGAAAAGATTGAGACTGGTGGAGATAACCATTAGGATGCTAACCTCCAACAGTGGGAGTAGTAGTGAGAGAATCTAAGTCTGTCATTTACTGGCAGGTTCTTTTAAAACTATGAATAAAAACAGGAAAAAGAAAACGCTGTGGATGATCGTGAGCTGATTAACCAAACTGTTAGCTACACAGCTAGCAGCTGCTCAGACTGGGTTTATCCGGTATGTTAAGCAGCACAGTGGGGGCACAGCTAATGAAAATAGTGGAGCTGCTTCAGAATGGGGCGACCAGATATCCAGCTTCATCCCGTCGTGAGGTCTGAGCAATAAAGTGCGCTCTTATTAACGACCTGCTATGCTGCTGTCCCTTCCCCGGTGGAAAAAAAAAGTTTCTTCAGATTGGATCAAATGTGCACCAAGCACAGATGGGATAATGTCTGTTGTTTTCCCCGCATCTTATCTGGACCAACATATTCGTCATTTTAACCGGGGCTATGTCCCCAGCAATATTTATGATTGACGGCTTTGTCCCCACCAAACCTGATGTGGAAACTCTTTACCCGCACTGATCTAACAGCCACTTGTGCTCCCAGCAAAGTTTCTGCATCACTATCTGAACAGAATGTCTATTTAAATCACTCCATGTTTCTTTCTGCCCATATGCTACAGCATCCTTTGCAGTAAAAATGTAATGTCTTAAAAGACAGGTAGTCACCTAACGGGCGGAGTCCTGCAATGTCAGTGGTACCCGTTTCAAGATGGAAAAAATACATTTATACAGTTCCTTCGCTATAACGCAGGTCCATCCTTCGCTGTTTCGTTGATTTTTTTTTTAATGACACAATTTAAAGGCTTTCTTCACAACGCGCATTGTGTGCTGCGTCCTAAATGATTGGATGCAGTTGTGAATCTCCTCCTGTCATGTCTCCTACGCTTGCAACATTTATCGTTTCTGGTTATAATAATCTTTGCATCCAGACAAAAAAAAAAAAAAAAAAAAAGCAGCACAAACGACTGCCCATAATTATGTTTACTCTCACTAGAACACCAACACCTGTTCCAATACATTCAGTGAGGAGAGAGCGGCACCTATTTGTCAGGGCAGTTTAAGACCGACTGCATATTATACTTCATGTTTTAAATCTACTAAAGTTTATGTATTAAAACTAGAGAGAAATGTTTGTAAATATTAATGTATGTCTGGTAAAAAAGTGTAAAAAAGTGTGTGGCGAGGAGGTTTAAAGCCTTAAAACATAATGATTGTAAAAAATAAAGATGACTACTTTGCAGATTTCACCTGTTGTGGGTTATTTTTAGAACCCCCTGCAACAAATGAGGGACCATTGTAATTGAAATTTAATGAGTCTGGTTTCCTTACTGCACGTGGGTAGCAAGGAACAAAATATTCATGTAATATTTATGCTTCTTTAAGACTCCCAAAGATAATATGTTGACATTCTGCATTTTCAGTTTCAGGCAGCTAAAATATGGAACAGTCTACATCAGGATGAGAGACGAGCTTCAACTCTAACAATGCTTAAATCCAGGCTGAAAACCGTTCTTTTTCCTGTGCATATGACAATTGAAAGTATTTTATCTGCAATCTTGCTTTTTATTGTAATGAATAATTTTTTAAGTTGATGTTTGTTTTTTCTGTTTATCTGTTTTCTTAATTTATGCAACTGTGGAGCACTTTGAATTGCCTTGTGTATTAATTGTGGCTCCTAAAGAATACTTTCCTTGCCTGTGTTTGTGTAAGAGCTGCCAGAATACTACTTTTGTGCTGAAGACATTTGCGCATTCATCTGGTGCGAGTACATAATATATCAATCATTGTTTCTTTGAGCTACGGTGTTGGGATTTTAATCATTCTCCCAACCAACAGCCTATTGTTGACGTTTAAAAAGGAAAGACGTTTTAAAAGCAAAACAGTTAAACTTATGGCTTTTAAACTTGTATGTTGTATTTAAAGGAAACGTATGTAAGAAATTTATTTTAATTAATCATAAAATGGCTCTGATATGTCACTAGACATTAAGAAATCATATTCTTTTGAAGTTATATCACTGTCAACAGTGGTCCGGCCAGGACTTTGTTATGTAAAAGTGAAAGTTGCAGCCCTCAAGTGATGTTATTGTTCTCCCGTTCTGTTTTGGTCTGAGGCTCCACCCTCAAGCCATCTACAAATCACGAAGTCAGTAGAGTTTCCTCATCCGGGTTGCCAGGTCTGCTCTGTTTACCACAGCTGAAGCTCCAAACGTTACGGACAAAACATATATAACGTTACGAAACCTAAAAGACCTCGTTATCAATCCGAAATGCGTCGTGACAAAGTCCGAAATAAAACAAGGACCAGTGTAGGAGATGCCTTTGAAAGATGGAGACGGCTGAAAATGGAGAAGAATTTGAATACAGACGTCAACGTCGACAATTTTCTCCTGGACAGGTAAGATTCACCTGTTTGGCTAACTTACTTGTACTTAATGTAAATTGACATTTCAAATATTCACGACAGTCGAACAAAGTTATGCATGTTCGTGGAAAGTAACGTTACGTTAGCGCATATGGAGGAGATCGGTCATCAAATTGAAAAGGTAAGGAATTGTTTGGGAGATAAAAACGACGAGTCGTCATTGCTAACGTTAGCATCAGGGCCCGTTTCTTTGTCATTATGCTGAACTTTCGAGGAAAACAACACAGCATGTCGATTCTGGCAATGTGAAACGTAACGGAGACGTATTGAGTAGCCTATACCTCGGTACAAATAATTCCTCATTCGTTCGACGCGTACATTGTGGGCTACACATTCTGCAAGTTAACCTGTATGACCATTGCTAATGTTATTTAGTTAGGGTCAGCCGTTCCTGCTGGATCCCGCAGCAGCTGGCAACCTCGAGTCAGGAACGGATACACAGCTCTACTTTATTTTGAATGTGATTGCAGTACCGCTTTTGGCCACAATCCTACATTCGTTTCCTTTAATAAAGATGCGATTTTCACCACGTTTATTCACTGCAGTGCATATTGTAATGAAACATGAATCGGATGAATACTTAGAGGCTAAATAAATATTTAATTACTGTCCCCAGCAATCCTCAAACCGCATTCAAGTTCATAATTATGTCCCCAGCAATTCCCTTGTGCACCAATACAGTTCGTTAGTGGTTTCTCTGACTGGAAACATCCGGAAGGGGTGTGACCGAACATATCTGATTACTGCATCAGCATCAGCCACTGGTAGCAACCAGTGTTGGGCATCCTACATTAAAATAAGTAATTAGTTATACTTATAAATTACTGTTTCCAAAAAGTAGCCTAATTGAGATAGTAACTCAGAAAAGTAACTGACGTCATTTCTATAACAGTTACGATCTAAGATATCTATAAAGGTAAAAAAAATAATAATAATTTAAGATTGAAGCTATATGCAGAAAAATAAAATGAAGTCCCATAAATATTATGTGCCCCAGCCCAAATTGTAACACATTTATCCGGTTTTTATTTTGAAATTCCAAACCGGAAGCATCGTGGTTCCAGTGTCTCCAGCTTGTTATGGGTGACATCATGGAGGTCTGTCTCCATCTGCGACATGACTGCTTCAGCCAGGGACGCTCCGCCAGCCGCTTCATCTAAACACGCATCGGTCGGTGAGGAGCAGCCGTTGGGCCTCCTGCTGTCCGGGTTCTGGTTCTGGTTCTGGTTCGGGCCTGGTTTTGCTGGGCCAGAGCTAACTGCTGGCAGGTGGAACGGGGGGAAGCAGACTGAGAGAGGACGAACTGACCTGTTGTTGCTGGAGAATTAAAACCAGATTAAACGGAGACATGCTGGCTCGGTTCGGGTGATGTTCTGTGAGTAAAGCTGCGGTTCGGGTCCGTCTGACCTAAATCTACGGCTTTTCGTCCATAATCAGCTAAATTCTGGTCGTTTTATGTAAAACATGTGGATTAATAAGCACTGATCAGATTTTATTTAATGCTGCAATCAAAGAAGACTCGATCCATCATATTTATGGATCTTTAAGTCTGACTATTATGTGCAGTTATTGGAATAAATAGACAATTAAAATAATATAGATCTAATTTTCTTTATATTCGGTGTATATAATCTTCCTATTAATTTTTAACCTATACGTTTTTCACTTTTTCCTCCTAATCTTATTAATTGTTCTCCAGCTCTATCTGGACCTTCAGAAGGTCTGAGAAGGTTCCTTAAATGTTTCTCTGCCTGTTGGTAAGCACGGCGATGGTGCATCATGCTGTGGTCTTCAGTTAAGTTTGGACCTCACCTAGTTCCTTGCTGCTGGGTCTAAGTTTTTATTTTGTAAATGCGACAATTCATGTTGATGCCTTCATGTACATATGTGCGATTATCACCTAGTGGCTAATTTCCATCTCTAGTGTCGTTGACAGGTTCTGGATTCTGTTGAATCAGGTTACTCTGAGGTTAAATTATTTATTTATAAAGAAAGAAAAATAGATACATTTGTTCTCCTTCACCTGTTGATTCAAACTAAAACTAAATTGAGTCCAAGATTACCTGTTAATATTTGAGCTAATTCAATTTTTTTGCTCTGTGATAAAAATCACTGTCAGGATATTCCTTTTCTGAGAACTACATATCCATAGTTTCGAATGCAGGTTTAAATGAGATCTCTGGATCCGGTTCTGCGCTATAATAACCAGACATCTGCAAACATCTGTCAAATTACAGTCTGGTAAATCAATAATAAATAACCTAAAAAAAAAAAAAGTGGTCCCAACACAGAGCCTTGTGGTACTCCATAACTATTGTCAATCATCACAAATTATATGCGCCGTGCTCTAACATATGTCGGATAAATGTTTGACTGGATAAAATCTTATTTGCTGCTGAAAATAAGTTTTTTGACATAATTTTATTTTAAATGGGACACTTCATGGTAATGTTACATGTAACCAGGCCCACTGGCTCTGGATTCTGAAGTCAAATTATTTATTTTACAAAAATGAAGTAAAATTACTTCTGTTTCACGTGTTGATTAAAACTAGAGTCAAAAATGACCTGTAAATATTTAAACTAATTCTATTTTTTTGGTCTTTGATAAAAATCCTGAAACCACTGTCAGCGTATTCCTTTTCTGAGAGCTACATACCCAGAGTTTTGAATGAATTAAGGTTTGAATGAGCTTTCTGGATCCAGTTGTTCTGTGCTATAATAACCAGTCAGAATAATGTGCAAACATCTGGCAGGTTACAATTTGGTAAATCAATGATAAATAAGCTAGGGGGAAAAAACAGTGGAACCAACATAGAGCCTTGTGGTACTCCATAAGTGTTGGTGCCAAATTTTTGAATTTGTACAATTTTCTAACCCAGTTCAGATTTTAATCTGACCCTTTTCTGACCAGATTCCTGATTCTGAAACTGAGTAAACTTGAGAAACGTACTCAGTCCAGCCCAGTTGGCTCTAATCTATTCGACCCACTAGAACCCAAGCTTCTCCTGCTATCAGATTTGTTCCTGGAGGCATAATAACCACTCCGGGCTGTGGCGAACTGACTTATCTGAGCAAACTGAACCTTGTCCAGAGATTCAGGCCTGAAACGACCAAACCTGAAGTGGCACCAACAGGTTCTGTTTCTCTGTTCCCCAGGAGAGGAGTGATGCAGCAGAAGTTGTGCTCCAGAGGTTCTGGTTCCTTCCTCCTGGAGAGGAACGGTCAGGCCTGCGGCGCCGTCACCGACCCGCTCCCCTCTTGCGACCTCCCCTTCCGGTGCCCCCGGTGTGGCGAGGGGGAGCGATTTCGCAGCCTGGCCTCTCTCCGAGCCCACCTGGAGTACCGCCACTCCTACCGCTCTCCGGACGTCACCTCTGGAGGCTTCAGCATCACGGGCAAGCACCCCGACCCGCTGACGGCCAAAATACCCTGGCAAGACACCAGCCTCCCGACCCGCAGGGGGCAGCAGGGCGCCGCCAGGCCGCCTCACATCCGCTCGCTCAGCGACAGCAGGGACGGCGGCTGCCTCCAATCCTACGGCTCGGCGAGGAGGCGCACCCAGAGCGTCGGTGTGGGAACGCAGGCAGAGGAGGAGGAGGAAGGATTGGATGATGAAGATACTGGTGAAGAGGAAGAAGAAGAGGATGAAGAGGCGGAGTCAGATACTAGGAAGTTGGACATCGGCCTCCACCATCACCTACGGTTCCCTCCAGCCTCCCTGAGCCCCCCTCTGGATCCGGACCTGGACGCCGTCGGTAAGGTTCAGTTCACCTTTGTTACAAGGTTTCCGCAGGGCATTAAAAGTCATTAAATGGATTTCGCAAAAATGTAAGTCTTAAATGTAATAAAAAAGCATTAAATCTGATTCTGGAGTTTAATAAGAAAAGTAGTTATGTAAACAGTGATTCTGATAACGGCAAAATATATTTTATGACTCTAAATTTCATTATTTTTCCAATAAAATGTCCCTTTTAATGCGAAGCTCCATTCCCTCCACTGTGGTGGGTCACGTGTAGCAGACGAGCTAACTCCGCCTCTCCACTTTCAGCAACATTTCTTTGACAAAGCCTAACCAGTTCACGGATGAAAATGCTGAAAAGGTCAAAAGTTTGGCTGCATTTTGGGAAAAGAGCTAAATGCAATGTCTGCAAGAAGATTTGTGCCGCGAAAAACGTTAATAGCAGCAACTTACACCCCGCCTCGTCATGCATGGCGTCATCTTGTGAGCGGAAGTATGCACTGTGTTTTGCAAGAAAAGCAGACCCGAGTACGCAGCCTTCCTCCTCGTCTGCATCAGCAACAAAAACACTGGAGATGACGGAGGATGAAAGGCTGTGAAAGCAAAATTATACCAGAAAACAAACTTCCCTAGCATTAAAAAAATCTGGTTTTGTAGGGTTGTTTTCTTGAAGTGAAGCTTTAGTATTACTGACAGGGTAGTTTTATTTTTATACAAATGTTTTAATTTCGTGCCTTTACCGTTTTGCTTTGAAAAAAAAAGATGATATAAAGAAAAAATGTATAAAATAAAAAATTATTTTTGAAAAAACGTCAAGTTCTTTATTCTCTTTAAATGGTATCGAAAACATTTTTACGTTTCCACCGGTACTAAGGCTGGACGATAATTCGATAGAAGTTTCTTTCAATTGATAGACGTGTGCTGTGATAGAAAAAACAGAGGTGGATAAACAATTTAGATAAAGCTCCTTCACCCATCACTCCCTCCTTTCAAACCAGATAAAGGATCAAATGACTTGAGCCTCAACAGAATTTGTTGATGGTCCCTAAGTGAACCATCGCCATAAAACTAACTTCACCTCAGTCAAATGCCACAGCAAGGAGGAAGTTGTCCCGGAAAACAGTTTCAGTAGCCCAGGTAAACGTTGCGTCCCGTTTTGAACCGATCCTTGACACATTAAAACGCTAAACTTAGCAATGATAAACCGCATAAAATGCTACAATCAGTTGTCTTAAGCTGGACTCCCCTCCCCCGGCTCGCTACGAATCCCTGTTACGGAGAGACATGGGAAACTCACCTGGTCGTGCTGCTAACATCACTTGAGGTTTTTAAAATCTCCACCTGGTCCTCAAAAGCAAAATACATTGCAAAAGTGTTCTGGGCTCCGTCTACACTCTGGTATCGGTGAGTAGCTGGTTAGCGTTAGCTTAAGCAGTTGAACTGAATTAGAATCAGCTTTATTGACAAACTAAACCAAAGGTTTCAGCCATTAATATGATAAAGTGTCATAAAATGTTTAAAAGATTAAAAAGCATCAAGATAGGCCTTCAATTTAAAACAATATATAATGGTTAATAACATTAATTTTCTTTGTATTTACTGATGTCACGCACTCTTTTAACTTGTGTCTTACAAACTTAGTTATGATTAGTTATGATTTTAGAAAATGCATGAAAAATTACTTCATTTAATTTTTAGTTAGAATTAGTTCATTAAAAAAATAACAGTGACCAGTGAGGCGTTTAAAATACCTTTTCAACATTTGGTGATAGTTATTGATAATTATCGATCAATATGACTATTCCCTTTATCAATATGCTATTTTTCTATGTCGTCTGACCCTAACCTGAACCCAGCCCTAGACACTAGTTAACTATAACTAGTTGGTTTTCTGTAACCAACAGCAGAATGTCTTTAGCAGCTACTGTGAGCACCACAAATGTCATAGCTGCAGGTGTAGTGAACACCACCATGGGAACATGGAGCAGTCTTCCAGTGTCATTTGGATGGTGCAGAACGCTGTAGGTGGAGGTTCTCTGCTGTCAGAACTCCAACGAAGGGATTTCTGATTTGTTCCAGGCTGTTTCCTGATTCAGAAATTGCCAAATGCTTCTTGTGGAAGGAACAAAACTAGCTAAATGATTAAAGTGTCAATTCCTAAATTATATTTATCTCAAGATACTTTACAATACATGGTTTCTAGACGTTTCTTTAATGTACATACTGTATATATTCATGAGTTCTTGTGATTGCTATTGATGGCATTAAAAATGTTTTGAGTACACCAACAGTTAGGGTAACCCTTCACCTCCTTCGCTTTCTCCACCAGCGCAGAGCTCGTACTCTGGCCCGCAGACAGCGGCGGCCTCGGCGGCGGTGCGACGGCGGCTGGCCAGCATCCTGCGTGCGGCTGACGGCACCATGCAACGGCGGCTTGCCCGGGTCAGCACGGAGCTGGCCAGGACCGACACGGAGCTGCTGTGTGAGCGCGCTCACTCGCAGCACCTGGCCCAGGAGAGGCAGGAAGTGGCGGACAGGGAGCGCTCCCTGAGCCGGCAGGTCGACGTGGCCGTCATGGTGATCGCCGCCATGAGGGAGCAGCTCAACGCCTCGGAGAACGAGCTGGAACGCCGGGAGAGGTGGGGAACATCCGTAAGCCGGGGATGTAGGTCGGAAGACCACCGTCTCACCTGCGGCGCTCCTGTTTTTTTCCAGGGAGGTGATAACCATCCAGAAGTTCCTGGAGGCGGCCGCTCGGCAGGAAACGAGTGGGAAGGTTCGGATCCAGCGCTTCATCGAGAACCTGCTGGGTCGGATCGCCCTGGCAGAGAAGCTGGTGGAGTACTACCAGGTCAGCAACGGCGCCGGCCAGTGGGAACACTGCAAGGTGGAGCTCCACACCCTTACTAAGCTTTACTTACATTCTCCATCTTGGCCATAATTCACCAACCCTGATCCTCCTCTGTTGTCCTCAGCAGCAGCAGAGCGACGAAGGCCGTCACAGGATCACTAAAAGCAGGTCAGTAATTCATCTGATCAAAATGATCAAAACGAAGCCGATTTTACTCTAAAATTAGTCTGACTCAGACTTTAAGATTTCAGCCTAAACCCATCAAATGAAGAGACATCAATGAGGACCTGAAGGCGGAATCAGATTCAATCGTGGTTTTCCAGTACGGCTGCAACAACTAATCAATAAAATGAATAATGTTCAATGATAAAAAGCTTTGGCTACGAATTCCGTCATCGATTTGCGTAAATAGACTTTAGGCCATCACATTAAATTTGAACAAATGTTGATATATAACTAAAAAAACACAAATAATAACACAGCTGTTGCGGCTCAGAACCTGGGTCGGCTTTGCTCATCAGCTGCAGTTTGTTTCTAGACCAGTTTTTGGTTTTGTTTGATATACCAGACCATTTTGCTCTAAAGCTTGGTTTATGCTTAACGCATCCGCGTAGTCCGGACGGCTCCATGCGGCCAAATTACGTCATTTCAGCAACCACGTCTCTCCGCACGCCCACCACGGAGACCCAAATTTCCGCAACGCGCACCTAGGAAATTTTGTAACAACGCGGATGGTCCCGCTCGGAAAAACATGCCGGACTGGCAATAGCTCATATTGCCGGAGGTTCGTAAAAACAGAAATCTTTATGATTCGTCCGATAGAGATCATTGTAATCAACCGTGTTTTAATGGACGAGGGGACAGTCTCCTTCTTCGTCTTTTTTCCTAAGTAAACAGCATAAAAGTTCTGCTTTGTTTAAGCTCACCGGTATCACCATCTAGTAAACAACAGTGATTACTACTTCTACTATGGCGTAGTGTTGTATGTATGCTGTAGAGCCCTACGCCGCCCCCTACAGTCTTCAAGAATATTGGCTCACAGTTGGGACAAGCCACAAAAAGTATAAACGCTACTAGAAGGCGTCTCGGCCGGCTCAACACGTCTCATTTCGGCGCGGAATGTACATGTGTCAAGCATAAACCAAGCTTAACAATGAGGGGAACGTCCTCTTTTACTCTACATTTGCACTAGCTGTTAAACATGCTTTTTCATTTGAAATAAGTGTCATCTTTTCCATTTTATTTTTCTCTTAGGCTAAATCAGAAACCTAATTTGCTTGTTAAAAATCATGCATTTTTAAGTGGGGAAGGATTCCTCCAGACCCCCCTACAGGATTTTAGTTGTTACCTTTTTCACAACTGAGTTTCCAGGTATGCTAGAATCGAGAAGAGGTCCAGTCGGTTGCTGTAGATGAGCCCACATCATCATCCGTCCACCACCATGCTCCCCAGTTAGAAAAGTTTCCAACAAAACACCCCTGGGGAACCCAGTTGTTCCGGATCGTCCTCTGAGGCCCGACTGCTTCTGATTTCTTTTTTTGGTCCAGGTCCGCTGGAGGTCAGCTGTTCTCCTCTGGTCTCCATGACAACGGGACTCCGTCCTTATCCCAGTTCGGCTGCGGTGGCCCCCAGTTCTCCAGAGCCGCAGCGGACCGGGAACGGGAGCGGCAGGAACGCCTGGCCCAGTCCTCCAGGCTGTTCTGCCGGCCGGAGCACAGGGACGACATCTGGAAGCAGCAGCGGCGCCGATCCACCGGGTACGAGGTCTAGAACTGTGGAGGCCCAGAGTGAAGAGGTGTGGGATTCTCAACAGAACCTCATCAGAACCAACTTCCTTCAGTTCTTAGAATGTCATTAATTAAACTCTGGAAAACCCACCCAGCCGGGGCTCAGAGTTCTGTTGGTACCTTTTGGTTCTAAAGGTTCATCTACAGCTGCCGGATCAGAAAACAACTCGGTCCAGACCATAATCTCCCTCAGCACAAAGTCTAATCCCCACTGGAAAGGTTCTCTGTTTGGTTCTGGTCTGGATTTGCACAGCAGACCGGACCACTGTTAGGGTTCTGATGGAGACCCTCTGGGTTTCTGTACATCAGAACCTCCAGTCGGGTCTTTACATCTCAGTCTGGGCTTCAGGAACCAACAACCAGTCCCAAAGTCTGCCTGCTTGTTCTGATTGGTACCAGGTCGGGTTCTAAGCATGGACCTGTCTGCTAAATGAACCGGGTCGAAATCCTCATCACGCTGTTTCCAGAGTTGAACTGAAACCATCTCCAGAACTGATGAGAGAAGTTCTGTTGCTCTTCCTCAACCCGTCCACAGAAGCCAGAACCGACCACATTCTTAAACACGATGAGTCGGAGTAGGTCCTGGAGCTGCGTCGCCCAGGTCTGGTTCTGTTCCTAAAGCACAGACTGAAGATGTGTGGCAACCATAAATTTACCAGAACCAAACTGTCCCGGTTACGTCCTGGCAGTTGAACCAAGAACAGTTTTCAGGATCGGAAAGATGTCGTCTTACTGGGTTCACTCCCCTGTTCAGATCCCCTTTAATCGGACCCTCCTGTAGTCCAGAATCTGATTAATGACACCACACCGTCTGAATGTCTATCTGAGTTCATTCTGGCTCAGAACCAGAAACGGGTCGCCTACAGTGTCTACGCTCCAGTCCGATGTGTCTGTGCTCTCATGTGTGTTCCATCCAGAGTTCTAACCGTGCCGTCCCGTGGGTGCAGTAATCCCGTGCTCATTGCAGCGTTGGTGTTCAGAACTGGTTGAAAAAGGGCCAGACTAACCGGTCTAGAGTACTGATTTGCTTCAAGGAGGAGTGACCAGGACTAAAAATGTTTCATCAGTCGGTTTTTCCTTCATCTCTCTCAGATTCTCTGCTCTGTATTCCGGTTGTTTGTTCTATCTATTATTCTGATTCGATTTAAGTGGATCCGGCTTCATCAGTTAAATGTCGTTGTAGAATAAGATGGATGTTCCTGTTGGTGCCGATTCAGCCTAGTATTGAGGGCCCAATAGAGGAAGAAAAACTCAAAAACTTCTGGAATGATCTGACAAATTCACAGGGGGAAAAAAGTTTGATTTTCTCATTTTTAAAAGTCAAACATTTAACAGAAAAAAATGCATCTTTTACATGATTTGCCGCATAAATTAACAATATTTTTAAAAAGGATTGTCGATGACATTGTGTAGTGAATTTGTCAGAAAACAACAGAATTTTTCATAGTTTTAAGCCCAATTTTTGCTTCTCTGCAAATTTGCACTCCAGCGCACACATATTGACGGAGACGTTTTTCGTATATGGTTCTCCATTTTTTTCACTCCCCTTTCCAATGTTTTTTCAGCGTTGCTCGACTTTTCATGGCATCTCTGCCTACTATCACAGCGTCGTTTCAGTTTTTTCCTAGGCCTAGGAACATATTTCCCCCTTTGGAGCAATGGACGACAGAAAGAAAGTTTTGATGAAGATGTAAAGCTTTTTACTAGAATAGCAGCTCATAGAATCCTCTAGAATGGAAACAAACACAGCAGCCTTTTTTTTTCCCTACACCTCCTTGTGTTCAAAATCGCCGAAAGAACAGATTAGATAAATTATCCTTTCAGTATAAAGCATTTAGTGGCCAAACGCTGCATTAACTACTGATTACAGCGACTATAGAGCCCCGTTCTGGTGAAGAGATCTCTGGCTATTACTGAAACTGACCAATCACAGATATACGCTCTCCATTGACGGAGACGAGTAGTTAAAAAATGGGCCTATACTCCGTGCGTTCTTGCATAGGTGACAGAGAGCCCTTGCGTTGACGGATAATGGCGCTGAGTCAGTCCGTCTCCGTCAAAACGGAGAAGCATAAACTGGGCTTTAGTGGTTGATCGGGGTTCTGTTCCTGGATCAGAACATCTCCTGGGCCGATGTTTGGGAACAGAACCCGGCTCTACCACCTACTCTCTGGGCTTGATCAATATACCGCTTTAATCTTAAAGGACTTCGGACTTCTTTTGTTGCATATGTCTCACTTTATAAACTCAGATAATATATAGTTAGAATGCTATAAATCGTTTAAAATTGTCTTTTTTTTTTATTCTTTGCAAATGTACAACTTTCAACAACGAGGGATATCCATAGGTTTCATGTGAATAATGTTAGTATCAGGTTTTTACTAGAAAGTGACACTGATTTTTCGTGTCTCAAATTAGACGAGAGATATAATCCATTTTTGGTGATATCAGATATATTTCGTCTTTTCATGAAGTTGGAGTATATTCTTCTGCATCCGTTTTCTATTGTGATTTCAGTTTGTGGAACCTTCAGGGTTGGCGACCAAGAGATCCCGATAAGATAAGAAATGTCAAGTTTTGTTAACCTGTAAAGATGGTGAATATAAATGTGTTTATTCATTATTTTCTCTGCTAAGCAGGTTATGTTTTTGCTTTTGTCTTCAAAAGGTTATCACTGAATTTAGATTAAATTCTCTGGAAATGTTGGCAACAGAACCACTAACAAGCGATTTAAACAAAGTAATTTTTGTGAATAACTCCTGAACTAACAATGATATCAGTGTTAATCCGGCTTTTATGGGTTTGTTTTCATGGTCAAGGAATCTAAAAAATTAGATTCATGTTCGCTGGATGTTCGTATTTGACTCTATCTTTATCAGCCTCAACTAGCAGGACTCAAAATGCCTCCTGTGTGAAACAAAACTCCACAAAGACGGCACATCTAATAAAACTACCAGCAGATGGCGCTGTTAACTCGTGAAAATTACTCATAATAGTCCAAACAGTTTGGGTCTGTGTCTGTCTTGTTTTTTTCTACTTCCAGAAACGTTTTTTGTTTGTTCGTTTCAGAGCAGGGATACAACATTAATCCTTAACCTGTTCTAACTCTGGCAATTTGATCATAGGTTTTGTGGAGTGTTTCTACCCTAAAAAAAGATCTAAAACTTCAGAGACATGGAAATAAACCTCCATGTAAACACTGAAAAATTAGTTATTCTGTAGCAGGAAGACTTTTAGTATTCAAGGTGCCATAAACTGACTGGTAAGGACATAATTCTACCGAATGAACACGATGAGAAATATAATCCTGTGCCCCCCCCCCCCTGTGGAACGTTACTTTGTGATTTCCAGTCGCCCCAACACTTCTTCATACTCTCCTAGTAAAGGTTGAATGGAAGCCCTGGTAACGTTTGACCTGCTGAAACCTCTGTAGTGTGTTCAACCCCGGTTTTTAGTTGTTTTTGAATCTAGAAATGTGTGAGAAGCTGTTGAATGTTTTCTGGACGGCGGAGAACCTTAGCAGGGTCGTTCCTGGTAGAGCATGCTGCACATGTAGCTGCTTCAATCTTCTCTGTGGAGGATCCTGAAGGGGAAAGTTGCTGACAATCAGCTGAGTTCACCGAGCTCTCTGGGCCCAAAACGGCTCAGAGGAGCTCGGTTACTCAGAGCGTGGAGAGAAACCCGGGTTTCCATGTCGTGTTTTTAATGTGGTGGTGTTCTCCTTTCCCGGTCCGGTTCGGCCCGGCTGACGGGAGTAATCTCTAGTTTTGTGCCTTCACTCCAGAGCTCCATAGTCTGTGAAACGCTGAAGAAGGAAAACCGTCTGTGGAAACCTGTATGTGTGTCATGATGTTAAATGAAGATTAAAGAACATGAGACCAACATCACCTCAGAGTCTGTTTCACTTTGCAACTTTCCAGAAATAACGGTTTGGAAAACTGTCGGGTAAACATCTCCATGTTCTGAGATGGACCTGGATCCAGATGGAGCAGAGATGTTCAGAGGGTCTTTAAAGTATTAAGATTTGAATAGGGATGTCCCGGCATCAAGATCGAATCGGGCTGTTTTCGTATAAAATAATTTGATTGAGATCAGCTATATGAGCTGATGAGTCACAGATTTTGACACAAAGTACCTCCTATTTACGTTTAGCGGTGATCGCACAATCATTCAAACCTCCGTAGCGGTGCAAACAAGGACTCTTAATTACCACAAATCAGCATAGCAGATTAAACAGTTCTAATATTGGTAGACTTCAACAAATATGCTTTAACCATACTTTAAACTATATAATAAAGGCATGGAAACTCACCTTATGGCATTTGCAAACAACAATAAACCAAAATAAAGGAAAAAGAACTTCTCTAGCCCCTGCAGTGAGGAAGAGAAAAAGGCCGACGCTGAACAGCACATGTGGTGCATTCATATAGCTTCTGCAGTCTATGCTGCAGTTTAGGAGCGTACGATATTTCAGCTTATGGTGAAAACATCAGTAAGAATACTGCAACTTACAAACTCAGAACAATGTGGGCTTTCTTAAAGGTATTTATTCGAAAAACATAGTGAATGCAATCCCGCGACAGTAGAGGGCAGCATTGTGCACACCGGCATATTGCCTGCTGGAAATACTTTTTTTTAATAATACTGTACCAAGTATTAGTGTTTTTTTGGGAATATTAAACTCAATTTTATCTTTAATTCTCTGAAAGATTTTGATTTTATGGGATTTACAACAATAATAATGCTTAGAAGTTAGTCTAATAAAAAGTCCAGTTGAATTACTTGTTAAAAATATATTTCAGTCTTTTACATTTTAATGCTAAAGGCAAAATATTGGATCGGGGACTCTAAATCGGATTGGATTTGAGGTTAAAAGATCGAATCAGAGGCCTAAAATGCTGGTCGGGACATCTGTTGATTTAAAGGGGGGCTGTTATGCTTCTTCTATGCACACAGTACCTTTCTATATCCCACTCACATGAAAATGTTATCCTAAATCATTCTTAAAATCCCATATATATAAAAATACACCTTAAAAAAATGTTCCTTCTCATCACTCCCATATTTGATGCTTTGATATTCGGCTGAGCCTCTCCAGCCCCTCCTACTGTTTGTGAAACTCCCCCTGCAGAACTTCATACACCGACTATTATCACAGCATGCGGCTGGAGTCGGACTCCGATAATTTAAACGTTTTCAGCGTGTTGCATTTTAGTATTTAGGGGGGGAAAAAATCACACTGGTGAACAATGGCAACACTGGAGATTGTAAAACAAGACGCAAATGATCCGATATCCGACCCTGAAAGTGATTTTTTTTTTTTTAAGAACCAGAGAATTCAGAGGCTTTTAAAAGACATCTAGGCTTTGTAATGTTTAACCTCCTCGACACCCTTTGTAGAGAGAAATGAAGCTATGATTTGCATTAAAACCATAAATTCAAATAACTATGAAGCTACGTTTTACATTGCAACCATAAAAGCAGAGAAATATTAAGCTACGTTTTGAAGTCGGAGGTAGTAATGCTAAGTCGCTGTTTTTACCTGTACAGATCCGATGGAGTAGCCTCGCCTTTAGCGGCAATCTTCTTATTAATCCACTATCAAAAAGGCTTCTGTTGAGAAAGCAGTCCTCTGTGATTTGCGCAAAGATTGACAGATCTTTTTCGGTCTAGGATTTTTTCCAAAGATGAAGTCCAAACTCTTAGCCTTACAATTAGCCTAAGCTAACTATAGCAGCTGCTACTCTAGCGGAGATGAGTGGGTGGGGGATGCAGGAGCAGCGGCTCGGATGCTGAGTAAGCTACGTCAGGTGGGAGGATATGGGTGGAAAAGGGGAGATAGGTAGGAGCAGAGACTCAAAACGTATTCAAACATAAGTGGATGAGTCAAAGCAACACTTCAGGCATGTTTTTAATGAGAACATATTTTATCAGGATGTTACATGTCAAAAAGTCAATTTTGCATAATAACCCCTCTTTACATATTCCCCCTGCAGATTAGAACATTCAGAGGAAACTCGAGTAGCTTAAACTGAACGGTCTTCATCTCTGATCCCTCAGGTGGTTCTGCATCCAGGACCGTCATCCCGAACCTGGTGGAGCACGATGCTTTGTCCAGAGCAGAGAATCAGACATTATTTGTCATTGTTACCAGCATCCCGGTAGAGGAAAATTTCATTTCAGCACGGCCCGTCAAAAAGCAGACAGACATGCAGAGGACATCACAGGACAAGGTTGCTAATTGATAGCTTCTCCTAGCTACAGCTACCTGGCCAAATAAAATGCTGCCTTCACGTGGGCAGTCTCATCCGTTACGTTAGAATGAAAGGCTTTTCTAGACTCAGCCGTTTTCTGGTCTGTTTTCTTTTTCTAGCTGATGCAGGAAAATGAGTTTGGAGAAAATATCCACATGCAGCACGCTTATGCAACACAGAATGAGAGCTGATGTTCCTTTAAGAGTTGAGGAGGAAGACTGGGCCATGTTGATACCAGACTGCTGCAGAGGCAGAGTCCCCAGAGCTGCTCCAGCTGTCCTCCTCTGTCTTCCAGCTGTCCCCCTCTGTCCTCGGGACGTCTCCACATGCAGGATGTCTGCAGGAAACAATCTGACATCGGTGGACTTTGAAATCTTCGGCCACGTTCAGGGTCAGTATGTTGGTGGTCACTTCCTTCCTGCTGAGCAGCGACAGCATGAAGGCTGGAAAACGATCCCTGCTTCTTAAATTAGAAGCCAGCCGAGCTGCAGCAGCATGGAGGGACCTCTAGTTGCTTCCCTCTGCTGCTCAGCTGTTTGTTAATCGGACTGATGGTTCTTATTCTGTTCTGACCCAACCGAACTCACTGTCTGTTTTTCTTTTACTGTTTTTCAGGTGTCTGTTTCAGAATGGTGAGTATCTGTTTTGCTTTAAACCCCCCCAAAAAAACGTTATCGTTCTCATCCCAGAGAGCGAAGCAGGAAATAATAAACAGAACAAAAACATTTTACTCCTTTTTAATCCTAATAATGAGGATTTTCCTCGGTTGTACCAAATAAAATATGTTCAATGCAACTCTTTTGTTTGTTAATTTACTTTCATCGATAAAACCAAGATCATAGGAGCTGCAGCAGGAGCAGATCTGGTGTCGTGTAAGGAACCGTCTCTGCTGTGCAGAACTGAATAAATATTAAACATTTAAGGAAAGCAAATATGATTATCATATCACATAAATAAACATCACCAATATTAAAGCAGACGTATTTGTCTGCTTGGCCTCACTGTGGCGCCGCTTTCCTTCTGTGACACAAACAGGAACTTGTAGATGCTGGAACTAGAAGAAATAAAGAACCAACAGTTTAAATCAAAAACAGAAAACCATCACAATTAACCCTGTTAGAGCAACATTTATAATAATTAGTCCCATCAGATATTCTGCTGTTCCTCTGGCTGCTGAGTTTTCCCTGAAATAAATCTCAGTTATTCCTATTTAAGGTCTGGTTTGGACAAAAAATAACTGTTTAAATGACATTTCTGACTTCATCCAACATTAATACAATACAAAAAAGATAGAAATTCCTATCATTAAACTTGATTGGGGGAAATTTGGGCAAAACACCATTAAAGGGACATATTCACACAAAAATAAAACAATAAAATACAAAACAATTGAATTAATAATAAAATGCTGTACAGTTTTTAAAAATAGCATACTCTAGTCCAACTGGGGACACTTTGAAATATTTACAGAATGTCCATTTGTGCATTAATACTGAGCCCCGTAGGGGACATGGTGGAGAAAATATTTTAAGGTGAGAAAAAAATAAAATAAATGGATTTTGTGAGATCTCGAGAAACTTTTGTGTTAACTCGAGAAAGTTTTGCGTTATCTTGAGAAAATCCGACTCCTTCAACACCAGCCATACGTCATCTTTTCTCACACATTTTCCATTTTCTCTGCATTTTGCACACATCCAACGATAGCCATGTAATTGTCCAGAGCATTGCAACTGGTGGCTAAAGAACTCAATCCAATCCACTAGTTCAGAAGCTGTTTACGACGCGACAGTGCTTTTGTGCGCAAAATCCTGTGGGCAATGTCTTTCACTTATATGAAAACCATGTCTAGAGCTAAGCACTGACTTTATGTCCTGATATTTGAGGCCAATCTCAAAATAGAACTCTATTAAGCTCTCCCGTCTGTGAGTGTCTTCCATCATAGCAGTGCACAAGGCTGCAGCAAACTGAGTCGGTAACACTGTAAATGCAGGAATGGCTTTTCGAAACGTTCTCAAGATATCGCAAAAGTTTCTCAAGATAATGCAAAAGTTACTCAAGATCTCGCAAACATTTCTCAAGATAACGCAAAACTTTATCGAGATAACGCAAAACTTTCTCGAGATAACACAAACGTTTCTCAAGATAACGCAACCATTTCTCAAGATAACGCAAACATTTCTCAAGATAACGCAAACATTTCTCAAGATAACGCAAAACTTTATCGAGATAACGCAAAACTTTCTCGAGATAACACAAACGTTTCTCAAGATAACGCAACCATTTCTCAAGATAACACAACCATTTCTCAAGATAACGCAAACATTTCTCAAGATAACGCAAAACTTTATCGAGATAACGCAAAACTTTCTCGAGATAACACAAACGTTTCTCAAGATAACGCAAAAGTATCTCAAGATCTCGCAAACATTTTTCTCAAGATAACACAACCATTTCTCAAGATAACGCAAACATTTCTCAAGATAACGCAAAACTTTATCGAGATAACGCAAAACTTTCTCGAGATAACACAAACGTTTCTCAAGATAACGCAAAAGTATCTCAAGATCTCGCAAACATTTCTCAAGATAACACAACCATTTCTCAAGATAACGCAAACATTTCTCAAGATAACGCAAAACTTTATCGAGATAACGCAAAACTTTCTCGAGATAACACAAACGTTTCTCAAGATAACGCAAAAGTATCTCAAGATCTCGCAAACATTTCTCAAGATAACACAAAACTTTCTAAAGATAACGCAAAAGAATCTCAAGATCTCGCAAAATCCATTTATTTTATTTTTTCTCTCACCTTAAAATATTTACAGAATGTCCATTTGTGCATTAAACAATAAAACTGTGTAGACAGAGATGTGCAAATAACAGCAGGGATGTAGATATTCATCGAGTCTGCTGGGAACAGTGACTGTAATGGAGTCTAACAGCTGCTGGGAGGAAGGAAGGACCTACGATAACGCTCCTTCATGTACCTAGGATCCGACAGTCTGTCACTGAAGGAGCTCCTCAGTTCAGCAACAGCTTTATCAAGCAGTGATGTCACTTTAGTCCTTTTGTCACCCACCATCTGGACAGGCTTCCTACTGGGTTGGGGGGGGGTACTGAGAGGCAGGAGACACTCTGGAAATGTCACCACTCCATTTTTACATTTAAAGCAATACGTTCTTTAATTCCAAGAGACCAGTTTACAGAGCCGTCATGTTTATGGACTGTGAGAGGAAGCTGGAGTATCCTCGGACCGAGATTTAAACTTTGGACCTCATTGCCTCTTCCCAATAAAGCTCCTCCTCAGCTGGAGGTCCTGTGAAGACCAGATCATATTCTAGTTTAACTCTTCATCTTGACCAGAAATCATTTGTTGCTTAAAAAGTCAGGTTGTTTGGATGCCAGAATCGCTTCTCTTCAAGCAGTGGACCGAAATAGTTCAGAATACCAAAGGCACATCCATTAAAACAAAATTGGAGGAATCTGTGGCTGCAAACGTTCATTTAGGGTCGTAATAAATTTCCTTAAAGGGCCGGTTAAGGCCGAGAGTATCGATCAAACTATCTTTAACAAACCGTTAAAGTATGAATAAATATCTGTCTCTGTATTCAACAAGTACTTCATTAAAATTAATTACCACTGAACATCTTTTCACAATGTTGTGATTTAGGACTATTCAAAGAAACACTGATTCGATTTGACAAAATAGTATTAGGTGCACATAAATAAAACTTAAAGTTTCTATTTTTATGATCCTCTAGAGTTTAGAGGGCCACATAAATGGCTATGGGAAGCCTAAGCTCCTCCCCTTCCGGTCGGCCCTTATGGGTCCCCAAACCGAAAAAATAACGAACGGAAGTCAACGGAGCGATAAAAGTTATTTTCTGGTCCGCTTTTTCTCACGTCCTGAATCACACATTTGTTGTACTTCAATTTAAATGATAACTAATGATGTACATTTCGATTGTGTTTGTCCAGTGATTTGGGATTTATTTGATTGTAAAAAAAATTGCATTTAAGACGCCAAAATCAAAATATAAAATGCAAATACCAAAATTCAGAAGTCGCATATATGACGCCATTTGGCTAACGGGAGCTAGCACTAGCTATAGCACGTAAAACCCTCACCTAGAGCTTGTAGAGCTTCTCCTCCATGCTGGCTCTCACTCCACCGACTGCTTTACCCCCGACATAGCTGCTACTTTCCACATGGTCAGATTTATAGAGGTTTTCTCCGTGTTTAATGCTCCTTTCTTCAACCTGGAGGCTACGACCGTCGCTCTCCTTCTTCTTCTGCAGTTGTAGTCCGCTAAACGTTTTTACACAAAACCTAAAGTAACTTTTGCCTCGGTGGCTGCATGCCCAACAGTGGCCTGGATTGGACAGGTTGTACTGTATCTGTAAATTCCTTGTATGCATCATACTTGTATGTGTCATACTTGGCCATTAAAGCTGATTCTGAAGTAGAAGGGCGGGACTTAGGCTCCCCATGGCGGGCCGGGATTGGCCCCCGCGCCTTGAGTTTGACACCTCTGAAGCAGGCTGCGTTAGCTGGTTTGATTTTTAAGCAGTGTCTATTATTCATTATTATACCATGTTTTAGGTGAATACTCGATTCTGATTGGGTGGAGGGTGTAGATTAAAAAGTGATAATGTACACCTAGGAAAGGCGTCCCGCCAATTTGCCTGACGACAGTTCTAAATTATTGCGCTGGCTCAAATGGCAACAGAAACTCAACGTTATTTCACAGTTGACCTATTGCTGTGGCCACGTTGCTTGGCAACGCCTGTATACTGGAGATATTAAATAGTGCGCCCGACTTATAAAAAAATCTCTCACGATATTAACTCTTAAACACATTAAAGTCTTATTAATTGATTAAATATTTCTTTCTTTCGTAAGTGACCATAGTATAAGTGGGATAATGCGCTTTGAGGAGTCCATTATCAGAAAATAATGGACTTCGCGTCGGACGGTTGCTTCCGCAAAGTCTATTATTTTCTGATAATGGACACCTCGTTGGGCAATTTCCCTTAATTCACTGTTTTATATATATATAATTTCCTGTTTGCCTAATACATTATTTAACTCCGAGCAAACTAGAAAGTCGTAATAGAGTACTCACCCTGTCACCCAGGTCCAATTGGCTGCAAACACGTAGTTCTCAGGGTTTTTTACTATGACCCAACTGTCTCGTACATTGCCTTCTTGTGCCGTTTGCTTCGGTTTAGAAAGACTTCTGACTTTAAGATTCAAAAATTAGAGGCTACATCATGATATTTGACATAGACACAATTGTACCCCTCTAAGAATTTGTTTGCCCGTAGCTTCTATCGAGTGAACACACTCAGCTTCAGCTACATCTTCCACCCAGACGGTAAATCAGGGGGATCAGGGATTACTTAACGTGAGTTTTCTAATGTAGCTTTCCAGGTTACTCGGTGATGACCCCTAATAGCGTAGCTTTACAAAGCCTGAAGCGATGCCATACTTCCGTTGGCAGATTGTGTGCGCATTCCTTACCTGTTTACAGCAAAAAAGGTCTATATACTGACCCTGATCTCAATCAGCCGGCTGCAGTT
Source organism: Apricaphanius iberus (assembly GCA_028564705.1). Classification (NCBI taxonomy): domain Eukaryota; kingdom Metazoa; phylum Chordata; class Actinopteri; order Cyprinodontiformes; family Aphaniidae; genus Apricaphanius; species Apricaphanius iberus. The sequence goes on along the minus strand of JAPXFQ010001124.1, from coordinate 511,240 downwards.
TCCACATGTTTATGTTGATCATTTCTCAGGTTAATGAGTGAAACGATGTGTTTTTGTGTGGGAAATAAATAGAAATGTCCTCCCGTCCTGCAGTACACGGAGAAGGAGGGTCTGCGGCTCGGCCTGGTGGGCTGGGTGAAGAACACGTCCGGTGGGACGGTGGTGGGACAGGTCCAGGGTCCAGCTGAGATGGTGGAGGAGATGTGAGCTCACACTGGAACACACTGCAGGGTTGATGTGAGAGTGCTGTTAACCACTAGATGGAGCTGTTTAGCTTTACAGCAGCCAACCTCTGGACCTCCTTTGACCTTCAGAGAAACCAGAGGTCAATCTGTGCCGTTCTGTTGAACTGGCACAGATTGGTCTGGGTCGTGTTTAAAAGTTTTAGCTCTTTGCCATCTAATACCTGCTCAGTGTGAACAAAGTCTTAAAAGCCTTTATATCGATATGTGGATTACTTACTGCCTAAAACCTTTACTAAAATATAGTATATGCAATTATGCTTTAAGTACACTAATTTTAAACTAAAAATAAGAGAGTATACTTTCAGTTTACTCTTAATCTACTTTTTTGGAGATATACGTGCAAAGTTTACATTACGTACACTTGGCTTCTACTAAAAAATATACTGAAAGTCTAAGTATACATAGCTCATACTTATATTTAAACTTTTGACTGATATAATTAATTGGTAGTGTATTAACAGTACATTTTATTTCAGACAGTTTTACGCTCATTTCTCTTTCAGTGGACTGTTCTTTACAAAGTTAGAGACGTAACATTTTACTGGAAATCTTTGTGGCCGGAAAAAAAAAACGGAATCTATGTGTGTCTCATTTTTTTTCACGTAGTATTGAAGATGCAGAAGAAGTGTAACGTCTGGGGCGACCGTGGTTAAGGAGTTTGATTTGAATCAGAGGGTTGCCGGTTCAAGCGCCAGCGCCATCCGTCTGGTGTCCTTGAGCCGGACGCTTCACGCGTTGCCTACTGGTGGTGCAGCTGTGGCTACAACGTAGCTTTCCATTACCAGTGTGTGAATGACTGAATGTACTTTGGGGTCCATAGGGACTAAATAAAGAGCTGTACAAGTACGTGTGATTTACCAAAACTCAAAATGTATAAGTAGTACCAACAGCAAAGCTAAAATGTTACATTCAGTATACTTCACAGTGTACCTTTTGTAAACTAAAGTGGGCACTAAAAGTTTACTAGCAGTAAAATAATAGTAGAGCTAGAATATTACTTTCTGTATACATTAAAGTGTACTTTCATTAAACAAAAGTAGACTTAGAGTTCATTACAAGTAATCTAAAAGCATACCTGGGACACTGACGTTAAGTGTACTTCGAAGTGTACTTTTATAAACTTAAATGGAGCCAATCAGTACAAAGAAGTACACTTGTAAGTAATCTGCTAATATATTTGTATCGATAAAAGTACCCTTGGAGACACATATTTTTATATGCTTAATTATACTTAATGAAATATACGTAAGGTATGCTACTTTTTGGTAATGGTTTGCTGGAGCTCAGGGGTAGAGTTGTCAGCCTGCAACCCAGAAATTATTGGTTTGATTCCTCCTTCTGTCTCCTACATGTTATCGTGTTAGCCAGATGGGTCCAAAATGACCGTCTCCGTGAAGCCGCGTTCACACCGGTCAGGGCGTCCAGGCAACAAAACAATACCGATACTTGGAGAAGAGTACTTACCGATACTGAGTACCAAAAAAGTGCTATCAATTGGGAGTCAGGTTGTATTTTCTTTTGTGCTTGTTGCAACTAGAGGCCGACTGATATGGGTCTTTTAAAGGCCAATGCCGATACAGATTTTTCACAAATTTGGTCGCCGATGGCCGATGTCTAAAGTGGATTATTAAGGCTGATAACATGAGTGGGCTGGCTCACGGTGGGGGTCTTTCCTTTGGTCAAACAGTGGCTGCAGCTGACCACACAGGTGCCTGATCTTTTTTTTAAATATATATATATATATATATATGTGCTTTTTAAAACCGATATAGGAAAAATTTAATCTATCGGTCTGCCTCTAGTTACAACAAATCATGGTGAATTAGATAAAAAATGTATGAATAAAAATTGATACATTTTTTTTAATAAAAATGACCACAGAACTTAAAAAGTGACAGTGTGTAGTTTTTTTCAGTACATCTTTGAAAAGAGCCATTAAAATATTATGTAATAATAATTACGTAAAGCACATTAATTGTAAAAAATATTGTCGATATTGTAAAATATGACTTTAAAAATGTGTTTTAAAATACATAGGCGCGGCTCCTCTTTTCAGGGGAAATCCATATTAGATGACGCCTTTAGTTCTACGAGAACCCGGACGGACAAAGCGCAGGGAACACGCCCGCTATTAAAACATTGATTTCGCCTCGAAATGCATAAAAGTTTCGCCATAAATACGTTTTTACCTCTTCGCTAGTTCCAAGCGATAAAAGAGACTGATGTGCTCGTCATGTTGCTGCTAATAGATCATTCTCAGGGAACTGAGCGTTTGAAAACAGCACTAGTTGGACCTCCGTTGTTGAGTTTCTTACTCGAAGACACAGATACCGCATGCTTGTGATAATTTTGGTATGCACTGCCCCCTACTGGCCGAAAATCACCCACTGTGCCTCTAAACTTAATTAAAAGCAAAAATTGTCTTTGAAATGTATTGCCGTAGTTTCCCTAACTGGGTTTGGCTAGCGTTAACTAGCATAACATGTTAAAAGAAAATATCTATCCGCTTACCAAGCACTCCAATAGCCTGCTACATATCCGATAGATACCGTCGGCATCTCGTCTCCACCCACCATGAGCAGCTACTGCTGGCATCTCAAATTCCCCAAAGTTAAATTCTCGCATTCACGCGTGCGACTTGCTTCCAGGCAGCTTACCGCAGCTTGCGGCCCACCTACTGCGTAGGGTCTCAAAAAGCGCTATATAAATGCAGGCCTTTATTTTTTACAAAACACCAACAGAAACTCAGATTTCTCCTTAGAACGATCGAAAACAGCTGATTATTGAGCTTGTTCAGGACAGTTTGGATCATCATCTGGTCCTGACACCCTTCAGGTCCGAACACACACTGAAGTTCTGACCTTCAGATAAACCATGACCGAGACCTGAAACTGTGGTGATGAAACCGACATCCTCTGACCTACCTAGTTTAACTCAAGGCCTGGGGGCCAAATCCGGCCCTCCATGGCCATTTACGTGGCCCTCTAAACTCTAGAGGACCCTATACATAGAAACAAAACAGTTTTATCAGTAAAATAAAATCTGTGTTTATTTGAACAGTCCTAAATGGCCTCATTATGTAAAGATGTTCAGCATGATTAGATTTTAAGACATACGTTTGGAGGCTGATTTTAACAGTTTGTTATAGTTTTATTAAAACAATCTGCCACAACCGGCCCTTTAAAGATATTGATCAGCTTGATGTGGCCCCAAAATGGAAATGAGTTTGACACTGCTATTGTTGACGTCAGAGGGGGGTTCAGTTCACGGTTAAAACAACAGACTCCATGACATCAGGTCTGTTCCACTTTCACCACGATCTCACTTCCTGTCCGGCATGGGAACTGGAAGAAGCTGTAGAGGCTAGTGATGAGAGGTTTCCTCTATTACCTCTGAGGGGAAAAACGGATTCCCCCGAAAACAGGAAGATGGATGAGAAACGGCGGAAAAAATACAAATCAGTAAAAACCAAAAAGGAGCTGGAAGGAGCTAGAGTTGGTCCATCATCCTCTCAGGTCCAGACAGAAAAAATCAGGAGAGAAGAGCTGAAATAATTGGAAATATGTCAGTATAAACCAGATCATTTCTAACCAAACAGGCAGAAAGTAAAGATGGGCAGAAATGACCCAAAAAGGAGCGACAGATTAATAACTGTAGCTGGATTCAGGATTAACAACTAACCAGAGGACGGATTAGAAACTGATCCCAGAAACAGGAATAGAGGATGGCCTGGGTTTTCAAAGTAAAAGTCAAATGTGAACAGAACATCAACCAAAAAGTAGAAAGGACTTTTTGGAGGATTATGGAAAGAAAAGAACAAACAATCTGACCAACTACAACAAGAAAACCTTCATGTCTGCTTCACGGTTTATGACTTTTTATTCAGCACCGTCATCTTTTTGTCGATTCATGTTTAGAGCTTCAATAAAATCTCTTTGGATCAGTTTTTAACTTTTCGTTAGATTCACATGACCGTTTTTCTTCTCTCTCCACAACCTGGTCCCATTTATCTATTAAAGCACTTGCTGAACCCGTTGGGGCGTCTCGGAGGATCTAAACGTCTGAACCTGCAGCGTGGAGCGGCCCGATGAATCAGAAATGATCTCCGGCTGGAGACAAAACCAGCAGAGACACCGTGTCGTCTCTGATGCGGCTGTTCGTGAGTGGCTGACAGGGATCAGCAGAGGTTTCTCGCTAAGCTCTGTGGGTGTGTGGATATTAGAGTAGTGGGTCAGGAGGCAGATCAGTGGGCTGATGGAGTGGGACGTTGTTTTCTGTCTCCGGCTCGGCTTCAGTCCGTCCAGCCGGCCAGAGCTGACCCAGATCTGCTTTAATCTGTGCTCCCCCTGCAGAAACCAGCCCGTTCTCAGGGTAAATATAACTCTGTTTTCCCATCATGCCCCTCTGGGTCCACTTCAGGGACTCACCCTTTGACTCGTCTGCATTTTTCTGTCTCAGAAGCAGCGAGACTAAACGTCTTTCTGCCTGATGCGAGCTCAGAGACCTCGTCACTTTCTAGTTTCATCATCCTCCTTATGCTGAGCATCGTCCCTCAGACTGCTCCGTGTTTCATTTTCTCTCCATACGCAGTCATTTTGTCTCAGAAAAGCTCCGGAATGAGGAATCAACCTGAAAACCATTAAGTTTCAGCTTTAAGAAGATCAGGCCGAGTTCTCCAGTAACCGAGGAAAAGGAGCTTTGAAGCTTCCCTTATGATCACAGATTAAATTCACCCATAATTCCCTGTAGCGTACAGTGTGACTAAGCAGGATTTAAGTGGATAAATCTGAGGTCAGCAGGTCACCGTCCTGGTAAAACTTTAGTCTTGGATTATCGCAAAACTTTCATAATTAGTCATATTTAAATTTATTTTACTCTTTTTTCAAGTTAGGAATAGAAAAACGGACCTTGATGATGTTTTGACGCTCTGTTGAGACTGTGGAAAACTATGAAAAGAACCTAAATAAGCTTCATGGACACTTTTTAAGAAAAGATTTCTGGTTTTGATATTGCAGTTTTTATTGGTTTGCTTGTTGTCAACGATTCCCGTAACGCGTTCAGAGGTCGGTGGGAACTAGTTAAATTTACTTGAACAACTTTTCGGAAAAAAATGTACTTTTTAGAGAACTTCTGCTATGCTGTACTTTTCACTTTTACTTATTATAAAGTACTGCTACTCTTAATTGAGTAAAACTTCTGGATACTCGATTTACTGGTAGTAAATTCACTGAACTAAACACGACAGAGACGCTTTATTAAATATGACCTCCGTTTTCTAATGTAATATTTTGTCAGTTGACCTTATTGTTGAATTTTGAGGTCAAGTTAATAAACACCATAAAGTTTCACTGGAAATCCGTTTTAAGATATATTCATTTATTACCTACTTTAAGTATTGGTATTATATTGAAGAAAAGGACTTAGAAAAGTATTTCTTCTGCTAAAAATTCATTATCGTGTAAATTGTTGTTTATTTGTATCTGGTTTTTTTTAATTATTTTTGTCTTTAAAATTCAAGCATTCGCTCATAACTTCATATTTTGTCTGTTTGGTGACATGATTAAAAAGTGAATTGGATCAGATGTTACTCAGTACTCAAGTACCCTTTTTCCAAATACTTTTCTACTCTTACTCAAGTAAATATTGGACAGTTACGATTTATTTTTACTTGAGTAAAAATATATGTTAAAGTCATGCTAGTCTTACTTGAGTACAACTTTTGGGGCCTCTGAGTGCGTTACTCTAAAATATGACCACTTTTTCACCAAATCTAACGCGTTACTATTTCCATACCAGTAATCAAATTATAGTTACTTGTCCGAGCCACTGTGTGTTACTGTTTCTCTACTTTTCTTTTTAAAATAATGATATTCATCACACAGGGTCAACGGCGACAAAAGCAGTAGGAAAACAAGCAAGAATAGTGGCAAATCTTCCATAACCTTCTACGACACTGCTGCCGTCTTTTTCTGTCGTAATCTCAAATGTTATTATCTCCTCTGTGGTCGTCATGTTTTTTTGGTTTCCACCCTAAATATCCAGCACTCTATCTTGTTTGAGTTCTGTGCTCTGCCCCCTAGTGGAACTCTCCAGTAGTACGTACAGTGTGCAAGCAAGTACGTGCCCAGGATGCAGCCTGCTGCTGGTGTCAGCGTGTGCTTAAATAAAAGAAAGTATATTTCCGGCCTTACTGTTAAAATGTATTTCCGATAAAGTGTTGGCAAAACTGATAATTGTTTCTAAGTTGAGGCAGCGGGGAGTGCTACTGGCAGCTGCTGAAAGTAACTAATAGAGTAACTGTTTGTTACTTTTGAAATAAAGTAATCAGTAAAATAGCTAAGCTACTTTTGGAAGGAGTAATCATTAGTCCGTAATCAGAATACTATTTCAAAGTAACTGTGGCAACACTGCTTGTAGTTTGGATCCGGTCATTCTGTGTCCTACCTCTGTTTATGTGTCAGTGAAGTTCCCTTCTTTTTGTTTAATTTAAAATAAAATCAATGAACTTTCGACCATCAAACTCTTCATTTAAGAATATATGCATCTTCTCTTTGAAATCAGTCTAATGCCCTGTCCACGCGTAGCCGGGTATCTCACAAAACAGAGATATTTTTCTACGGTTTGGCCCGTCATCCACACGTAACCGGAGATTTTCGGCACTAAAAAACGAATCTTTTCAAAAACTCTGTCCAAAGTGGAGATTTGCGTTTTCTCCATTTTCGGCATCTGCGTGTGGACGGCCGAAAACTGAGTTTTAAGAACCGTAACGTCACTATCCGCGACAAAAAATGCTCAAACATCACATGTGCGACCTGTGTTTAATCTCAAAACACAGCATTTATGCCCTCAGAGCCGTGTTGGTATCATCCATCGTTAAAGCGCGTTTTGTTTGTTTGCTTTCATAAGCTGTATGACTGCTGCGTGCTGAAGATAGAGGACAGAAAGTTACTCTGAGCGGATAGGTTTTGGGAGAACTACTGCCCCCTACTGCTTTGGCACGTCTATGAATGCTGAAGGTGTGGATGGAGTTTTTTTTTTTCATGGAGCGGAGGAAAGTCTTCGTTTTTCTAAAAACCCGGCTATGTGTGGACATGGTCTCAGTCTACAACATCAGCAAGGAGAGGAAATCTGTGCGAATGCTTCCGCTTTAGTGAGAATCTCCTCTTTTTCCTCCAGGAAGGTGTGGTTGAGTAAAGAAGGAAGTCCGTCGAGTCGGATCACCAGAGCCAAGTTCACCAACCAGAAAGCCATCGATCAGGTGGAGTTCTCTGGCTTCAAGACTCGCTTCTGACCCGCTGAGGAGCTTTTCCTCCTGCGTCTGGGAACGTGGGAGTACCGAGAATCTGTTCTGGACCTGAACGCCCCGATCCGACAACAGCAGAGACCAGACCCAATGGTTCTGGGAGGTTCATGAGGACCGATTAAAGGATTTATGTATCTGATCTGCTAATGGGAGCTGATTCTGTTCATTGGATGAATAATTAAAGATTTTCACTCCTCACAAGTATGTGAAGCTTTAATTTATGGTTCTGGATAGAAAAAAACTGTAATACTCACATTTTGGGACAATATACTGAAAACATTTTCACAAGCAGGATATCTTCCGGCTGCTGTCATATTTAAACCAGGTTCCTCTTTTAAAATTGACCAAAAACTGAATTTATTTTGACTTTATTTTAGTGGCTTGGTCCCTCCCACCTGATTAGCCTTGAGTTTAAATCCTGATACACAAATAACTCTGCATACCCACTCAGAAAGACGAAGCAGGCTGTTTCCAGATGGTTTAGTTCAAACCAGATGGATGTCTTTATTAACAATAAATATCTCAAATGAAAGATAATTTCTGTTTTTATTGCTTTAGTCTATTTGCCAGTATTTATTCAGGGTGTGCCATAGTTAATATGCTGATGGGATTATTCCGAAGAAACTGGCTCAAACTCAGAACCCTGTGGTACTCCACAAGTAAAGAAGTGTTTACATGAAATCCGATTTAAATCAGCATAGTTATGTTCCCTAGAACACGTTCACGCCTTTCTATGAGAATATTGTAATCAGAGTATCTGAAACCTTTAAGGTTTTAACCTCCAAATTATAATGTAAATTATAAAAGTAAATTATATGAGACTTTCGCGCCTTTAGGAGCCAAATGCCATCAGGAATAAATATGTATTGAGTTTGGATTAAAACAAAACTATTGATGCCATGAAGCTCGAAGAGCAGCTAACCGTCATGGTTTTGGACTCTAAGAGGAAGCCGGATAAGGACGGCCAAAACTGACATGATATAAAAAATAAAAGCCGAAATATATATTTCATTTTTTTCTTTCATTATATGTGAATTTTTTCGAAGAAATGTGAACATTTTGTTTTTCCTTTTCCTTATACGTGCATTCCTTGCTTTTACATTCCCTCGTCTCCTCTTTTTACTTTACCTTATGCATTTCTGTCTCATTATGCAAATGAGGGCGGCTGCTCAGCTTGGTCCAACTCCTCTACTATTGGTCAATAAACAGGAAGGAGCAGGATCCATGTGTAGATCGATTGTGCTGCCAGCGACAAGCCACTTCCTCCAAAATCAGGAGAACTAACAGGTCGGCTTCATTATCCATGTCTGCAGCTAACTGGAGCAGCGTCTTATTTATCATGTCTATGCAAAATAATAAATAATCATCACTGACTTTTACTTTCAGATAGTAAAGCAACACACCTTAATTCTTCTGTAATCATGCGAGACATCTCTGGTTGGACTTCAGTTCCTATCAAACAGGGTGTTCTCCTGAAACGGCCAAAAGTGCAAGGATGCAAAATCATTCTGCACATGGATCCCGCTCCTGTTTATTGACCAATAGCAGAGGAGTTCCTCCCTCCTCATTTGCATAATGAGGCAGAAATGCATAAGGTAAACTAAAAAGAGGAGACGGGGGAATGTATAAGGAAACGGAATAACTAAATATATATTTTGTTCTTGACGAAAATGGACATAATAAGGAAAAGGAAAATCAGAATACATACATTTCTTGGCAAAATGCACGCATAAGTAAAGGAAAAACTATATATATATTTCTACTTTTATTTTTGATTATGCCAGCTTTGGTCCTCCATAGCCAGAGTGCCTGGAAATAATCCATGCGTTCACAGGGAGAACTTTTAGTTTTAAACCCGGGACTTTCTGGCTGCAAACTGACAGTGCTATGTGTGTATTTGTTTATTAAACAGACTGATGTTTAATAAAAAACAACTTTTCAAACCGACTATGCAAGCAGCAGAGATGAGTAATATCAGTAGAGTGTGAATACTTAATGATTTTTTGGGAGCAATGATGGTTCCATGAAGGTGCAGGGAGGAAGGAGCTGTGATAACACCACTTCGTGCACCCAGGATGCAGCTGTCCGTCTCTAAATAAAGATTATCCGTCAAAGTTAACATCTGTTATTAAAAATAATTAATTCTAGACTAAATATGCCAGAACATTTTAAGAATTGACCACAGCAGCAACTGTTGGAAACCCATGTTTAAATAAAGGTGAAAGGTCATGAGAAACCATCAACCCAAAAGACAAAATGTGACAAAACAAATGATTAAAAAAAGTTGTGCTTGGATCATTTAGGAGCTTTCTACTGGATAGATCTTGATGAGAACGAGTCTAATGTAACTTCCCAGTGGGAGGTTCTGCACCAGGCTGTGGATCAGAGCCCTGCAGGTTCTGCAGCATCCAGCTCGTGTCCCTGCGTGACCTGAAGAGACGGAGAGCAGCAAAGAGGTTGTTGCGTAACAGTGGATCACCTGACTGAGGGACCTGCCATGTGGTCCAGTTAAATCCCAGCTGGAGGATCCCTGATCAGCTGATGAACCCAGAGAAAGCGGAGAACGCTGCTGCTGCAGAGCTGCGGTGAGATGAAACGCTGCATCATTCCCTCCTTATTAAAGTCTATTTCTGTCTGCCAGCGGCTGCAGATTAAGCCCTGTCATAATGGAGGTGTGTGTGTGTGTGTGTGTGTGTGTGTGTGTGTGGCTCTTCAAGGAGCTCGCTGCTGGAGGTGTCGTCATGCCAACCCTCCTGGAGCTATTACTCACTCAGACACACAAAGAGGAGCAGAGAGTGGGAGGTGCTGGCTGGTATCGAGGTTCTGGAGGAGGTCTGCTTCTGCTGGGAGGACTGGGTGAAACTCTGGGATTGAAACTGGTTCATGCTGATCATTTTTTTGAATCTTTCCAGTTAGTTTGAAGCTGGAGAGTAGCAGGTGATCCATTACTGCTCCATCCATAACTTCAGCACAGTTATTAAACCTGTAGCTGTGCTTCTCTGGGTTCATGTTGGGTGTTTTTCCTGCTGATGAAGGAGATTAGTCTGGATTCAAGTCATGAATCACGAGTTAAACCTCCTTCCTTGTAATTTTCATCAGTATTGATCAAAATTGGTTGTTTCTGCTGCAAAAATCTGTTCTGATATTTTAGCCAACCTCCATTTCATTTTAGCTCATGAAGAGTTGTTGAAGCCACTAAACATCCAGAAAGAGGAAAATATTAGAATCCAGCTAGTTGCTGGGATGTAAAGTAGGACATGATCAGGAGAGCAGATGTGTTTCCCATCATCCTCTCTGATTATTTACAGTTTAACACAAAAACCCTTCAACCACCTTCGATCATTTACTGATTTACGTTTTCTGATCGAATCCGGCAGAAATCTCGGAGCCTGACTGGAACGTTTCTGCGAAGTATTCATCCTTTTCCCCAGATAAATAGCATTTAGTGGCTCCTATTACTGGTGGGAGGTTGTATAACAGGCTGATTCAGATGTTCTTTTTGCTGCCAGATGTTAAAAGGATCACCAAACCAAAACCTAAAGGCACCTAAACCTTCCAGATTTAGACATCAACTGAATTATTTAAGATGCTAAAGGCTAAATACATTGCTTACTTCAGATGAATATTAAGTTTACAAACTAAATATTCAACCAAATACTTAATTCGATAGCTAAATATTTAATGTGAGCTAAACATTTAGCTCAGAGCTATATATTTACCAAATATGCTAATACACTGGGTAAGCAGAAGTGGACTACCAAAATAAAAGCTGGGTCTTATGAAACTTTATGTAGACTGCAGCTGCTGACGTTGTTTTCCTCTCGACATTTCAGCTTAGAACGTTGGAGGAGCTGTTTTAACGACAATACTGACATTAACTAGAGACTTAACATCTACAGCGACGTGCCGGCAGCAGGAGTTTATATTGAGTATCACCGAACCAAGCTTTTATTTTTAAAGTCCACTTTCACTTATCATCAGGTGAAATTACATATTAGCTAAATATTTAGTTCTGTGTTAAATGTTTACTTTGAAGGCATATATTTAGCATGCATATTTAGCCTGTTAGCAAAATATTTAGTTTTGAGTTAATTATTTATTTTAAAGGCCTATTTTTAGCTACCCTATTTAGCTTGCTAGCTAACTATTTAGTTTCGAGCTAAATATTTATTTTAAAGACATGTTTTTTGCTAGCCTATTTAGCTTGCTAGCTGAATATTTAGTTTTGAGTTAAATAGGCATAATTACTTTGAAGGGATATTTTTAGCTAGCCTTTTTAGCATGCTAGCTAATTTTTCAGCTTTGAGTTAAATATTTACCTTTAATGCATACTTTTAGCAGGCCTATTTTGCCTGCTAGCTAAATCTTTATCTTTGAGTTAAATATTTACTTTGAAGGCATGTATTTAGGTAGCCTATTTAACTTGTTAGCTAAATATTTAGTTTTGATTAAATATTTATTTTAAAGGCCTATTTTTAGCTAGCCTATTTAGCTTGCTAGCTACATATTTAGTTTTGAATTAAATAAGCCAAATTTCTTTGAAGGGATATTTTTAGCTAGCCTATTTAGCTCGCTAGCTAAATTTTCTGCTTTGAGTTAAATATTTACCTTGAAGGCATACTTTTAGCATCTTTGAGTTAAATATTTAGCTAATTTTTCAGCTTTGAGTTAAATATTTACCTTGAATGCATAATTTTAGCAGGCATATTTTGCCTGCTAGCTAAATCTTTATCTTTGAGTTCAATATTTACTTTGAAGGCATGTATTTAGGTAGCCTATTTAACTTGCTAGCTAAATATTTAGTTTTGATTAAATATTCATTTTAAAGGCATATTTTTAGCTAGGCTATTTAGCTTGCTAGCTACATATTTAGTTTTGAGTTAAATATTTATTTTAAAGGCATGTATTTGGGTAGCTTATTTAGTTTGCTAGCTAAATATTTAGTTTTGAGTTAAATATTTATTTTGAAGACATGTCTTTAGCTAGCCTATTTAGCTTGCTAGCTGCATATTTAGTTTTGAGTTAAATAGGCCTAATTACTTTGAAGGGATATTTTTAGCTAGCCTATTTAGCTTGCTACCTGAATTTTCTGCTTTGAGTTAAATATTTATTTTGAAGCCATGTATTTAGCTAGCCTATTTAGCTTGCTAGCTAAATATTTATCTTTTAGTTAAATATTTACTTTGAAGACATGCATTAAGCTAGCCTATTTAGTTTGCTAGCTAAATATTTAGCTCTGAGTTAAATATTTACTTTGAAGGCTTGTATTTGGCTAGCTTATTTAGTTTGCTAGCTAAATATTTAGCTTTGAGTTAAATATTTACTTTCAATGCATGTGTTCAGCTAGCCTATTTAGCTTGCTAGCTAAATATTTAGCTTGAAACAAAACAGTTTAACTTAGAGCTAAATATTTAGTTATAAACTGTGACTTTTATAAATGAATAAATAACATAAACACAAATATGACTTTAAAAGATGAAGACGTTTGAAACCGTTTATCATGATATATTACTGGAACATCTAGAGAGGTGGGTCGGACTCTCTGGTACGGCACTCAACTGGTTCAAATCCTACCTCAAGAACTGGAACTCCTTTGTGTCAATAAGCAAATTCTTATTACAAGAAACAAAAATCACATGCAGGGTCCCCCAGGGCTCCATCCTATCAGCCCCCTACTATTTAGCATTTACATGCTCCCACTAAGACAGATTATAACAACAAATAATATTAACTACCACAACTATGCTGATGACACTCAGCTTTACATCTCAATGTCACGAGAACGAGTAAAGTAGAACACATCACCCCAGTTCTAAAGTCTTTCCACGGGCACCCTGTAGCTCAGTGAATAGACGTCAAAGTGCTCTTATTAGTTTATAAATCATTGAATGGGTTAGCACCCAGATCTGCTATCATGGTACAAACCATCCTGATCACTCAGGTCCTCCAGCTCCAGTCCACTGATCGTCCCTAGAACCAGAACCAAACATGAAGAAGCAGCTTTTTTCATATCTGGAACAGACTCCCAGATGAATGCAAAGCTGCGGATACACTGAACTCTTTTAAGTCTAAAATAAAAACGTATCTACTTAGAGTTGCCTATGTGTAACTGATGTGATCTTGCTTTTTATTCTTTTTTCAATGTTTGTAGGCTACTCCATGCTTTTAAATGCTGCATTGTTCCTTTGTCTTAAATCATGCAAAAAAAGCACTTTGAATTGCCTTGTTCAAGGCGTGCTGTACAAATAAAATTGCCTTGCCTTGCCCCATTGTTTTATTGCTGCTAAATGTCGACTGTGTAACTTTACAAACGAGATCCCATAAAAACCACACTGAGTCGTTTGGTCATTCATTTCAATGTTCTTGTCAGTTCTATGCGTTGTGGAGATGAGACTCTGTTTTTTTCTGCCAGTTTGTGGGTCTAATCTAAAGTATGAGACGGTTCTGATGACTTCATGTACATTGTCTCCGTTCATCCGTTCAACTCCTCCCAGGATCTTCAGACTCCTGGACTGAACCGTGTCCTCCGATCATGGAGCTCCTCCTTCAGGTTCAGGGCTCATCCCGGTTCTGGAAGGTCCACGTAATGAATGATACCCCCCCCCCCCCCGACTATGGCCATGTTTCTGGTTGAAACCTACCGCCCCCATACGCTGCTGGAGGTGCTGAGAGACGGCAGAAACAACCCACACACTCTTCAGTCCCTCTGGAAAAGCATCTGCCTCCTCCTCTTCCTCTCCCAGCAACCGTGTTTGGCATCCCATAGTGATCACCGTGGAAACTGTGCTCAGTTAGACATGTTTGTCAGAGAGAAACAGAAAAAGAAAAAGCCTTCTCTGAGCGTCTGTCTCTGTTTGTCCAGCCGGCCCACTCGGGTCGTCCTCTTCGTCCCATTCACACCTGGCTGAACCCTGCTGGAGCCCGGTCCAAATGTATCGGATCGGATCGGATCCCTGCCGTCTCTGGTTTCCCTGGGAACGATGGAGGTTCCTCGCATGATCCTCGGATCGTTCTGGTCGTCTTCCCCCCAGTTTCTGTGGCTCTCGGTGTCCCACAGGTCCAAATATAGATGGACCGGTTCAGAACTTTTTCCACCTCTGACATCCCGTTCACCTGCAAAACAAGTGGATCAACCCAGTGGCACAAATATTCAGCCATAGAACTAGACCTGTTGAAGCAGCTTCCTGGTTCCGTTCCAGTGTTCGGTTTTGCTGGAACAGAACCTAATGATCCAGGAATTAGCCTCAGCTCGAGGTTCTGATGTTCTACTAAGGTACCAGTCAGGAGCATTAGGTGAAGGACGTTCTGCTCTCCTCTTGGTCCTGAAAGACAACACAGTTGTCTCCAGTAGATGACCCAGTTTCCCTCTCCGAAGCCGACCTGTGGTGAATCACCGGGTTCTGATGCCGTGGAAACAGTGACCCAGTGAAGGTCACCAGAACCAGAACCGACTGGGTTTGTTTTCCCTGGGGAGCGGAAGCGTCCACCATGTTGTTGTTGGGTTGGATCAGAACCACCTGGTTCGGTTCTGGATGCTCATCTCTGTTCTCCATGTGGAAGGAAGCTCCTCCCTCTCTGCCTCTTCGTCACTGCTACCAGAGTCATCCTCCAGGTGAGGGGGCGACAGCCAATCAGAGAAGGATCAACTTATAGCCCAGAAAGGCCTCTGTGACCTCTGACCTCTTCCTCTAATCAAACTGATTCAGATAGATATTTCATCCTCTCACCTTCATCTTTACTTTCTCATCTTCTGACGTTTTGCTTGAATAAATTACCAGGACTTACTTTTACAAAGAAAAAGAAATAAAATGACCAAATATGGTCGTTAGCTTCCTGCTGTTGGTCTCAGGTTACTTTATCTCATAAAAATCATTCAGATGATTTAGAAGGACAGACTGAGGACCAGTGGCGGCTGGCCAATAGAGGACGCTAGGGCGCCACCCCACCACTCACAACTTTCCATATTACCTAGAACAAAACGTAGATTTTATAATAGCATAAAAATATTTCTGAAATATACGTGTGTTTTCTTTAAATGTGCAGGATAAAAACTGTATGGCGTCGTCTGATTGAGGACGAATTTCCGCCTTGGGGCACAAAAAAATCTTTGCCCATAGACTCTCGATAAAAGTTGTATATGAGCAGTAGCTCCTCCAAATTACAAGTGATGCTTTCCTGCACCCTGAGGGGGCGGGGTTTCAATAATTACACTACAAACCACGCCCCCTACAAACCACGCCCACGTGTTGCAAGACGAACCCACGCAAATATTTTACTGAGATTAAACTAAACTTGTGTACAGACATTAATGAAATATATAAATAAGTATGAGGGCTGTCAGAATTAACGTGTTAACGCATGGTCGATTACTTCATAGAATTAACGTGATACATTCTCTAAAACGCAATACAAGCGGACGGCAGCTCGGCCATATGCCCCACCCCACCCTGCCCGATGCAAACAGTGAAAATGCACCGTAATTATGTCGCTTCATGCATGTTGGTGCAATGTAAAGTTTCATTACGTTTCGTGGTGAGCTACCGCTGCATTAAAAAGTCGATATTATTCGGTTCAAGTAATGTTTTCTGACTTAAGTTAATGCTAACTCGTTAGCGGAAGTAGCTGTGCACGCTCGTCACAATAAAAGCGTTCGTTTCCTGATGTGAACATTTACAGTTTTATCTGGTGATGGTTTACTTCTGGGAAAAGTGTAAATTGTTACATTTAATCCGTAAGTCTATATTACATTTGTTAAAAACCAAAATTCTATGAATCTCTCTTTTATGTCATTTTAAAAAAAAGAGCAACAACATCTGGATTTATCCTTTATTTACATTGGAAATATATTTTTTTTCAGTCTTGTTTAGGAATGTTAATTTGTCATGATTTATTCACAGCTACCATGTGATTAATTAGATAAAAAGTTAAAACTCAAAGCCCCCCCCCCTTGGAGAAAACTCCACCAGCCACCACTGCTGAGACATTAACTGGTCCCAGATATGAACAGAGAACAACTTTGCACTGATTGTACATGATTTAGTGGACCTAGCCGAACATTTGGGGTCCAGTCTGACCCGGTTCTGGGTTCTGCTAACTCTGTTGATCAGTGAATCCAACCGAGCT
The DNA here is from genome assembly GCA_028564705.1 of Apricaphanius iberus. Classification (NCBI taxonomy): domain Eukaryota; kingdom Metazoa; phylum Chordata; class Actinopteri; order Cyprinodontiformes; family Aphaniidae; genus Apricaphanius; species Apricaphanius iberus. The sequence goes on along the minus strand of JAPXFQ010001124.1, from coordinate 494,569 downwards.
GAGTCGGCAGCAACTTGGTTGAGTTTGGCATCTTCCACCCTCTGCAGCGGAGTCCCCGCCTCTAAGGAGCGCTTCATTTTATCTCCTCCTCCTCCAGCCCAGAGGGGCGGAGACAGCAGACCTTTTTATATTAGATCAGATTTTTGGACAGAGTTTAGAGGTGAAATGTTGATTATTTGTTGTTTTCAATCATATTTGAGGCATATTTAATTGTTTTGTGCATGCTACTGTGTTAGATTGGTGCAGGCATGTGTGTGAAATGTGTTTTTTAATGAAGTAAACCATATATGGCTGCCACTGTTTTAGTCTTAAAAGCTGATGATGACTTGGATTTTACTACAACACTGGAAACGGGACAGTCTTCTGTCACGTTCTGAATCCTTTGGTGTGTGTCGGTCGCACTTCATGGGCATCTGTTCCTGGGGGATTCTCCGCCCTTTGTGCCCACTGGTTTATCACCAAGATTTCCATTTAAAGTACATGGCAAAACACATTTGAAAAAAATAGAAACAGAACGATCTATGTTCCTTTGTATGATGAGGCAGAAACATATTTTAAAATGTATGTTTTTGAAGGTTTTATGGGTTTCCAGTGAGTAGCAGTCAGCCAAATTGACCATTTGCCAAGTTGATCTTTCAGTGATTTAAATATAAATGTGAACAGTAACCAGAATTGTTTCTGATAATATTATTATTTACCTTTAGCTTAAATAAATAAAAAAAACATGAACAAAAATAAATCAATTATCTATGAAATAGCACAATTTAATCAGTCTTGTTCAGTGATGTAATAGCATAGAAATCTCCCCCTTTCTAAAAAGAATTGTTCAGTTAAACTTCTTCCCAAGAAGAGACATCGTTCAGGTCTTTTCCGGCTCACACATTAAAGAGAGAGGAAAGTTTTAGCATAATTTCTAACCTATATTTTATTGTTTTTATCATCAAACTGACATAATCAAGTTAAACTTTTAACCCTGTTACATGCATTCAAGATATTTTATCATTGTTTTTTGAAAAAATATATATTATTGTCTTGAAAATTTTTTATTAATTTCTTGTTTTTCTCATGCTGTATGCCGCTCTATGGAACTAGAGTTCGGACTTATGTATTGTGACTTGTATCTGCTTATTTGTAACTTGTACACATGTTTTGAAAAATACAAGCACGGATTCATTTAATAATACAAGTACAAATCAGAAAATACAAGTACAAATCGGAAACACAAGTACAAATCAGACACAAATACAAATCAGAAACAAAAGTAAAAATCACGCTACTCCCAGAACCAATCAGATCTCTTCAGAGATAAATTTTTGCTTATGACAAACCGACTCACCTTCAGAGAACTGTGTGTGGTGATGACAGACGGGACTTCGGCCGCACTTTTCCGAGAGTCAAGTTTGGTTGTGAACACAGAAGAACACCTCCTCTCTCCGTGATTGGTTAGGGAATCGAGAAATCTGATTGGTTCTGGGAGTAGCGTTATTTGTACTTGTGTTTCTGATTTGTATTTGTGTTTCCGATTTGTAATTGTATTTTCTGATTTGTACTTGTATCTTTGATTTGTACTTGTATTTTCTGATTTGTACTTGTATCTTTGATTTGTACTTGTATTTTGTGATTTGTACTTGTATCTTTGATTTGTACTTGTATTTTCTGATTTGTACTTGTATCTTTGATTTGTACTTGTATTTTGTGATTTGTACTTGTATCTTTGATTTGTACTTGTATTTTCTGATTTGTACTTGTATTTTCTGATTTGTACTTGTGTTTTCTGATTTGTACTTGTTCTTTTATTTGTACTTGTATTTTCTGATTTGTACTTGTATTTTCTGATTTGTACTTATATCTTTGATTTGTACTTTTATTTTGTGATTTGTACTTGTATTTTCTGATTTGTACTTGTATTTTCTGATTTGTACTTGTATTTTCTGATTTGTACTTGTATCTTTGATTTGTACTTGTATTTTCTGATTTGTACTTGTATTTTCTGATTTGTACTTGTATTTTTGATTTGTACTTGTATCTTTGATTTGTACTTGTGTTTTCTGATTTGTACTTGTATCTTTGATTTGTACTTTTATTTTCTGATTTGTACTTGTATCTTTGATTTGTACTTGTATTTTCTGATTTGTACTTATATCTTCGATTTGTACTTGTATTTTCTGATTTGTACTTGTATCTTTGATTTGTACTTGTATTTTCTGATTTGTACTTGTATCTTTGATTTGTACTTGTATTTTCTGATTTGTACTTGTATTTTCTGATTTGTACTTGTATCTTTGATTTGTACTTGTATTTTCTGATTTGTACTTATATCTTCGATTTGTACTTGTATTTTCTGATTTGTACTTGTATCTTTGATTTGTACTTGTATTTTCTGATTTGTACTTGTATCTTTGATTTGTACTTGTATTTTGATTTTACTTTTCTGATTTGTACTTGTATTTTGATTTGTACTGTATTTTGTTTTTACTTGTATTTTCTGATTTGTACTTGTATCTTTGATTTGTACTTGTATTTTGTGATTTGTACTTGTATCTTTGATTTGTACTTGTATTTTCTGATTTACTTGTATTTTCTGATTTGTACTTGTATTTTCTGATTTGTACTTGTATCTTTGATTTGTACTTGTATTTTCTGATTTGTACTTGTATTTTCTGATTTGTACTTGTATCTTTGATTTGTACTTGTATTTTGTGATTTGTACTTGTATCTTTGATTTGTACTTGTATTTTCTGATTTGTACTTGTATTTTCTGATTTGTACTTGTATTTTCTGATTTGTACTTGTATCTTTGATTTGTACTTGTATTTTCTGATTTGTACTTGTATTTTCTGATTTGTACTTGTATTTTCTGATTTGTACTTGTATCTTTGATTTGTACTTGTATTTTCTGATTTGTACTTGTATCTTTGATTTGTACTTGTATTTTCTGATTTGTACTTGTATTTTTGATTTGTACTTGTATTTTCTGATTTGTACTTGTATCTTTGATTTGTACTTGTATTTTCTGATTTGTACTTGTATTTTCTGATTTGTACTTGTATTTTCTGATTTGTACTTGTATTTTCGATTTGTACTTGTATTTTCTGATTTGTACTTGTATCTTTGATTTGTACTTGTATTTTCTGATTTGTACTTGTATTTTTGATTTGTACTTGTATTTTCTGATTTGTACTTGTATCTTTGATTTGTACTTGTATTTTCTGATTTGTACTTGTATTTTCTGATTTGTACTTGTATTTTTGATTTGTACTTGTATTTTCTGATTTGTACTTGTATTTTCTGATTTGTACTTGTATCTTTGATTTGTACTTGTATTTTCTGATTTGTACTTGTATTTTCTGATTTGTACTTGTATCTTTGATTTGTACTTGTATTTTCTGATTTGTACTTGTATTTTCTGATTTGTACTTATATCTTTGATTTGTACTTGTATTTTCTGATTTTTACTTATATCTTTGATTTGTACTTGTATTTTCTGATTTGTACTTGTATTATTAAATGAATCCGTGCTTGTATTTTTCAAAACACGTGTACAAGTTACAAATAAGCAGATACAAGTCACAATACATAAGTCCCAACTCTAGTTCCATACCGCTCCAAACACTTTCTAATGTGGACTTAAATGGCGGCTTTAAGCTAAAATTTTCAACCCCATAACAAAAAAAAACTGCTTTAAAAAACCTAAAATATTCTTTGAAAAAGGTTTAGATTTTATTGCTAAGGTGAATAAACATAGTTTCTGGAGGTACAAATACTCCTTCAGATGTAATTTTCAGAAAAAAATATAATATTGGTAGAATTTTCCGTAAAGTGCACTGAATTCAGAGAACGACCCTTTTTTTAACTTTGAAAATCTTTTTTATTGTACTGATATAATTTCAAAATTTTCTCCCAAAAGTGTTTTAGTTGTTTTAAATTGCTTTAAGGCAGAAGCATTAAAATAAATACAGATAAAAGGCTGAAATACACCAATGTGTGTGAAATGGGTCTATAGAATGAAGGATTGTACTTTCTGAAGTGATTTGGTGAAATAAACCAACATTTAAGCTGGAATCTGATCCAGAATCTCCTCAGTGAGCTGTGTGTAGAATCGGTGCATGCCGGTGTAGTAACCGAGCGCACCTTCCGTTGCAGTCTGAGCCTCGCTGGGGGCGGGGTGACGAAGAGGAGGAGGAGGAGGATTGGTGGATTTGAGCTCTCTCTGCTGCTGCCCTGTTTTCGCTCCGAGCTTCCAGCAGTCAGGCCGTCCGTCCTTCACTCCGAGCGGGACTTCAGAGCGCTTCCGTCGGCCTCCAGGTGAGGGTCTGCCCTCTGTGGCTCCTTATTCCCCCCCTACGCTTCTCTGCGGCGTCTCCCATGAATGGTTGATTGTTGCAGCAGCATCCGTGGAATCACCTGTGGGAATATGGTGGAGCCGCAGCTGCTTCCCGGCTGACTCTCCACGCTGCTGCCACTGGTTCTGCTGGTTTTCTGGTTGCTGGTTGAACTCCTCAGCGCTCTGATGGAGGCTTGTTTTGACCTTCTCTCTCTGATGAAGGCTGATCTGATTATGGTGATGGTTGGTGCTGCAGGCGTGGTCGCCTCTCTGACCTCCACCCAGAACAAAACCACCAGAATATTCCTGCTCTGATCCCAAACATCCCAGATTTCATTCCAGAGTGACTGACCTCCTCCTGGGCCCCCCTGCTCTGGATTTTGGCACTTTTTCCTGCATCTTCAATCAGTTTTCCCTCCTCTGTTGACTAGTCAGGGTTTTCCTGCAGTGATGGGGCGGAATGAAAATGTGCTTATGGAATTTTGTGGTTAAAAAAAAAAAAAAAATCTGGTAGGAATGGTTCCTTTAGGCTGCAGATTTGGGGCTTTTTCTTGTTTGCGCAGACCCTGCTTTTCAAATCCTGTGGAGTAATTATGTAACCAGATCCAGGCTGGACTCTCCTCCTCCTCCTTCTCTGGTTCTTTTCCATAATCTGCCTTTTTCCTCACTTATCTCATCATTCCCGTCTCCTCCCATCGTTCTCTCTCCTTCATCTCTCACTGTTCTCCTTGATCTTCCTCCTCCTCTTCTTCCTCTCGGCGGTTGGGAACAATCGGGAACTTGTTGACGGGAGTCTCCAGAAGTTCCCCGGGGGAGGTGTGGGATTGTTCTCCAACTGTTCTGTGTTTGTTTTGGGGGATTTTCAGGTTCTGCTCCGGTCTGAAGAACCTTGTTTCCATGGGAACGGTCCAACAGAACCTTTCTCTGAGGTTCTGTCGACTTCTGAGAACTTTAAGGTCTGGTGAAGCTCCCTGCAGCTGGACTTTTTCAGCTTCCTGTAGGAAATTAAAGAACCAGCTGTGACCCCCCCCCTCCTCTACCACATAAAGCCCACTCTGCTCTGATTGGTCAGCCTCAACAGGCTCCGCCCTCAACTCTTTAAAGCTTTTTTTATTGGATCCAAACTCCACCGAGCAGCAGCAGTAGTCGCCCTTTTTAAATCATTTAATACCCACGTTTCATAGATGGAAGTCCCAGGAAGAACTTGTTTTTAACGCTAACTTTTAGCGTTAAAAACACATTTTGTTTTCCTCTGACTTTTATTCGACGAGCTGATTAACTTAAAAGGCCCCCCAGAGTCGTCAAACTTCAACCGATCGCGTCGGATGAGTTGCTCTCTGTTCTGATTTACAGAATAGTCCGGATCGGTTTGATCCTCGTCTTCCTGTCTCGTCCCTTCCTGATCCGACTAATCGGGTTGTCCTACGTCTACCGTCACAGATCGGCTCGTTTCTCCCCGTCCGCAAGGATTTTCCTAGCCTCTAGCAGATAAATAATCATAAAAACGTTTGTTCGTGTTCTGATAAGCCTGAGTCTGTCCCAGATAGGGAATTGTTCTGGATAACAATAAGCTGTTGTACAATAATAGTATCATAAATTGTTGCCATGGCAGCATGTTGCCTACATTTCTTCAGCATCTTGGTTACTAAGATCTATATTTGCAGTGATAAAAGGAGGCGTGGCCATTCATCAGACAGAATAAATGTTTAGAATATGATGTTTCACAGTGAGGGCAAAAGTAAAACACCAAAATACTGTGTGGGCAGTTATTAGAAAGGATAATACCATGATCTATTAGTGCTGATGGTAGAGATTTGAGTGTAGTGTATTTTGATTATGTCAAATCAAATCAAACTTTATTTATAAAGCGCTTTTCAGACTACAAAAGCTTTTCAAAGTGCTTTACAGATTAAAATGACCCCAACCCTTCCCAACCAAAAAATAAAAACATCATCACAACTAAAATATTAAAATAAACAGTAGAAAATTAGATTAAGTTGTAAAATACTGATGAAAATGTTAATACTAATAGCATTTTAAATTATGAAGTGTAAAACGATGATAAGATATGATCGTATAAAAATGCAAATGGATTAATAAATGATAATAATCAGTTAAAAGCTATGCTAAAAAGGTGAGTCTTGAGCTTGCTGTCAAAAACATGAACGTTCCCTGAGGTACACAAGGAGCAAAACTACTGCTGTTCAGGATTAGTAACTATCTACACTGGATATTGTAAGTGTTTTCTACTTAACAGGAAAAGAAAACGGTTGCATCTTTAACTCAGATATGTGAACCCTTATTTATTTATTTTACATTCATAAATAAGTAACCAGAAAAAGCAATTTAGTTCAGACAATTATGAACTTTGTGTTTCCATAATATTTAATTCGTATTTTTAATATTTTCATCGATGTTATTCACAAGGATTTCTGTGTCGTATTTGTCGGAAAAATATTTCAATATTTAAAAAAAAAAAAAAAAACATGTTGCAAAATAATCTTTGAGGCATTCTTAACATTTTTGAAGCAGTTGTTCAACTGTAGTGCTGTGTTGAAAAAAAAAAACCCTCAGAAGATCGATTCAATTTGCAAGTTCAAAAATCGCTTTTATTTTTTAGAACACTTTTATTTTTTTCCAGCTAAAGTCCAGACGGCCATTTTAAGTCTTGTGTCTGAAAGCCTAAATACAGTTTTCACCCAGTGACTGAATTGCAGGCATATAATTAAGATGATGGCTAAAAAAAACGAGACCCGTATTAATATTGAACTGGACCAGATGGGATCGGATCCTGATAATCGATTCTAACTCTAGAGATTCAGAATCAAATTGATTCTTGATATTTGAATCGATGTCGTTTCTACATCTATAAACAGAAGCAAAGACCGTATCGCAATAAATATTCTGCTTCAGATGAAATCACGCTACAGCTTTGAGGCCGTATTGGCCGACCCTCTGACCCTTCGGAATGAGCTGCAGGTCCGACTAAATTAGAAAATCGGATTAAAAGCTGGTACTGTTAGCAGTTTAGTGAGAGGAATCGGGTGTGGGAAGGATTGTTAAAGCCGAGTTTGTGTTTCTGGGGCGGAGGAACTCATCTTGTCGCCTCAAAAGTCTGCAAAGAAGTTAGAAACGCTTCTTCACTGCCATAGTGACGGTTACCGTAAAACATAACGATAATCTCTGATGGTCCGCATCACTCAACGCTCCGTGGAAGTTCATCTAACCGGTGTGGTCGGTTCAATCACAGCCCGGAAGTGGAGGAATAAACAATCTAGCAGTTTGTTTTCTGCCTTTCCCCTTCTGCCAGGATTCATTTTTGGTGAAGAGTGTGTTTCCATCAGTAGGTTTAGATGGAAACCAGCGGCCAATCCCAGAATGGCTCGTACAGGTGATGATCTGGAGTTAAAATTCAAAGTTTCATGATGTTTACAGAGATAAACCTAATGTCCTGTTAAGGAGAGAAAATGTAATTGTTTTTTGTTTGCTCAACAAGCTGACCAGCAGTGTGCAGCAGCAGGTAGGGGAGGGGCAGTGCTGCATCACTAAATAATCAAGAAAAACTCTAGTTTTCCGACACTTTATCAGAGTTTTATTAAAACAGAAACTAAACATCAGGAATGATCTGAATCTTCCTCTGAGTTCCTTCTACCTGGACCGTCTGGGGAGATTCTGGAGGTTCTGCTCAGAGAGAAACCTGAGCTATAGATCATCGGCTCTGCTGCAGCTGTCTCTTCTCTAATACCGCGCTATTATTAACCTCAGCAGCTCCGGTTCTGCCGCGGCTCACCGTCTGTTCTGTTGGACCTGAAGGCGACGCTGCAGCCCACATCTGGACGTTTTATTCCATCATAACGATATGATGGTGTCGGGTTCTATTAGAAACCAGCTGATTCTGACCCGATGTTGGTCCTGCAGAGGTGGTCCCATTTCAGAACCTCACCGTGGGCCACTGAGACCAGGTGGCAGCTGTTTTATCGTCACTTCTCTCTTTTCTACGGTTCGCATCCCAACAGCCTCGCTGTCTGCTGGCTGGATTGGTCCTTGGTCAATAATGAGACAAAGAAATCCAGAAAATCACATTTTCGGATTTCTAAAGAATTCATTTGCAAATTATGGAGGAAAATAAGTATTTGATCACCTACATACAAACCAGGTTTCTCTCTCTCGCACACCTGTGACTTCTTCTTTAAGAGGAACCTCTGTCCTCCACTCGTATCCTGTATTAACGTCCACAACCTCAAACAGTCACACTTCAAACTCCACTATGGCCAAGACCAAAGAGCTGTAAGGCTCTACCCAGATCTCACCCTGTGGGGTCAAAATGATCACAAGAATGATGACCAACAATCCCAGAACCACACGGAGGGACCTGGTGAATGACCTGCAGAGAGCTACCATCAGTAACGCACTACGCCGCCTGCAGTGCCAGACGTGTCCCCCTGCTTAAGCCAAAATATGTCCAGGCCCGTCTGACGTTTGCTAGAGAGCATCTGGACGATGAGGATGAGGATTGGGAGAATGTTACATGGTCAGATGAAACCAGAATATAACTTTTTGATAAAAACTCTACTTGTCTTGTTTGGAGGAGAAAGAATGCCGAGTTTAGGGGTGGGCGGTATGGCAAAATGTTCATATCGGTATCACGGTATTTAACTGTATTTTTTTCCACACAACACCGTTCATATCCACATTATCTTATTAGAATAAAGAATATAAAAATGTGCTTTAAATAGCCCATTTACTGCCATATGGACTACATCATGTTGTTTTTCCCAGACACAGGTGAATGATATGAAAATAATTAAAATGATTATGATTCTAGTAGACATTCTTGATGTTCTAAGGCTGAAAGTATAATATTTTTAAACCTCACGTTGGCGCAAGCAACAAATTGCATCTTCTAATTGTTTGCATGTAGTACTGAAGAATCCTGCTAAGGGGCAGAGTATAGACTCAGACTGGATTTTGCCAAAGAAGAAGTAAAATAAACATGGCGACCGTAGGAGATTATTAGCTGGTTAATATTAAGATAACAGAAAAAAACGACGGCAGAAGTATCGTAGATGGTATATAAAACATATTTACCGCTATTAATGATTTCTTTCCTAATGGTTTTGCCGCCGTTGACCGCGTTTACTTAAAGACGGTCAAATAACGCTCAACACTCCCCCCTACAGGTTTCTCTGAATAGCGTTTGTAAAAGGTATGCCGTTCAGTTCTCGTCTGACATTCTAAAGCCGATTAACCTTTTGAGGCTCCTCTTTTTTTTCTGGGACAAACTTCAATTGTGTGCTTCTCTCCTGCCAGCAGCTGTACTTAGTTAAAAACTTTATTTTCTACACTGTGGTGACGAGCGTGTAGCAGTGAAATCGGTCCTAGATGAAACACTTCCCCTCATTAAACATTCCGGAAGTTGTCCGAGGTATTCACCGGTATAGGGGTATGTTAAAAATTCATATCATTACAGAAATAAACACCGGTTTTCGGTATGAACCGGTATACCGCCCAGGCCTAGCTGAGTTGCATCCAAAGATCAGCATACCTACTGTGAAGCACGGGGGTGGAAGCATCATGCTTTGGGGCTGTTTTTCTGTCAAGGAACCAGAATGACTGATCCGTGTTACGGAAAGGATGAATGCAGCCATGTATGGGGACATTTAGAGTGAAAACCTTCCATCAGTGAAGGGTATAGAAGATGGAACGTGGCTGGGTATTTCAGCATGGCAATGATGCCAAACACATCGCCATGGTGACGAAGGAGTGGCTTCATAAGAGGCATTTCAAGGTCCTGGAATGGCCCAGCCAGTCTCCAGATCTCAAATTCACAGAAAACCTGTTGAGAGAGTTGAAAGTCCCAAAACATTACTGATGTAGAGGAGATCTGCATGGAGGAATGGGCCAAAATACCAGCAACAGTGTGTGGAAACCTGGTAAAGACTTACAGGAAATGTCTGACCTCTGTCATTAACAACAAAGGTATTGAGATTAACTTTAGTTATTTACCATATACTTATTTTCCACCATAATTTGCAAATACATTCTTTAAACATCAGACCGTGTGATTTTTCTGGATTTGTTTTTCTCATTCTGTCTCTCATAGTTGAGATATACCTATGATGAAAATTACAGTCCTCTATTAATGGCCGCATACATTTATGCCATTTCCTCCTCTTGTTGCTGTAGATCTGCAGGTTCTGTCGTCCTGCCGGTTTTGGTGCAGAACCTCGAGGCTGGAGGCGGAATAGAGCAGAAACTGGGATGCGGCGCTGCGTCCCCGGTGAGCTCCAAGGTGAGCTGCTGTAATTTAGGAAACCAGGACAAACTTCCCCGTTTCTGGAGCACTTTGTGTCCTCTGAATGCTCGTCCTCCCCTCCTCCCTTGCTGCAGTGAATCAAAACTAAAGCAGACAAGCCGATTGTTGCAGAGGAACCTTCCTCCAGCGCCGGGGCGTGAACGTGGTGCAAAGGGAGGAGGTGAAAAGTTTGTCTGGATGGAGGAGGGGAGGGATGGAAGTATGAGTGGGAGAGTGAGGTGATCCTCTGGGAGGAGAGCAGTGGGGCGAAGGGGAAGGAAAACTGGGAACAGAGGAGATAAAACGTTCCTGATGGTCCACAGACTCGTCTTTATCCATAAATCTGAAGCAAATCACTGGTGCACCTAACTTTTTAAGTCAACACATAGAGGTCTTTATTTGAAGGGACGTATCTTGGTGGGAAAAAGAGCTGACTGAACTGACTTGACTTAAAAACGTCTCAAGATAAAGTAAAAGACAATCAGAATTATGTTGCTGAACGTTTCTTGGCTAAATGTCTGCTGGACCCTCCTCTGTCGCAGCCTCAGGCCCACTTGTTGATCCAGAAATGATTAGTGAGGAACCTCCGTCTGAGGAGAGACGCAGGAACCCAGGAGAGCTTCTGTGGAGGGAACCGGTTCTGTTTGTTCTGGGAGGTCCGTGGGACCGTGAGGGAGACTGTAGCCGCTTTAGGACAAGAAGAACTGCGTTCTTAGAACCATCCTCTTAGAATTTAGTTCCTACAACTACCCTTCCCAGGGGAGCCTTTTCAGATGTAATTCGCACAGGAGTCGGGGACGTTGTTAGAAACGCGTGATAAAAACAGTTAGTCAAATTAATTTTTTTATGGTTTCATTCGCTTCTCATTTTAGTTTTTTATTTATTTTTTTAATGCCAGGGCCTTTAGAAGCTAAAATCTAGGGGGCGTAGCTTAGTTCATCAAACGGCCTCGTCATTTGAGTTCCTATGGAACCATGAACTGACCCAATCTAAGGCTACGTCCACACTAAACCGATAAAGTTATACGGGGAGTTAGACCCCTAATGTTATCCACTCAACACGAGCATTTTCGCCCCGTTTAAGGTCCCATGATTGCGCAATCCCATACCGACCTGTGCAAATACTGGGCATGCGCGAAAAAGACGCACGAAACACGCGTATAATCTACGTGACGCCAGCGAAGCTCTACAGCACAGTACATATCTGCTTGTCCCGTTAACCGAAGAGAACAATAGCTGCTCAGAAGAAGAGAGTTTTTGGTGTGGACAGACGACGAGATCGATTTATTACTCTTCGCTGTTGTCTTTGTCTGTAGTGTCGTATTGTTATCGACGCAGCATTCATTGACGCCACTTCCTTGCTGCAAAATTTTTATCTTTCCATATAAAAAAACTAAAAAATGACTGATTTCAGGAACATTTCAGCCTCGTTTCAGTTAGAAACATTACATCCCTACTGGGGACAAAGAAATGTGAGTAAAAAGCTGAATAAGGAGTAAATTATCAAGTCTAAATGATGAGAAAGAGAAGCAGAAATGGTGTTTATAACTCTACACGGGTTCAGATTTATTCATACAGTAAACGTATAGAATGAGGACGGATAAATCTGGACCGGATCAGTAGCTTTCAGATGTATTCATCGCGGATCAACAGCTGATGTTCGTGTCTAGGTGGTGTATTTCTGAGCGGTTCCAGTCTGTTATCAGAGACTTCCTGGAATGTTTGTTTCTGCCTCTTCTCACCACTTGTGTGTGTGTTTACATAGCTGGGTTATGTGGAGGTGAACAGCTTTGACCTCAGTGAGGTCATACACCCGCACCACACACACGCCTCAATCTGAGGCCTAGAGCTCATATCAGATGCTCCGTTTGCTCAGGAACCAAAGAAGGTCCAGTTCTGGTTCTGAACTCTATCAGAACATTAACTGGAGCTTCTGCTTCATCTCCTCCACGAGGAATATCACCTGCAGCTGGAAGCTTCTCTACTCACTCGGGTGGTTCTGAAGATCCAAACCAATTCAGAACCTGGACCCAGATGGGGTTGGGCGTGTTCCTCGACCCGGCACACAGACAGACAGGAAATGAAAGTACCAGAACTAAACAGTACCACTCAGAGGGAACCAACCAGAACCAGTCTTAAAAAGCCTTAGAAGCAATGAATTTATGAATTTTTATATAATGCCTTGAAAAGTCTTGATATCTGGATCCTAAAACTTGTGCTGTATTAAACTTCCTATTTCATTTTTCCTCAATAATTTGTCAACCACTGCTATTTTGATTAAATAATGCAGCGCAAATAAAGAATCGGGGAAACCGTTGTTGGGAATTTAACAAAGCCCCTGGAAGATAAAAATACTCGGAACAAATGATGATTTCAGTAATTTAAATTTAATGTTAAAAAAACGACAACAAAACACTTGCTACTGCTAGCATCAAGCTAACGTAATGTGTTGGAATCACGATTTCTCCAAGAAAAAAACTCAACAAAAAAGAATGTAAAATTGTTTACGTGACACTACTAATAAAAGTCCCCATGTTCTCAGGGAGCTAAACAACTGTGCACATAGTGCTAACATAAGCAGAATGTCAAAATCTAATGCTATAAAAACAATAGCCAAGAGGCAATAAATGAATGTTTAAAAATAAAGTTTGCTGTAGTTTTAGCGTTGTTTGAAGCTTTCCGCTTAGCTGTGTCCATCATTTCCATATTCAAAAGGAACTGACCACTCGATAAGACGAAGTCTAAAAAGTACTTTCCCCAGAGATTTGGGTACATTACCTATGAAAATTAAACTTAATCATGCAGGATCTAATGGTGTCACAATCTCGATTTTGTGTCGAAACCTATCGAAATTACGTTACGACCTTTCGCATCGTAATCCAAAAGAGGATCGCAATCTCCTCCTATGTTTACTATGCGTCCCTCTCGGACTCTGTAGCAACAGTTAGCAGGCTACCGTCTATTTAGAACCACACGTTCCATTTTCCCTAACAAGTAACTCTCACCAGTTCTCCTGCAACTCACAACAACACCTGGTAACATTTTAACTTCCTGTATCACATCCTCCGAGATCACAGCACACGTCTACAGAGCGCATTAGCTGACGCTAGCAAGTAGCTATTGGCTAAGCTACAGCTCGACCACGGCTAGGATGGATGAACAAGCGGGACCAGAGCTAAAGCCGCTCCTTCTACCCTCAGATCACTGCTCAGGAAACTTTCCCGACGAGTTAAGTCCACATTTGCATTGTAAACAACACGATCGCTGTTTTTACTGCTGAATTTTACTCAGTCGGTCCTATTGAGTATGCAGTCGTTCCGCAGTAACTATAAAGAGTCACTAGATGGCAGCCACTCTCTGTATCTAATCATTTGCTATTAAACAAGACGGTTGCAGTTTTATTATAAATACATTATTTAAATGTCACCATTAATGCCTAATGTAATACATTACACAAGATTAATAAAAATTGCATCAATTTTGGCTTTTAAAATAAGATTTACTGTACAAAATGTAATGCATAAAATCTAAAAATGACATAGGGCTCAGTGCTGTAAAATAAATAAATAATCGAGAATCGAATCGTCACTCTAAAATCGAATCGAGGATTTGGAGAATCGTGACACCCCTGGGATTAATACATCCAAAGACTGAACGACTTTCCCGCTTGTACTTGAAGCATTCTTGTAGTTACAAAATTGCAGTGAGGAAAAACACTTGACAGATTCAGACAGTGTTCAGCCAGAACTCCATTACCTTATTTAGCATTACCAATGCAAGTGCTGTGAGATAATATAAAAAAATTATATATAGAGAAAACCGAAATGGTTAGAAAATATGACCAAAATCGTATACAAAAATATCTTCAGAGTACCTGGAGTGACTAATTTATGCTTCTTTGCAGTCCTAGACGCGTTAAAAAAGGTAAAATTTTTAGGCAGGCCTGCCGAAATGTTCATAGATTTTTCTCTCCTCTGCTTGGCTTTTTGTTGTCTTTTATATAAAATCTCTTTAAAGGAGACATATCATGGAAAATCCACCTTTTTAGCCCTTAAATGCATGTAAATGTGTATTTTGGGTGTTTAGGAGTGCAGAAAACTTACATTTATTATCTTCTGGTGCTGTGTTTATATCTTTACATTATTTTTTGGTCATATTTTTCAGTCTGTTTAGTTTTCTCTATTCGCTGTTACGTTTTCTTGTCTATTACGTCACAGCATTTGTTGTTGAACTGCCAAATAAGGTAATGGACTTCCGGGTAACCAATTTCGTGAAGCCGCCATTTTTTCTCCCCCACAGCGATTTTGTAGTCCAAGGTCAGTCATGTCGAAATTACAAGAAAGCAAGTCAAAATGTTCAGTTATTGGGTGTATTAACCCACACAAATCCCTACATCGACCCCCAGCATCAGAGCCTCAGAGAAGTGCCTGGTTACATTTTATTTTTAGCGGAAATATACCGACATCCGTGGGGAAAGTTCTCCTCGTTTGCGCAAAGCACTTCGAGGACGAGTGCTTCAGCAACCTCGGTCTGTATCAGGAGGGATTTGCCGAAAGACTTTGTCTGATTGAGGGGTCAGTTCCTTGTTTCCACGGAAACGACGGACAAAACAAAGCGGTAAGCTTCAAATAACACTAAAATGACAGTAAACGTTATTTTAGACATGAATGTTGTGTGTTGATATGTCGTACGGGCGATTGTTTGGATAGTTGTAGCATCGTACGTTCTGCTTCTGTTAGCGATGTGTGCTAGCTTTTAGCTGAGGATATAACTGTTCTGCATGCTTTGAATAAAATGATTGGGCTTTTTTTTGACGGTTTTTGTCGTGGGGTACACGTGATGTACGGGAATTTAGCGACGATCGATTCGCAATAAAAAGTCTATCTGCCGGTAGTAATCGAATCGCTGCTATCAGACTACAAAAATGTCCGAACGGGGTGGAGCGGAACGCTCTGTAACCTGGAGGGGGCGGGGCATGAAATGTTTCGCTTACATTTAAAGGGACGGCACGAAAAATGAGTTGCTCTAAAGATGCTCCTCAGAACGGTATAAGGAGGGTCTGTGGGGCTACAATAACATGGAAATCAGACCAAACCACTGTGGTTCTATTTTACATAGACCACAAGTGAATGATTTACATGTGAAAAGGAAGGATTTAAAAGCAGGATATATCTCCTTTAAAATGACTTGGATTTGACGTGAGGAAACCTGTAGGAACCCCGAGTAAAGCAACAACCAGTAACTCCAGCTAAAGGTTCTGGTTCTGTTTGGTTAAACTGCAGCTGGAAACTGGAATCCAGGACGTATTTAGTGGGTGTTTTGGGTCCAAGAACCTCATCAGACGGATGTTGTTCTGGGAGCTGAGAGACGCTGACATCACCCAGCTCCACCCATCCGGAGACAGCAGCAGGGCGGAGCCGCAACACAACCCTCCTGACTTCATTACACTGTCCGTGTGTGTGTGTGTGTGTGTGTGTGTGTTCCTGCTGCTCCTTGGTTCCTTCATGTTTCCTCCAGAGAAGCGACCAGGAGGAGGTTCTGATCAGGCGGAGAAACTGTTGTGTCACCATCCAGCAGTGTTTGTGTGTGTGTGTGTGTTTGTCCCTCACCCACAAACACTCACTGACACACTCGGCATCCTGGGAAATATCAGTGGGCACAGCGGGGCGGGGGGGGATGGGCGACCTTGGTGCAGGGGGGGGGGGAGGTTCTGCTCTGCAGGAAGCTGCTCATCTTCTAACTCCAAACTGAAACAAAGGATTTGGACCTTCTCGGCCGGTTCTGATCCGCTGGTCACGCTGAGGCTGGAGCAGAACCTCTCAGAGTCCAAAATGTGAGGAAGTCATAAAAGCTCATCAGGGTTTATAGTTTGTCGCTCCATAAAACGACGACGATGGAAAACTCCAGACTCTGAGTCGTTCATCTCACCTTTAGGACTTGATAAAGTTCTGATGAGGTTCTGATTAGGTCCAGAACATGATCCAGGTTCTAAAGCGAGCTGGATCAGAACTGAACAGGTTCGGCATCTCTTGACCAACCCCTCATCATCATACCTCCGCCACTGTGCTTGTTTTTTGGTTCTCTCCTCTCTGGTACTGTTCTATTCAGACACGCTTCTATGAACCTCCCCCGCCATGACCTTTGACCTCTGACCTGCTGACCGAGGCCTGTCAAAGGCCAGGCGAAGCTGTTGATGAGGTCATGTGACGTTAAAGGGTTTAATGTGTGGCTTAATGTGAAGGAGCGTCCAGGTTTTAGCTGACAGGTGCGAGGGGGGCGGGGTTAAAGTCGGAGGCTCCTCCTCCCTCCGCACCGTGGCAACCTCAGCCTGACTTCAAATTTTCCCAAGCTCCCAGGAGGAAGCAATCAGATTTCATGAGCGCAGAAACGCATCCTGTTCTGTGAGATTAGATCTGACGGCCCACAATGCACTGCAGCGTGAGCCGGACAAGGCTGGGCGTTGGATCGAAGCCGGGATGAGGCGATGGGAAAGGATCATGGAACTTCTTCCATCAGTCAGCTGCCTGTTAAAGCCCCACCGCAGATCAGTTCATAGAGAAACAGAAATATGTCACCAACAACAGTTTTAGCTGTTTTAAACGTAAAATAAGCCCTAAAATTCCTGCAGTTTTCACCCAAAACTCCCCGACGGAACGAAAAACTTAAAGCTTTTCTTGAACCATCTGGAGTTCGGTGATGGAAGTTTCCCTCTCTGCATTCACCAAGCGCTTCCTTCAAAGTAATATGATCTGAAATGTTTTCTTACAATAAAAGCTTTAAGGATTAGCATGGAGAAAGTCTTTGAATGGTGAGTTGCCCGTTATTTCACTTTCTGAGGTGTTTGAGAAAAGTTATGATTGTGTCCTCGATTGGCATACTCTGATTTTTCTCAACCTTAATATGTATTCTAATTTATATTTATATATTTTTAGCTATTTTTTATGATCAAGTTTCTCGGTATTACTTATGGATATATAAATTATGTTGCTTTGTGCAGCTGATTTGTGCCTTAATTGTCTGAATTTTTTGTTGGAGTCATAAGGATTTACATAGAAAACCACTGCGATTTTAACCATATTGTATCTACACCCGTACATGGGACATGGGAACACAGTTGATGGTTCAGGAACCCAGGATTTGTTCATAAAAAAAAAAGTATCGATTCAAATTTTAAGATTCGATTCCGATTCTCAAGAGCCAGAATCAATTATCGGGATTCAATCTGGTACAGTTTGATATATATATATTTATATATATATATATATGCGTCAGTGCTATTAAAAGTTTTTTTAAGCTGTTATTTTAATTATATGCCTATAATTCAATGACTTTACAGTGAGTAACTGCTCAGAAACTTTTAGACACAACAATTAAAATGTCCGCACTGTTCCTTCCTATTTTAGCTGTAAGAAGTGCAAACTATTTTAGAAAATCTATTTTTGAACCTGAATATCGATTCGATTTCTATAAGAATCCATTCAAAATTGATTTTCTGATATATTTCTTTCTTTCCAGCAGCTCTACTTGTTAACGCCTTTCAAAGTACCAAGTAATCGTGCTGTACGATGTTGAGCTCTAACTGTACGGCGCAATAATGTGTATTTAGTGGCTTTTACTTAGACAGACGTGACCAGCTATAAATCTGGAGGCAAACAGTAGGGCTGGGCAGTAAATGTATTTTTTTTTATCCATTCATCAAATGTTCTGCTTATGGAGATTTTGGAAAATCTAGATTCCCCCCCCCCCCCCATGGATTTAATGCTGATGACAACAGTCTTGCTTTACAAGGATTCTTTTATTTCGAAATAAAGGCTTTTTGAAAATATTTTTCGTCACTTCCGATTTTCTTTTTAAGAAAAAACACAAGGAAAGAAAAATGTTCAAAATCAGAAATCTGATTTGTTGAGGGAAAAAATCTTTTTCAAGCGTTTCAAAACAGGTTTGAAGGATATTACTTCTACAGACTGCTTGCCGTAGAGGTATTGTTTTGGCGTGGGGTGCTGCGTCTGTTGGCCTCGTTTCCTGTCGTATCGCTTTAACAAAATGACCCCCAGAAGAGCGCCCTCTTCTGGGGGTCACTGATGAAATGTTCTGGTAGAATCTCGACATCCGTCAGACTTTCTAAAGGCCAGATGGTTTTATTCGGAGGCGTTCTCCGCTATCAGGAGTTTAGACCTTCTCAGTGTGGATGCTTGATGATGTTTCCTGGAGCGGTGGACCCGTATCAGTGGATGAAAGGTGCAGAAGCCAGAAGGTCGCCTAAAGATCCGCCAACCCCTCGATGCGACGTCGGAAAGTTCCCCGTGTTCCCCGGCTCTAGAGGAAGCTCTCCCCGTCCTCCTTCTTCCCGCTGAAAAAAACAAGGACACATCTGGTCCGGCGGGTGGAGGTCAGACTGCCTGGTGTGTGAGCTCTGCTGTGGGCTGGAGGCTGCAGGGAGGAGGACGGGTGGAGGCTGGAGGAAACCAGGGTGGAGCAGAGAGAGGGTAATTAGAGGGTAGGAGGGTGTTTATGAGGGGAAACTTTTCTGAAGCCTCCTTCTCATACTCCCTTATCTCTCTCTCTCTTTCTCTTCCTCCTTTTCTTTCCTTCTTGCTTTAATAGGAATATTTGAAAGTAATGGGAATTAACCGAGCAGTTAAACTTTGATTTGAGCCCTTTTGCTCTACAGCTTGAGGTATTTTTGACCCTTTGGGACGAGACAATGCGTCACCCCTATAATATTGGATTATAGGGGTGGGGATCGATTCACATAAAAATCTTGAGTCTTTGTTTATCGATTTTGAATCTTTTTAAATAAAAAAAGCAGATTTTCCAAAAAAATTGAAATAAAATAAACCGCAAGTTCACTTTATTATGAAGTATATTTAATTATGTAGCGGTTTACTTTAGAAAGTCTTCACTTTTAATTTATTCTGTTGTAAAGGTTTAAGATGTGGGAAGTAGAACATTCAAAAAATGATATATCTTTTCGATGCTATAGTGAATAATAAAAAAATCTGCAATAATGAAGAATCTCAATTGAAATTTAATCTGCACTAAAAAAAAAAAAAGGATTGATTCGGGAGAAAAGCAGATCGTCTCAGCACCTTTTTTTTCAGCTAAAAGTATTGATTGTGACTCGATTCTGAATCGAATCATGAGTCGTTGTAAGATTCACATCCCTGTTGGATTACTTTATACCATCTGGCTTTAGGACTTGGAGGGTGCAGAAGAGTTTGAGCACGTCCCACCTTTGGGACGATGTAAATATTAAATCTAAAAAGCCTCTTTGTTCTTGTTAAAGAAGATATTTTTTACTTCCACGTCAGTCGTCGACCAACGTGGGGCGTATGGAACAAATCCTCCGCTGGTCCAGCCTCTAGAGCCTCTGGAGTCAGGAGGAGCTTCTGCCTTATCCTCCTGCTGGTTTCACCTGGATGGACGGATCCCTCTGATTGGCTCAGGTTGCCTGATTTATTGCATCAAGAATAAAAAAAACTTTTTTTTTGTTTTGTTTTTTGCTGAGTTTAGGTACAGTTTTAGTAAAGATTCTATGCAAACTCGTGTCGGACCAGACTCCTCTGGTTCCTCCAGCATCAGACCTCCACAGATTTCCCTCCAACATGCTTCCTGCTCCCTCTCCTCCTGTTTTCTTAGACTCCGTTTCTCTGTGACTCCTGACTCACTGATTCCTCCTGCTTGGTGTCACAGTTCCTCCTCCTCCTTGTCGGTGCAGGGCGTAGAGGAAAAGGAGGTTATCTGCTCCCAGCGGAGCGCCGTCCTCCTTCCAGAACTCCATCTCTGCTCCTCTGAACGTTCTTTTAGCCTCGCTGCAACAAAATGTCCTCTCCTCTTCCTCCTTCGTGCTGCCGCCGCCCACGCTGCACCCTGCTTCATTCGGCTCTGCAGAGAATCTGCTGCTGCTCTCCATCAGGAGAATCTGGAGGTTCTGACTCTGTGAAACCGACCAGAACCTGGAGCTGCTTCTGGAGGTTCTAGTTCCGCGTTATTCCGGGTCACGTAGAGTTCAGCTCTTCCCGTTAATGTGTCCCGTTCTGTCCGAAAGGTCACGCCTTCCGAGAATTGGTGGGAGAAACGGCTTCTGTCTGTCCCAGCCGGAGGAAATTGGAGCCTAACGTGATTAAAATGACTCAGAATGAGTGGATGAGAGCAGAACCGGGCTCCGACTCAATGAGGCCGGCGTTCCCGGCGTCTGGAGCGACAATCGGACCGTCTGTCCGCTTCCTGCAGACACTGGAGCCGTTCAGAGAATCCGGGTTTTAACCCCGGAGCGTCTTGGCTCGTCTTCAGGGTCTGGATGTTGGCTAATGGTTCTGGAGTCGAAGCTCCGTATTCCAGGTTTTTCCCACATTTCTAGGAACTCCGGAGTCCACAGGTCTGACCTCTGACCTTTCATTACATTAAAGCGTTCCTGGAAGTTTCCCTGGGAGGATTCCCGGGTGTGTTCATGTGCAGAACAAACGCCTGCGAGTTTTTTCTGTGCGTGGAAGCAGGACTGTGTTTGTTTGAGCAGGAGGAGGCCCGATCCGGCCCGGCGGGGAGGATGTTTCCGGCTGCGGCTTATTGCTGCGTAACGGCAGGAAAAGCAGCGGGATGAGGCGGGACGCTCTGAGGTTCAGACGCATTCCAGGGAAAAAAACCTGGACGGTTCTGCTGCTCCTCGTCACATCGATCCAGAACCAAAGACAATAGAGCTGGGAGGATGGAGGAAACCAGACGGGACCGCCTGTCTCAACTCCAGCTCCGCCTCTATCCAGGTTCTGGGATGATCGGGATTCATCAAACTGAACTTTAATTATTTCAAAGTTTTGATTTTTTTATGTTTTCTGCCCATTTTAAAACTTTCCATTCAGGAAGAAAGTGATACTCTCTCCTGGACTGTCTGTCTGTGGTTCTGGTTCGGGGTCAGAATGTTTATCATGATGTCATGTGTGATGTCACCGTTTCAGATTTAGTCAGTACCTCCTTGTTTGGACTTCCTGTGTCCCACAGTGGGAACCAGGATTCTTTCCTAAATGCCCAACATCAGCGTTCTCACCAACTGAACCACTTCAACTGTGTGTGTGTGTGAAAGAGAGACTTCCTGTGTACAGAACAGAACCAGGACCTCCAGGCCCAGTCCAACAACGTCCTCTCTGTTGGACGGGTCAGCAGCTTCAAGTCGTTCTTCTGTGTTTCTCGTCTTTGTTCTTCCACCGTCGGCTACTGAGAACACACATTTTGTTCTCCTCCATCTCTCACACAGGCAGGAGGAATTCGGTTCTACAGAACCTGGTTTGGACTATCTTGTAGTGCTTCAGCTTGTTCCTAGTGTAACCTTTTTCTAGTGCACAGAACCGCATCGCATAACTTAAATGGTAGGATGCAGTTGGAAGAAAGAAAAGTGTCATAAACTCGCCATCAACTCCCAGAACTGCACATATTTCTGTCCTCAACTTCTCCTTTTTTTTTATGTGGACCACTGTTACCATATATGCTGGCGGATTCTCCACTTCAAGGTTTAGATTCAAAAAATACAACAAATTAGACCCACAGATGGACTGATTTCAACCCTGGTGTCACAGGTAGTTATATTCTTTTTGGTTTTTGTTCATTGGAAATCTGCGTACGTCCTTTATTTCTAAACCTCTTGTTTTTTTTACTTTTACCGAACGCCTCATTTCCTGTCTGGACCAAACTAAACTGCGGGGTTGATACTTTTTAGAAGTGTAGCTCATGAAAAAACCGATGCCACGGCCTTTTTATGGTGGCTATCGGCCCATTTATCATCGCTTACGCATCCAGTAGAAAGGAGGGGTTGCTCGCTAAGCGCTAATGTGCATTTGTAACTCTATCGTATCAAAGTATCTTCTTTACTGTCTACAAAAGTTCCTATCAATAGCCTACAGTACCCCCTGCTGGTTGTAATGGTGCGCCCCATTTGTGAAATGCATTTTGAGGATCCTTCATATTTATTTCCAAGCCTTCAATCGGGGCTTTGGGAGGATGGAGCTGGCAATCGAGCAGTTACAGACGGAGATGTCTGCTGATCAGATGGAAGCATTAACCAGCTCAGAATAATGTTATTAACAGCAACACAAAACATTCTGAGACCGTAAGTGAGAGCTGGCTCACTCCTCGTCTTCTTGTCCCCATGTGGACCCTCTAACCAAAGCTCCTACCTGCATTAAAAGTGATTAATTACAACTTCAATGTGTATAAAACAAACAGCAATTGTGTGTTATTTATTTCTTATTCTTATTTTTCACTGTAGGATGTATAGAAAATATATTATTTTGTATTGTAATATTTACAGCCATAATTTAGATAACCTCAGCAGAGACAAAGTTGTGCTGACACCTTGTGATCTCTAGCAGTTAGTATAAAGGGAACCAGAACCGAACCAGCACCACTTCTTTTCTGGTGGTTAAACTTGTACCATTAGCTGGAGAACTGAAAAGGTTCTAAAGTTCTGGTCTGGGTTCTGCTGTCTTACGATGATGATGGGTTTTAGATGAAACTTCTGCATCTCAGGCCGTAGCAGCAGTTTTAAAACTGGACTTATGAACTTTTTGCTACACCGGCGATGGGCCAAAATCGTCAAGTTGAAAGTGCAAAAGGCCACACAAAAAAAAGTTTTCTTTAAAAAATGTGTATTTTATTTACCTGCTTAACAATAAATGAAATGCATAACATTTAAATGAAACAAATAAAGTAGTATTTCTTGGAGAAAATAGATTTTTAATGATTGTAGATTCATCATGTAGGGCTTTTAAGGGGCTTGTTTTTGAGCAAAAATCAGTTTTTTTATCAGCAGGAAGAACAGGGTTTGGGTTTCTTTTGAAAATATGATATTTTTAGCTATGCTTGGTTGTCCACCTCTGATTTTGCGTTACCTGTTTACGCAATGAAATTAAAAGGAAACCAAAAGAATATGAGTGTTAAAAAATTTCTAATTTGTTTTTCTACTATGGGACATTTTCTAATCATTTTGATGTGTCAAAATGTGTGAAAGTCTTCATCTGCATCAGTCATTTATGTAAAAAAAAAAAAAATAACGATCTTAAATGGTGGTCAAGGGCCGTAAATGGCTCCCTGGCCGCACTTCGAACATCCCCGCACAGAGGAAAGAAAACTTTATTGGTTGCACTGAAACATTAATGAGGATAAACACGAAACAACAATAAGTGAATGACTGGGAATCAGATTTAAACTGACTGTAATGAATAATGATCATAGAGTCGGA
Source organism: Apricaphanius iberus (assembly GCA_028564705.1). Taxonomy (NCBI): domain Eukaryota; kingdom Metazoa; phylum Chordata; class Actinopteri; order Cyprinodontiformes; family Aphaniidae; genus Apricaphanius; species Apricaphanius iberus. The sequence continues at coordinate 470,723 of JAPXFQ010001124.1, read as the reverse complement.
CGCAGAACGTTTGTGAAGCAGGAAGCTGATGCTGTTACTGACGGGACGCGTTCCGAACGTTCATTAGTTATTAATATCTGTGAGTGGTTGGAGCTTCCTGCAGCTGTTTATTACCGCCAGCGATCTTTATTAGTGTGCAGCAGAAACGGCGCCGGACACGCATGAACAGACTAACACGGCCGCATCAATAATTCAGAGGGGAATTTATCAAATATGGATTCACAGCCGATGGATCAGCTCTGATTGGTTCTCTCAGCGTCCAATCAGAGCGGAGGCGCAGAAGAGCTGCAGGAAGTGGAGATACATTTGGATTTAGGGTTATTTTAGGTGGAGATCTACAGTAGAACTGGGTTCCAGGTTAGATTCTGGTTCTGTTCATATATCCCAGTAATAAACGTTCTTTAACTCAACCGCTTGGTTCTGTTTCAGCATGAATTGTAACTAAACCTGAAACGTTTGATGATGAATCCAGATCAGGAGAGATTTTCAGAACCAGATTTTTCTCTCTGTCTCGGCTCAATCTGGGCTCTGAACCAAACGGCTCGCCTCACTGAGCAGATGCGACCGCATGACTTATTGATGCAGCAGCAGCCGCTTGTCTGGGTCTCCGTGACGACGGCATTCCTCCGGGCCGGTGCCGTCTGATTCTGGTTTTCGTTCGGGATCAGCTCAGGTCCGATGATGATGAAGAATCAAAGCGTGAAGCAGCAGGAAGTCATTAGGTTCTGCTGTGGGGGATTATTCTGCTGCTGGACCATTTAAATCCGTCATAAACTGATTATTTGTAACAAACCGAGGAGAAAATGATCAAAAATCAGAATTTCTATTTCATCTAAAACAATCTACTGGTCCAGAACCTCTAGAACAGTTTTAACCGGACCGGTTCCTTCACTGGCTCCAGTAGCAGTCTGTAAAACTCAGAGTTCCCACACACTCTGAGAGCCTGAAGTATCCTGAACGGATGGTGGAGGAGCTGAAACCGTCCAATCAGGAAGCAGAGGTATTTTTCCAGTTGGACTCCTAGTTGCAGGAGCTGAACCGTATTTACCAGAACTTTCCCTCCCTTACGTCGGGGTCAAAGGTCACTCCCGGAACTTTAAGACCAGCCGGTGTTGGTCCGTTTGTTCCAGAACCAGGGGGTACCAGGTGGAGAGCAGCCGCGTGGATTCTCGTTTATTTCAGTTCTACATTGATAAATCCGCTGCGACCGTCGTCGTTTATAATTAATTCTCTATTATTCCCATTTGGGAATAACCAAACTTCCCACTTTAATCCCGTCCAGCCTGAACATCCGGGGCGGATCTATGCCGTTTTTTCCTGCTGCAGATCAGATGTTCAGATGGAAATGAGGTCTCGCTCGCCCTCTCTCTCTCTCTCTCTCTCTCACTCCCGTGATCTCATCCTCTCCGACTGCTGACGCATTCCTCTGCTTTCAGCCTTTATTCCGTCTCTCTTTGTTATCAGCAGTGTGTGACTGACTGACTGAGTGTGTGTTGGATGCTTTCCCACATGATGGAGCACAGAGGCCCCCTGGAAGTGACAGAATGTTTCCGACCCGGCCCGTTTAGTCCCATCTGCGTAGAACCGGCCTTTAGTTCCTCGTCGTCCTGCAGAGAAGCTGGATGAAGATCACGGCCGAATGACAAACATTACTGAATGTTTTTTAGAAGGACTTTCCTCTGTTGATCCCAGTCTAACTCAGCAGAGTTTATGTATACAGCAGCGAAAGTTGTACAGATTGATATCCAGTTATTCTACAGTCTTACAATAAAGTCATGCTAGCTTTAAACAGATAAAATCTCACAAAGTGCTTTAAAGACGGACCCTGACAATGAAAACAAAACAAAAAATCATGTTGTGATCTAATATTAACTTTTGTAGATTCCTTGACCCTAAAAAATAAACCTCTACCAGCAGGATTCTAGCCGATTATCGTTGTTAATTCTCCATTTATTCACAAAATTCACTATTTCGCTTAAGGCGGTTTTCTTTAGGATGAAGCACCATATCTTTTTAAGGTTCATGCAATCTGTTTGCTCTCATTTATTTATTAATTTATTAATATTTTTTTATATTTTTCAAATGTTTTTCAATTTTTATATATATATATATATATATATATATATATTGATTTGGAAAACAATGATTACACTATTTTTCAAACCCATATCATTCCGATACTTGGATTTGAGTACTTGCTGATACAGAGTACCACAAAACATGCAATGAATTGGAATACAGTTTTTTTTTTCTACTCTGCTTGTTACAACAAATGGTGGGGAATTAGATAAAACAATAAGGTGTTTTAAAGTGAATAAAAATTTTCTGTAAAAGTTTTGCAGAGATTACACATTTTTATGTATTGGTTCGTGGTATCAGTTAACTTTAGCCGACAACGATACACTACATAAGAACCATATCGTCCCTAACCGTCCTAAAATATATATATATATATATATATATATGTATATATATATATATATATATATATAATTGTGTTAGTGTTCATTATGTTTTTATGTCCATACTATGTTAAATATGTGTTGTTCTATTACTGAATAAAAAAGAAAAATTGAACAAAAAAAAATGTAATCTGTTAGCATACTTAAAATTCGACTTAGTGATATTCGAGTGTTTCTTGCATGTTTATAACTTAATTTGATGCCTTGCAGTTATCAGAACTTTTTTTTTCTGTACCATACAGTATGTTAAAACATACCTAGAAAGCATATGTTAGCTTAAATGAGCTAAAATGCTAACACTAGCTTAAATGCTATTGTTGGCTTAAATGACACTAACAGCATGTAGGCAAACACGTTGGTTACACGTTGGTAACATGTTGGTTAACAATAACACAAATTATTCAGTATGTTAGAATATACTTAAAAGGCAAATGTTAGCTTAAATGAGCTAAAATGCTAACACTAGCTTAAATGTAGTAGTAGGAGCCTTTATTCCGGACACTTAGTCATATATGTTAATCCATATAATTAATAAGAATGGTTGAATATTAGAGTATTTATTTATTTGAAAAAATAAGAGTTTGCAGCAATAATGTAAGTTAAGAAATTAAACGGTCGCTCCACTTTTTGGTTGCAACCTTTTGTGAGAAAAGGTTGCAATGTTTTGATTTGCTTTCATATTACATTATCACATCAACCTTGGCAAAATAAAATTACTTTAAATATAATTTTCACGTAGGTGAACTATTTTTGATTCAAAACGGCGAATTTCGCCAAACACGTGATGGATTTTCACGTCCAGAATGAATAAGCTGTTCACGTATTTAAAATGTAACACGTTTTATGCTCAATCCCTCTCACATAAGAAACAGGGAGTGTACATGATATGCGACACCGTCAGATATCCGGAGAAATTCGGGGGAATGGTTGCCCCGGGAGATTTTCTGGAGGGGCGCTGAAATTCCGAAGTCTCCCGGGAAAATCGGGAGGGTTGGCAAGTATGCACTTTACATTTTAAAACCGACAAAACACAGAGTTAAAAGAAGGAATAAACATTATAAAATGGTGTTATCTTAAATAATCACAGTATCCAGAATTTCCCTGTAGAACGTGTTGGGAAGTTTTCATTTATTTTTTACCCAGGCTATTTATTGTGGAGCTACATGCACATATGCTGAAAACAGCCATATCTCCCAATGAGACTTTAAAAAGCACCTGGATCTAGATGGTGATTCGGATCACCTCCGAATTCGAATACCTTGTTCCTGGTCCCATCGCAGACATTTCCTGAAAATGTCAGCAAAATCCACCAATAACTGTTTCAGTTATGCTGCTAATTAACAAACGAACCAACCCTGGTTAAAACATGCACGACTTGGTGGAGGTTAAAGACAAAAACGCTGAATATAAGATGCAGATTAAAAACCAAATATTTAAATGTCTCCTGGTTTAGCTGCAGGGATTCAGGAGAGAAGAACGGATATTGACGATGATGATGATCAGCTGGGTTCCTGCCCCATTTATCTATTGATTGATCTCAGTCACCATAGCAACCATTCATCAGATGACCTCGTAAATGGTTCTGATGGCGCCCAGATTGAAACGGTAGAAACATGATGAGCGACTCGGAGCAGAATCGCAGTCTGGGATCCAGTTTCTGTATCCTCCAGCTGTCGTCTGGACTCGGTTCTGTTGTGTTGATCCGGTTATTTTTGGGTCAAAGTGTGTGGGCGATGAGGAACAGAGAATCTTTAGAGGTGCTGGTCCGAACAGAACCGGTTCAGATGAAGGCAGGATGTCAGATATTTCTACATTTTGCTTTAAACACTGGATGAGAGGAAATGAGACGGTCTGAGCTGGAGGAGAACAATGTTTCTGAGGGTCCAAACAGAACTGGGGTGGGTCTGGTCCCGACATCTCCTCCTCCTCCGAGCCCCTGGGTTCTGCTGGTGTCGGTCCAGATCTCTGCTGTCCTACATGGCTCAGAGTGGCCCAGTTACAGCTGCAGTGATGGATGAGCTCATACTTTCCTTCCCAGCCCAGATCTATGGAACCAGGCTGGTTCCTGCTGAAGGGAGATTCAATCGATCAATGTACTTCTTTAAAGTTACGTCAGTAGAAGGTCCAAAGTGTGCTGACCCGAGTGTGTGGTTCCCTTCACCCTCCGAGTAAAGCCAATTGAGTCTAATTAGGGCATAATAATTGCATTTTCTGTATATTAAAATATTTTTTTTGGAAAATTGATCATTTTGCATCTGCTCAGGACCTACATCTTGTTTTACAGCTTGTTTTTAGCTGGACTTTGAATTCAGGTCAGCTCTGGGATGATAAAAAATTTTGAGCCACATCACCCATGGAGCTAAATAAAACTGTTGGTTTATGTTGTGTTTGTAGAACATTTAACCGTCATCGGGTCTGACTGAACCGGCCCCTCGGTTCTGATCCTGACGGCACGGATCATCCGGAATGATCCGGTTTGGATCGGGCTCCAGCTCTCCGTTTAATCCTGATAAAAGTTCTGTTGCTGCGGCTCTGATGTTCCGAGTCACTGCAGCGAGTGGGAGCGTCGCTCCGTGAACGCTGGGATCAGATCTGGATAATGATGATGATGATGATGGTGGTTCTGCTCGTCCTGCGTAGGAGTCTGAACACGGCGTGGGTTTCCGCAGCGCAGCGGTTGCCATGGCGATCAATGGATGCTTGAAATGTGAAAAGAGCCGGAGGCGGGAAATAAAAAAAGAGAAGAGACTGTGACTCTTGAGATCTGCTGCTGGTTCTGAATGTTCGTCTCACTTAGTGGAACGGAACCAGAGGTTTGGGTCTGAACCCGGCCTGTTCTCATCCAGAATCGCCGCTCTGGTTTATCCCGGCGGCGTTCCCGCCTCTTCCCGTTAAACTTCCTGGCTTCGGCCTCGGCTGAAGTTTGTCTCCCAGCTGAAGCTCTTTGTGTTGCTGTCAGCTGCCTGATGAGTCGCTGCAGCCCCGGTGCATTCTGGGACGGCTGTAGCCATGGAGATCTGGCATTTTACAGGATAATGTCTGTTTTTAGTGAGGATGGGGGACAGGAACACGAAGCGGGATGCTTGGGTCAGGGAGACGAGGGGGACGAGTGTCCTCCTGATCAGGTTCTGCTAGTTTCTCCTCAGAAAGGCGCTTCTGATGGACCTTCTTGGGGATTAATGCGCAGATTCAGCCCGTTTTCTGATGTTCTGAGAGGAAAAACATGCTCAGCTTCACGCTGCGTCGTCTGTAGAAAATCATTTTAGTGTCTAAATCCAAAAAATAACCCAAACAGAAGCGCCACTAACTGCGTTAAACCGTGAGGAGGAGGAATAAAAGCTTCCTTCCATGGCAGATTTATAAAAAGCTTCAAAGAGAGGAAAAAAAAAAACCCGGCTGTGAAGCTGGAACAGGATCAGATCTCTGCTTTCTGGCTCACAACATGCAGCTGTGATGCATGATGGGAAATGCTGATCCAGTAAACCGGCTCTGCAGTTGAATTTGCTCCTCTGGCCTCGTAGCTTCCTTCAGCCCTGACAGGAGGTGCGCTTTATTTTGAAAGGTCGCTGCCTCTGCCCTCCTTCCCAACACATCTCCATGGTAACGCTGCTAGGGCACAATAAATAGCCAGGTTAGCGATGCTAACGTGAGCGTAGTTCAGGGAATCCAGCCGTTCTGGACGGAGGTTTTCCAGACCGGGAACGTCTTCCCGCCCTGAGCTGAAGATGAATCCGCTGCAACAGGTGGATGGTGGGGGACATGCAACTGATCCGTCACTAGAAGAAGCAGTGGTTCTGACCCGGTTCTGATCAGCTGTGTACAGCTCCCATACAAATAATGTTCCCCATTTATTATGGAGGATGGGTTTATAAAATTTTAACATTCAGTTTTAATGAAAACACGTAAAAATATAACATGGATCTCTCTTGCTGCTTTTGATCCATTATCTATATGTTCTATATCTATAAACCTCAGTGAAGGAGGGGGAGAGACGAAATCTCCAGGTTCTGGTTCTGATCCATGCTTTACAACCTTGAGACCTAAGAATTAGGCAGACTTTCAAAAAAAAAATGGGGGATTAAAAAAGAGACAATTTGATTGCTTGATTTTTACAGTATTTATCTAACAAACAGTAATCATGTAAGTTAACAAATTAATCAGTCCCTCCAGGATTTTGCGGCACTTTTCTGTGATCGTTCTGGTCTGCAAAGCCTGATTTTGCGGCAGCTTTTGTGAAAAGTTTCAATTTTATGTGATTTAGTTTTAGCCAATCACTTGAAAATAGTTTGAAAAGCAAGCTTTTTTTTTAAAGTGTGTGTATATATATATATATTAGGGGTGGGCGGTATGGCAAAATGTTAATATCACGGTATTTTAAAAAAACATATAGGTATTTTTTTCCGTTCATAGCCACATAAGAATGAAGAACATAAAAATGTGCTTTAAATAGCCCATTTTAAATGGTAAATGGACTGAACTTATATAGCGCTTTTCTAGTCATACTGACCACTCAAAGCGCTTTACATTGAAGCCACATTCACCCATTCACACTCACATTCATACACCGATAGCCAACACGGTAGGACGATGTAGAATTTTTGGGGTTAAGTGCCTTGCCCGGGGGCACATCGACATGTGCCTGGAGGAAGCTGGAAACGTACCTACGACCCTCCGATTGAAAGCCAACTACTCTACCACTGAGCCACAGTGGTAGAGTAGTTTTACTGTTTTACTGCCATATAGACCGCTTCATGTTGTTTTTCCAGACACAGGTAATCGATATGAAAATAATTAAAATGATTGATTCTAGTTGATATTCTTGATGTTCTAAGGTTGAAAGTATAGTTTTATTGAAACCTCACGTTGGCGCAAGCAGCAAATTGCATCTTCTAATTGCTTTGCATGTAGTACTGAAGAATCCCGCTAGGGGGCAGACTCAGAATGGATTATGCCCAAGAAGAAGTAAAATAAACATGGCGACCGTAGGCGGTTATTTTCTGGTTAATATTCAGATAACAGAAAAAAGTTGGCAGAAGTATCGTAGATGGTATGTAAAACATATTTACCGCTATTAATGATTTCTTTCCTAATGGTTTTGCCGCCGTTGACCGCGTTTACCTACAGACGGTCAAATAGCGCTCAACACTTCCCCCTACAGGTTACTCCCAATAGCGTTTCAAAAGGTACGCCATTTTGGAATTACTTCATCAGAATTGTGTGCTTCGCTCCTGCCAGCAGCTGTACTTAGTTAAAAACGTTATTTTCTACACTGTGTTGACCAGCGTGTAGCAGTGAAATCGGTCCTGGCTGAAACACTTCCCCTCATTAAACGTTCCGGAAGTTTTCTGAGCTATTCACCGGTATAGGGGTACGTTAAAAAATCATATAACGAAAATAAACACCGGTTTTCGGTATGAACAAGTATACCGCCCTGGCCTAATATTAATATATATAAATTTAAAAATGATTACTTTGTAACATTAGCAGACTTATAGGCCACATTATCACACAACCCTTAGCAAAAATAAAAATGAATTTAAATGTAATTTTAAAAGAAGAAAACGGTCAAATATGACCAGCTCAGATTGGGTCCACTTTAGTAGTACAGTCCCAAATCCACCCTGGGCCCCTTTTAGCCCCTCTTCATTAACCTCCTGGATACGCCCCTGCTCAGCAGCACTAATTATTTAGGAATAGGCGCTCATCAGTCATTCTTAAAACTCCCAGGAGTCTCTGTGAGAAAGTATTTTTTCTTCCTTTGGTTGCAGCGCAGCAATAAGTCTGTCGATTTTGATGCTGTAACTTTGGTTTTTGCCAGACCTAAAAGAAAAATCAGCTGCGCTCTCGGGCTCAAATAGTAAGAAAACAAATCCTTGATCTGCTGCTGAAGTTACCATTGCAAGTAAAAGGAAACTAGACTTAATAATAATTGGAACTACAGCTGCTTTCAGTCACATAAAGACTGTTCTCCTGAAATTTTGCCGCTCGCTGCTGCTGTGTCCGTGCTATTCTCTCATCGGACATAAACAAATCACGTAGGTGAACAATTTTAAGTTCTAAAAGGCGAATTTTCGCCAACAGGTGAAGGATTTTCATGTCACGAATGAGGAAACCGTTCCCCATAGCACCAAAAGTAACCGGTTTTATTCTCCATCCCTCTCACATAAGAAACGGGGAGCGTAGATGATATGCGACGTCGTCTGATATAAAGTGATGAAAGGGGAGAGTCACCATTGGTAAAAGGTGCTGTAAAGTCGCCATCATTGGATCGAATTCCAAGATGTGCAGAGTTTGCATTAATAATTGCGACCGCAACATCACAGTAAAACCCGTGCAACGATCTGTTCTGATTCCCGCGCCTTACTTCGAGGTGCGACCGTTATTATTGTCCGGCCAGAAACGGCGCCCGGTGAAGGACGGTTTAGCAAAGTTGTTTTTCTGGGTGGCAATCGGGAGAAATTCGTGAAAAATGAGGGGCAGGGAAATTCTCCCAGTAAGATGTTTGTTCTGATCAGAGGCCCGGGTATCCTGGAACCCAGAGACCGTCCCAGTAGGAACTCCTGGGAGGTCAGAGGGTTCCTGTCGGGCTGCAGACGGACCAATAGAGACGCACTTTATCACCCCTGTCTGTTTCCATGACTACTTCACCCTGCCAGTAAACCGTTTCCAGTTGGACCAAAATAAAATCCAGCGTTTGCTTTTAATTCGTTCGTTCCACTAATTATTATGATCTGTTGTTTATCACATCCTGTTGGTAAGGGATCCAACCTAAACCGGTCTCTCCAGAACCAGAAGTTGAGGCTCAGAACCGGCTTTCTTGCAGAACCACCGCAGATGATCCAGACGTGGACGTCAGAATCTCTCATTTATTACACGTTTCACACTCTGGAGGACTCAGACTTTTATAAAACAACAAATGTTGCCTAGCAACAGGTTTTACTGGTTCATTTTTAGTGCCGTTGTCCCGGAGACGGGGCTCAGTCACTGAGGTTGTGGGTCTGAGGTGCTGTAACGACGGCGTATCACCAGGAGGGGGCAGTGTGTTACAGCTCCAGAGATGTAGCTGTGACAGACTGCAGCCAATCAGAGGCCAGGGCTCCTGGTCACATGAGCGGGTCTGGGTGATGTTGGGTCTGGACCAGAACCTGATGTAGAAAGTAAGTAGAGCCCATGACTCAGCGGTTTCTGCTTCAGTCAGGCTTTGACTAGGACGTTCCTACACTAGATCAGCTGCTGGACAGACGGCCGGACTGACCTTTGACCCCAAATGTTCCATTTACTGTGTTTCTGGTGCCCAGATCACCACTCCTCCACCACCGTGCTCTATAGAAGCTATGATCTGTCTGATCTCCTGGTTGTTTCTTAATCAAACGTCTCTGCTGTGATTTTCCTCTTCTCATCAGAACTCTGAGCCCTGATCGTTGTCTGACAGGCGTCCCTCTGTGTGGATCTCTGCAGGTTTCCTCCAGACGTACTCAGAGAGAGAGAGAGAGGGTCCCGCTGATCCCAGCAGCAGGTAGCAGGTGGGCGGAGTCACGGCGAGGTCATCATGACGTCGGTGGCGGCGGAGTACGACCACATGGAGATCCAGCAGCAGTACAGCGACGGCGTCAACAACCGCTGGGACGCCGACGACTGGGACAACGAGAACAGCTCGGCGCGGCTGTTCGAGCGCTCCCGCATCAAGGCTCTGGCAGGTACGGCCGCGTCTCCGCTGGGGTCGGTCCCGCCGGGTAAACCGGTGATCCGGATGGGTCCGCGTAGTTCTGGGTGATCTGCTGCAGGAAGGAGACGAAGGACAAAGTGCTGCTAGATCACACTTCCTGCTCTTCTGCTGGTCCAGTTCTAGTCTCATTTCCTCTCCTGCAGACGTTGAGCGCCCCCTAGAGGAGGCCTGAAGCTGAGAGGAGGGATCATGATGTTTCTCCTTTAATCTGATTAGATTAGCATCGGTTAATGGACAGAAACAGTGAAGCAGCATGTTTTACATTCTGTAGAAACACGGCGCCGCCACACGACTAAAGATTCTGCTCCAAACCAGGATTTAAGTTTAAAAAACGCATAAAGTTTCTGCTCGATTCCTCATATTATGGACTAAATGTGTAGCAGTGAAGCTGCCAAAATATGGATTTAAATCTTTGATTTTTTTTTTTATATTGTTGGAGCTTTTTCTCTTTCCTGATGATCTGCTGCCTCTGATAACCAGCTTCAGTTGTAGACATTAGGTGGCGCTAACGAGCCTTACCAGTTAGAGCAACTCACTTCTACACATTTATATTCCACCTTATATAAAAAATGCTTTTCTCACTCAGGTTCAGGAAATATTTTTCTTATACATTCTGCATCTCTTTTTGTAAGAATTGTTCATTCCAGGTCTAGTTTTCTCGACGGCGGCCATTTTCCCCTGTTGTTTCCTGCTGGGTCGACCTGAAAGTTGATCAATAATCTAATATTATTAGTTTTCGGTGTTAATTTCGATTATATCCCAGATTGTAACTCATCCTGGTGTTTCAGTGGCTTTTGCTCTTCGGCGTTTCCAACCAGCAACAATAAGTGGTCTTCATCAGCCTGATGCAGATCACGGGTTGGTCGCATGCTTTCCTCTGTGTGTGTGTGTGTGTGTGTGTGTCCTGATGGCCGCCTCCTCCTGCAGCTCTAAATAATTCACCTCCCTGCCGTGTTAAATATGCAGCAGCCTGTTTACACGTGTGGGGCGGCGTAACCGGCGTTCCGGCTGCAGGGTCAGCTTCTGGGAGCATCGCCTCGCATTAAGTCAGAAGGTTCTGCTTTTAAAGCTGGTTAACTGGGAAACTGGGCCGTCAGAACCGGACACTAGCCGAGGTTCTGCAGTCGGAACCCTCAGCTGCTGTGAACCCTGATTGGACCAAAGAACCGATGTTGGGAACCAATCAGAACCACTCCAGGTTTCCCACCTTTGACCCAGGGAAGAACCTAGATGTTGGTTCTGCTCTGATGGATGGTTCTGCGCGGGCTTTGTGCAGAAACCGGACCTCAGGTGTGTCACATGGTTCCTTCAGCATCTATGAGCTGCAGGAACAATCCGTCCTTTAAGATTCCCGGCGATGATCTCCTTCATCCTCCTTCCTGAACCGCTCCACATCCTGGAGTTGATCCGTTTTTTATGATTCCTATGATAGAATCACCAGCAGAACCCGTAATTTATCCCGCTCCACGCTAGACGCACCTCAGCTGGACTCAGAGTCCAGTATTCCTGAAGCGGACACTCTGAGGACATCCGTCTTCAGTCATTAAGTTTCCAGATGTAAATTTATGTTTAAAAGTGACAGAGTTTCTTTTAATAAAGTTGATTTTTTAACAATAAGCTAATAATAATTCCCTACAATAAAACAAAAGCTAAAACAGGATCTCAACTATGAAGAGAAAACGTTTAAAAATAATCTAATATTATATATTCAGAATGTCGAACATGAAATTTAAGTAGAAAAAACATGAATTCAAATAAAAACCATCAGTTTTTATGATTAATTTACAATACTTCTCTGATTTAAATCTGATTCAAGTAGATATTAAGATTATTTGGCAGGTCTGTGTGATTAATACAGCAAATATCAGATATTAATCATTTATCCTGAGGAAATTACAGCAGATAGACGACCTTTCTGTCCTCTCTGCAGGCCAGAAGCTTTAATCTGATTTCCTTCTATGAAATCGGAAGATATGCTCACCTCAGCATGCTGGGTTATCTGACCACTTGGGGGCGCTCACTGAACATTTACAGCTCCTTCCCAGACGGGAATTTGATCTTTAAATTTAAACCACTAATAAAAGGAGACGACGACCTCACAGGAAAGTAAGGGACCCCATCCAGACCCGACAGGACTCTGTGAACTCCACACCTCTGATCCCAATGGAGCTGAACTATTCAGATAATCTCATTATGATAGTTAATATGGAACAGGAACGTGTTTAAATTAATGAATCAAACTCAAATCTCGATTGTCATGGTAGAAGTTAATATTCACGTCGTTCTACATCTGCTTTGTAGATCTACTCGGGTTTGGGTTTCACCATAGAGGACGGTTCTGTCCATCAAGGGTCCAGACCTCTTCGGCTTCCTGCAGACTTCGGCAGGTTCTGAATGAGCTCAGGTTAGATGGTTTCTCTTCCAAATGTGAGAAACATCTGGATCCATTCAGCTGGTCAATCTGCAGCAGAGCTTCTGATTCGAGCCGCTTTTAAAATGTAGCTTTGTTGCTGATCTGTTACTTCAGATTCCTGCTGTTTCACAGCGTCAAAGGAAGAAATGGTGGAAAATCATCTTAGGAATGTTTCTTTATGTATAGAAGAAGGAATAACCTGACGGGTGTTCATAGAGAGTTGGGAGTCTCCATCGTCATTCTAGCCTCCATCTGAAAGCTGATGCTGAGCCCTGAACGTGTGTGTGTGTGTGTGTGTGTGTGGGAGGTCCATCTGATAGCCTGAGCAACACTAAACCAGCCGTCACCATGGCAATGCCGCCTGATCCACTTCGACTCAGTGTGGGAGGCGAGGCTGCTCAGATACCAGAGCATGGATCCTCTCTCCTCCTCCTCAGAGGACCTCGGGTGTCCAACAGGACGGTGTAGAGGACGGCTGGACGTCTCTGCAGCAGAACAAAAAGCAGAGACGGAGGGCGGGAGGTCGAAACGCAGCTCCCAGCCGACCGGTGCCACACTCGGACCCAATGCCTCAGTTCTGACAGAGATTTAAAATAATTTGTATGAATACATACTTAAAAAAAAAAGAAAAAAAAACAGGATTACCAATGTAAAGCCAATGTCCCGCTTGTAACTTTTTAGTGTTTCGGTATCACTGCGCCACCATGATAAACATCCTCTCTTGCTGGTCGCTATGGTAACATTTAAACATTTTTTTCAGCATCCATTACATTAATTAACTCACAGGACTGGTTTTAGCGGCTACGCGAACATGTGAACACAATGACGTCACTGCCGTCTGTCATGAAAGTTGTAGTCTGAGCAGAACTGTCACTCTGCTCTCTATCGCGGCGGTCGGTTAGTCAGAACTTGTTACTGCAGACAACAACGCGGTGCGTGTTTCCAAATCGCACTGACTGAATGACCATTTGGACTAAGTTCGGCTTCTGCAGGCTCCCTTTCTAAAAACCTACGCAGACTACAGCTGTTTGAACCGGTTGGATAAAAAGCCCGTAGAACACCCTGGAAGATAACTCAGCACCTCAGAGATGCTCTGAACTCACAGGGGAATAGTGCTAGGGATTTATAACGAAACACTGGTTAAATGAAAGAGTTTTGTGGCAGATAATGCCTTTATTTAAGGGCTGCACTTTGGTTTCCCCAATTAACTCCCATTATATGGATATACGCTCATCGTAACTGGATCTCCAGAAGTGGCACAAAACTTGTCGGGGCGAGAAAATGAACGTAATGGATGCTAAAAATAAGGTCCTGGTTGAAAGAAAACATCAGTGGCTGTTTTCCTGTTACCATCTGTCTGTCTGGGTCAGTTTTAAAGGCTTCACTGCCTCATAAAAAATCTCGTATTATACAGAGCGGGGAAATAGCTTGTCGCAATGTATCCATGTTTCAGTATAACCCACGGTATAGTCTGTTAAATGTCGCTCTTGTTTTTCCTGGAAGTTATCAGAGAGCGTAATTATTTTTTTTATCGTATTGCTAGGTTGTGGGGTTGTTTTTAGCGGTGTGCTTAGCCCCTGGAAATGGTTGTAGCCATATATAACTGAGAGAAGCTGGTCGCTTTTCAAAATAAAACATAGATCAGACTCCGACAACAAACACAATGGAAATGTTCTTCTCTTTCTAGATCAGAACATTGATTTAAACTTTCCTTTGATTAGAGTAGCCATAAATTGATGTTGATAGTTAAAGTGATAATCAGTTGGTCTAATTTTTTCCCCCAAATCTGATTATATTCTCTGTTGGGTTCAGATCCCTGTTTGCAGAACTCTCCTCTCTTGAAGGTTGGTCACTTTTCTCTTCCTCCAGATGTTCCAAGCACTTTCATTCCCCTCAGGATTTACCATTCGGACTATTTATTCCCTCTATGAAGAACTGTTTTACAAGACAGTTTCCCTGTCTGTTGGGAATTAAGTACTCTGTAAAATAACGTTAATCATGTTTGGATAAAACTTGGAGGCGAAAAAAATGTGATTACACTTTAAAAACTCAGACGGGAAGCTGCAGCATCCAACACAGTGTTTCTGTCAGTGGAATAATTTGGATAATTTAGATCTGCTAGTTTATCGAGGAAATGTGGACGGCCTTTAGTAAGCCGAAGAATTAATTGGGAGTCCATCTGGTACCTCTGGTTGGATCAGAACATTTCTGCCCTACGTTTTATGTTTTTTCCTGCTTTAACACACCTGATTCCGATGACCGCACTTCAGCAAAAAGCCTGTTAATTGGCCATCAATTGTTTGGTCAAACATGAAGTATAAGCAAAGATTTTCCTGGTTCCAGTTAGGAATGACTGGATGGGTCCACAGCAGGATCCAGAATCTGCCAGAAAGTTAACTGAAGCATTAGTCGGTCCATAATTAGAACCAGAACCGGCCCAGCGCCCACGGAGAAACAGAGGAGGCAGTGTGTGTCACTTCCTGTTTGGAATACCAATTGTTGGAATGTCAAGAATGTTGGCGTGACTGTTTTTCTTCCTGGTTGGGGAACATTAAGGAAAGTGAAAGCCAAAGCTGCAGGTTTCATTCATTCCTCTGTTTTCCCTTTCTTTCTTTTTTTTTTTTTCTATTCTTTTTTTTACTTCTGGAATCTTATCTCCGGTTTTCCGGCCTCTTCCCCGTTTTGTCCAAAGTTTTTATTTTTCTTTTTGTCAGGAACGCTCTTATCTGCTCCGAGATAAACTTTACAGCCAGTTCCAAACACTCAGATATGATGAGCTCTGCTCTCCCTTTTTTTTCCTCGGTGTCGTTCCTTATTAAACTTTGATTTTCTTCCTGATGACCTGAGCGTGAAGCAGCCGAACCGTTGACCTCTGACCCGGAGATGCAGGAAGTGCCCAGAGAGAGCAGCTTCGACCCAAACTGGAAGCCAACGGGCTTAAACCAGAAGATGCGGCGTGATGCCGTGGAACTTTTATGGCGGCGTGTCTGTGTGAAATCCGGCATGTCGATGACGGATGCCCGACTCGTGAGCGCACGGCCCGGTTTAGCCGGGTGAGGATGGCTGGGAGGCTCCGTGAAGGGAGCGCTTGGTTCCGTGGCGGCGCCGCCCTCAGGGGCCGAGCCACGAGGAAACCAGATGACTGCGGCGGCGGCAGAACAGAGGAGCTGCAGAGGAAAAGAGCAGCTCTTCTGCTCCATCTGTTGTCTGTTTACTGTGACCTGACCTCTGACCCCACCGGTGGGGGGTGGGGGTGGGGGTTCTGATGCTCCGTCCATCAGTTTGAATCAAATCATCGTTTATACAAACGCATCTAACAGGTCTGAAACTGATTAGCAGCCATACAGGATGTTCCTGAAGGCTGGACGACCCCACATTACCTTTGGTTCACAGAAGACGAAAAAGTTCAGAACCGATAAACGAATAAAAAAGTTTGATTTGACGATAGATCCCCAACGTGAACCCGAAGATCTGCTCTGGTTCTGAAGGAGTTCGGGGGTTTCTGCTGGGACGTTGGGTCATTGCTGATGTCGCCCTACCCTGGCGTTGTGCTGGATGCTCCAGGTAAAACTAGCAACCAACCGCAGGTGGACGACAAACAGCAGGTCAAAGGTCGCCGCGTTTAATCAAGAGGTGTGGACGCGGGCAGTGCTGACCTCTGACCTCTGACTTCGCTGCTATCTCGGCCTCACCGGGAGGAATCTGTTCCACCTATTGTCTGGTCGGCGTTGTCACCTCTGACCTCCTCCTGTCAGGAAGCGACGCCTCAGCAAACCCAAACCGGTTTCCCTTCTCCCGCCTTCTTCCCCTAAAACTTCCAGATTAGTTTGGGTGGTGTCAGACGGAGAAGCGGGCTCCGGCAGGAAGAAGAACTCCACAACAGCGTCTAATATTAGAGCTGGAGGTTTGTCGGAGGATGTTTGGGAGATCGGATCAGAGCCGGTTCCCCACCTAATGGTGGGCGGTTTACCTTCCACACACTGGTGCCTGGTAACTCCAGCCTGAATCCCAGTTAAACCAGAACACGGCTAACGGGCCGGGCTGTCCTGTTGCTAGCTGTCCTCAGGAACCAGGTTACTGGTTTGATAAGAAGTGAGGTCGGAGCTGCAAAGTTTTTTTGTTTTGTTTATTCCCCCCTAAAACTTCGTCTGAAGCTTAAACTTAAATCACTTGTTGATCCAAACTTTCCTAACTCTGCAGAAGTTCAGAAGCTGAACTGAAGTTTGATTTTCAAGAAGATTTTCTGTAATTTCCCTCAAAAATGTATGTCTCTGTTTGAAATTTAAACTTTGGATGTGGAACCAACATCTAGTGAACTAGGTTGTAGTTACAACAATAAAAAATATATTCCAGCCGTTGGTTTGCCTGGTTCACCCGTTTTACTGACTGCTAACATTAGCAGAGTTAGCTAGTGAGTTAGCTTACCGATCCAGGAGGAAAGTCTCCATTTCTGCGTGTGTTTGATGGCGTAGAAATGTTTTATGTGGGTCCATATTGTGTAGGCTTCACCTAAAACTACTCTAGTTTCTGTTCTTCTGCGGTCACTCCTCTCCTGAGACTGATGATAATATATCTGAGGCTCTGAAGCAGCTGCTAGACTTGTCGACTCAACCATTTCTCCCAGTACCAGCCGAGCTGTGCAGACCGTATCTGTCAACCCGCAATGGTGGTAAATCCGCTACTGGCTGGTAAAATTTACATTTAATTATATTTTAAATTAAATATAATTTTTTGGAGGAAATGTATATTTATTCTGCATCCGTCTAAAAGCCTCGTGGAGGTATTATTTTTTTAAATGTAGCTTTTTATGAAAATGTTCCATATACAACCTTTAAATCAATTCATTTTTGTTTTGTTGTTTTACACTAATTCACTTCTGAAGTCATTTCAAGGCACTTTACAAAAAAAAAAATTTCAATACAATTACAAAACCATTCCAATCAGTTAAAAAGTTTTTTTTCTATTAAAAGAATCCCAGCAGATGAGTCTAAAACTGTAGAAATGTGAGCAGATCAGTTCTGAATGAGACTCAGATTCAGCTCCTCCCAAGCCCCGCCCTTTATGCTAATGAGGGGTGACTTCATGCAGGAGCAGATGGGTGTGATTGGGCGCCTGGGTGTGTGGCCCCTCCCCCCCTCGGCTAGTTGTGGAGGTGTTTTCAGCAGCGTCGGCTCTACTGCTGCTGCAGGGCCGAGCCACGCTTCCATTCTCCGGCTCCTCCGTCTCCCTCTGTGTTCCTCCTCTCTTCCTCATCCTCCTCTTCAGCTGCAAGGGTTGTGTGTGTGTGTGTGTGTGTGTGTGTGTGTGTGTGTGTGTTTGCTCCTGATCGGGGGCTGGGAGCGTTCCCCGGCTGCAGGGAAGGTGTGATCTGTGGGGAAAGGTGACGCCTGGATGCATGGAGGGAGGGAGGGAAAAGCGAGGCGTGATGTTGCCGTGGCCGCGGAGCGTCTCCTGAGCCAGCGCTTTCTGCCTCGCCCCTAGAGAGAGAGAGAGAAAGTATTGTGTGTGTCTGTGTGTGTGGAGCTCAGTCCTGCACTGATCTGGATCAAGTTTACAGCCGGGTTCTGGAGGGAGCACCTGAAGCGGACCTTCATCTCTGGAGTTTTCGGACCCTGAACTTTCTCCGTGGAGTTCCTCCTTGATGCCTCTTTGGACGGGCTGATCCCGTCTAATTTTTTCCCCCCTATGGAGCTTCAGAGCGCCACCGCCGCCTTCTCCCCCCTCTCCCCTTCCTCGGACTACGTCGGGCCCCTGTCCCCATCCTCGGGGATCCCCGGGCCGTCCCACGCGGCCGGACCGGGCCGGGTCCCGAGCCCCAGCCTCAGCCCCGTCAGAGGGGCCAGTCCAGGACCCGGCTTCTCCGGACAGGCTGCCTTCAACTACAACCAGCTGGAGGGACGCTTCAAGCAGCTGCAAGGTAGGCAGATCCAAGACGACGGGTTCTGGGGGGGGTTCCTGGAAAGTTCTGGAGCTGCAAAGTTTAAACTTCAGAGTTTCAGTTTAGTGTAGAAATCACAGCATGTGTTTGTGACTCAGCAGCTGTTGTCTTATCAGACTGACCCACCGCACCCTTCCTCACCCTGTTGCTCTAATTAAACACTCGGCTGATGGTGCTGCCTTGCTGAAGGGCAGCGTTGATCAGACCGTGCTCCTCTGGGCATTATCGCAGTAGTCTCCAGACATCTTCAGGTTCTGGTGCTCGTTTCTGTATCTTTGTCCTCAAGGAGCTGAAATTGCTGGGAATGCTGCCTCTGGGACACAGTCCTCTCATTGTTTGTTTGTTTGTTGGGAATGTTGCAGATCAGTTGGTGGGGAGATTCTCCGAATCATGTGGTTCAGATATTACTAGGCATCCATGAAACCTTTGTGGTTCTTAGATCTGGTTGTTACGATTATGGTTCCTCATCTCTCTAGGTTGAACTTTCCCTGGTTTGATGGTAACCTGCTGTTCTGTTGATGGTAGAGTGGATTGGATCTCCATCCATGGTGATGGAGCTGATCCAAGATCCGGAGCGCTGTTCTGGATCTCATCTGTTAAGCCCTGAGATACAAACCAAGACCACGAAAGATCCAGTCATTTATATCCAATTTTATCAATTCAGTCAAGTATAATTATCCATTATGTCAAAACTGCGTGCTAATGGTAACTCTGGTTATTGTCAACAATTTGGTCATCTTTATCCTCTTCCCAGTTGTCCTTTTTCCTTTAAAATTGTTCACCAGCTGTAAACTCTTGACTTTGGTTTTACCTACCAGCAGGGGGCCTGCTACTTCTCAATACCACATGTTTTTTTTTCTTAACTTGATTGGCAGGTTAGTTTGACAACAAGGTGACGCTGCAACTGGATTAGTCATTTGGCATGGCGCTTAAAACACAACATGCAATAATCATCATTAACCTTTTGATATCGAAATTTCGTTTAAAATTCGATTACTCGCCCAGCCCTACCATCGATTTATTTAGGACCAGTACCCATTCATAATCTAAAGAAGGCGTGACTTTGCCTCTCAAAGGCTAAAACTCCAATATAGATTACCTTTAGAGCTGGGATGGCGGACTCGGACATGATTAACCGCTATATTTCGAATTAGCATGTAGCCAATGCTAATGTTGGCTTGTTTTATCAGGTCAGATTAATGGACACATTTCATAGCAACTTCCCAAAGCCTTTTCAATTCTAAATGTTACATTTTGATTATTTATTGCTTTCACATATAATTTAGGCATGTTTTATTATTTTGCACATGCCACTGTGTTAGCTAGCTGATAGCATGGGGTGGTAAGCCATATATGCCTACCATTACTCAAGTCTTAAAAACAACACCCTGCCTTTTTAATTTTTATTTGATCTCAATTGATGACTGATTGGGAGATTCCTTCTGGGACTCAGACTGTATGATCTAGAGACATGACTGTAACTTTGCTGCAACAGAGATAGCTGGTATAGCTGAACGAAGGGAAGCTAGCTATACTAGTTATCTACCAGCTAGGTAGTATAGCTGGATGAAGGAAAGCTAACTAGTGTAGCTACCAGGTAGCTATTATAGCTGGACGAAAGAAAACTAGCTAGTATAGCTACCAGGTAGCTGGTATAGCTGGATGAAGGGAAGCTTGCCATTATAGCGACCACGTAGCTAGCTACCAGCTAGCTAGTATAGCTGGATGAAGGGAAGCTAGCTCGTATAGCTACCAGGTAGCTAGTATAGCTGGATGAAGGGAAGCTGGTTAGTATAACTACCAGGTAGCTAGTATAGCTGAAGGGAAGGTAGCTAATATAGCAACCAGCTAGCAAATATAGCTGGATGAAGGGAAACTAGCTAGTATAGTTACCAGCTAGCTAATATAGCTGGATGAAGGGAAGCTAGCTACCAGCTAGCTAATATGAAGGATGAAGGGAAGCTGGCTATTATAGCTACCAGCTAGCTAATATAGCTGGATGAAGGGAAGCTAGCTAGTAAAGCTACCAGCTAGCTAATATAGCTGGATGAAGGGAAGCTAGCTAGTATAGTTACCAGCTAGCCAATATAGCTGGATGAAGGGAAGCTAGCTAGTATAGCTACCAGCTCGCTAATATAGCTGGATGAAGGGAAGCTGGCTATTATAGCTACCAGCTAGCTAATATAGCTGGATGAAGGGAAGCTAGCTAGTAAAGCTACCAGCTAGCTAATATAGCTGGATGAAGGGAAGCTAGCTAGTATAGTTACCAGCTAGCTAATATAGCTGGATGAAGGGAAGCTAGCTACCAGCTAGCTAATATGAAGGATGAAGGGAAGCTGGCTATTATAGCTACCAGCTCGCTAATATAGCTGGATGAAGGGAAGCTGGCTATTATAGCTACCAGCTAGCTAATATAGCTGGATGAAGGGAAGCTGGCTATTATAGCTACCAGCTCGCTTATATAGCTGAATGAAGGGAAGCTGTCTATTAAAGCTACCAGCTAGCTAATATAGCTGGATGAAGGGAAGCTAGCTATTATAGCTACCAGCTAGCTAATATGAAGGATGAAGGGAAGCTGGCTATTATAGCTACCAGCTAGCTAATATAGCTGGATGAAGGGAAGCTAGTTAGTATAGCTACCAGGTAGCTAGCTACCAGCTAGCTAGTATAGCTGGATGAAGCGAAGGTCCCTAGCATGGACGTCCTCCTCCTTCATAAAGTAATGCTAGATTTCGGATCCATCTGTATATCTGAACGGGTCGATTAAAGGAAGAAAATGTTCTGGTTAAGGTTTAAATCTGCCAGTAATTGGGTCTGTTTGGGAACCCTAAGTACTGTTAACCTGGGTGAATTAAGACAACTTGCTGATGTTTTATAACTGAACATATGAACCGGGTTTATACACTGGTGTTAAAGAGGACCAGAAAGGTTGTGGTGCTGTTGGGTTCTGTATGATAAAGTTATTAACGGCTTTACTGAGCCTATGCTCTGATCCAAAATGGAAACTCACTGGTTCCAGAACTAATGATTAACCTTCAGAGCTCCAGCCTGATGGACCCTCCAAGGTTTTATTAACTGACACAATTTTAGTTTTAATCGTCCCATCAAGGATGAATTTAGTCCAAGTTTAGAGGAGTCGGATGTTCTCATTGATCGGAACCTTCAGCATCAACCCGGCAGAACCTCTGAAAGGGCCCGGTTTGGGCTGGAGCCAGAGAGTGGTGGAGGAAACCTGTTTTCACAAAAATGAGTGGTTAACAGCTCTGGAAACATTTGTAGGGGGAAAACAAACAAAAATACAGATTTTTAGTTTCCAGGTGGTCCTTAGTGACCAACCAGGTCAGTTCCTGGAGGTTTGTGTTTGTGCTCCTGCTGGCTGCAGGTCATAAATCCTCACCTTCCCTGAAAGATGCCGCAGGTTGAATTCCCAAGAGGACGATGGAAGTGGAATCTGGCGGTGATTATTGCTCTGTAAGGACACCGAAGAGCAGCGCTCTCTGCTCGCCCTGCTGATGGCTATCGAACCGTCAGAAATAAAGCAATTAGAGTGGGGCAGCAGTAATTGACTTGAGCCTATGAACTGACCCGGGGGAGACTGTTCTGGTTGCTGATGGAGGCTGAAAAGGAACGATCTGGGGGGCAGATTTCCCTCTGGTTTATAGAAGAATAGCTAAAGGTGTTAGCATTAGGTCTGAGGAGGAGTTCTGATCAACAATGGATCACCTTGTTGTTCCTACATTTCCCATAAATCCCAGCTGGATGGTCCACTTGTGTTATTTCCTAGAGATGAAGGCAGGGATTTTTGAATAAATATATAAATTAGATGGAAACTTAGACATTTTGATGATGTTTTATAGGCTTAAGGAAAGCAGCAGACAGGGAAAAGCTTTTATTCTGAAAATCAGAGGTGGGCGGAGCCACAGGGTGTTTGAATTAGCGGGATTCAGAATGAAACTGAACACATGACCAAAACCATCATCATCATCAGTCTGCTGCTCCCGCTGCTGTCTGATCCGACCAATCAGCTGCCTCCTCTGCGAGATTAATGGGGGGGGTTCCAGCTTGCTTTGGGCCAGCCTGCTCTTTGTTCATCTGATAGAGCGGCAGTGTCTCGTCCTCCTCATTCATGTTTAATGAGGCTCCGCGGGGCATCTGCCCCCCCCCCCCCGCCCGTCCGTCCCCCAATCACGTCCCCGTCCGTCTCCTCCATCCGTCCCTCTTAGTGGAATTAAAAAAAGACGCCTCAGCTGCAGCGTCCTTCCGATCAAATTCACACAAAGGCGGGCCGAGAGCCGTCCCGGCGTCCTGCCCCCGTCTGGAGTCGGTTTTCACTGTTTAAATATTAACAGAACCAGAACCAGCGGGCGCTGCAGGGAAAATGTCCTGGAGACAAAACATCCAAGCGAGCCCGGAGCCGCTTTAGCTGGTCTGATGAAAGCAATTATATAAAAAATATATTTTTATACCATTTAAATGATTAAATATGAAATCATCCAGAACCAGTCCAGTCAGTCTAGACCTGCGGGTCTGGATGGTTGGATTTAGAACCTGTAGATCCCCTGAAATAAACAGCCCAGATCTGGTTCTGATGATCCCTGATTGTGTTTCTGGTGTGGAGGAAAACGGATCTTAGGTTCCAGGAACCTGCTGTTCTAATGGATCACCTCAGATCTGTTTGGGTTCCACGTTCTGGCTTACAGCAGCTTCTGAGCAGGGTTTTTTTTTTTTTTTTTTTGTCAGTGAGCGGATCTCAGAACCGGTTCCAGAAACGTCCGGGGCGTCTGTGTTAAACTCTCTCCCAGTCTGGATTCCTGACTGGTTGAGGATGTGGAGGTGATCAGGAAGCTGTCGAATCGCCTCATTGTTGGTGGAGATGTTGGAGGAGGAAGTGTGTGTGTGTGTTTCTGCTGGATGAAAAGCCTCTCTGATGGAAGCGCTCCACTGAGCATGCTCAGATGGGCGTTCCTGAACCCAGAGAGAGAGAAATGAACTCTGATCCAATCGGATCAGGTTCTGAGTTCTTCACGACTCCAGCTGCTTCTCCTCCATCTAAACACACTTCATGGATGGAGATTTTGGCCTTCAGCACCGTTCTACTTCTAGTTTAGATATTTTTAGCTTTGCTGCAGCTGGAGAACCAGACTGGTTCATGAGGTTGAGGCCTGCTGGAGGTCAAAGGTCAGTCCACATGTGTTCCCAGTGGGGGAGACCGCCACAGAGAAATACGGCACAACACACTTCTACTGGGTCAGGGGGAATACTCTGGGCTCATACGTTAGCCTGGTTCTGTTGGACTGGTTCCGTTCTTATGAAAAAGTTCTGCTGGCCTGGTTCTACCGGTTTGGTTCTGTTTTCTGGTTCTGCTCTATCAGCCCAGTTCTACTGGCCTGTTTCTGTTAACTTATTTCTGTTCTGCGGACCGGTTTCTTTTGGCCTGGTTCTGTTCTGCTGACCCAGTTCTACTGGCCTGGTTCTGTCGGAATGTTGGTTCTGTTCTGTCGGACTGGTTCTGTTCTACTGGACTAGTTTTACTCTGTCTGCCTGGTTCTACCGGCTTGGTTCTTTTCAGTCGGCCTGGCTCTGCTTTGTCAGCGCAGTTCTACTGGCCTGGTTCTGTTGGCCTAGTTCTGTTTTGTCAACCTGGTTCTATCAGACTGATTTTGTTCTGCTGGCCTGGTTCTGCCAGATTAGTTCTGTTCTGCCAGGATGGTTCTACTGGCTTGGTTTTGTTGTCTGCTCAGTTCTATTGGCCTAGTTCTGTTGTGTTGGCCTGGTTCTATCCGATTGGTTCTGTTCTGTCGACCCAGGTCTGCCGGCCTAGTTATGTACGGTTGACCTGGTTCTATCGGACTGGTTCTGTTCTGCCGGCCACATCCTTCAGTAAAGAGGTGTGGTTGTCCGTGTGGAGGTGTGACGGGCCTCTGCGTGGTTCTAAAGGAATGTGTGAGGGTTTGATCTGATCCGTTATCAGTTAGGTGTTCTGGACCGACCCGCAGAGGGAGCAGAACGGTCCGACAGGCTTGACAGCCCCGAGGAAGCGACTGTAGGAATGTTGACGCTCCGTTGGAGGGAAACCTTCAGTTCCCCATAAACCAGTTTTCCCTCTTTAATCCTCTATTAAACATCAGAACTTTGGACCCGTTGTGTACCTGGCTTTTCCTGGTCCAAAGTCTGAATCTGCGGCCGGGTTTATAGGACTTTATAGGTGGGAGCAGCTCTCTAATGCAGCCCGGCAATGTTTCTGGATGAACTTTGACCCCGGTTTCTCCCGTCTGATCAGAACTGGGAGCTGCTTTCTTCCCACTGGAACCAGTTAGGGATAGGCGATTAATCGTGTTTATCTATTGATCAAATTTAATTTTTATGAATATTTAATTTTTTTTTAAATCAAGATTTTCTTTTTTTATACAAATGCACTACTTTAATGTATGCCATTAGTGGGTCCAAAGTGTGCTGACCCGAATGTGTAGGGTTCCTTCACCTTCGCATTGAAGCCAATTGAGTCTAAGTAGGGCTGGGCGATTAATCGATCGTATCGATTAATCAAATCATCTGTATTTTAATCCCGAAGCAAAACTTTGACTTCCATAGCTCCGATTGACGTCAATCAGGACCTACCATCTTCTTTTACATTACATTTACAGCTTGTTTTACGTTTTTGAAAATATTTTTCATAACTTGGAGTTTCGTTTTAAGAAAACACAGTAAAAAAAAAAAAAAATTAGAGTTTTGTTTAAGCCATATCTCTAAGCCCTAGAACCAGTATTCAGTCTCTAATTGTTTGGCTGCAGAACCAGCGGGGCGGTTCCGATCCAACAGAACAGACCCGCTGTGGCGAGCAGGCTGAGTTCTCTGTCCATTCATTCACAGTGTGGTCGTGTTACACGCTTAGTGATTGGACGGCCGGCCCAGCATGGTGTCCTGTGATTGGCTGTCTGTCTAACGGTTCTTCCATCGGAAACCCAACCCTTCATCGGTGCCGATTGATCCTCTTATGGACCTCCTCGGACTTCCTGCTCCCTCTGTGGGAGATCAGGAATGCCGGAACGATCCAGGAAGTGTATTTGGATAAGGTTACATGATCCGGAGTGTTTGGCTAGCGTCATGTGATCGGCTCAGAGACACAGGCCGCCTCTGTGGGACATTCTCCTCAGTGGAAACAGATGTTCCGATCCAGCGAAATCAGAACTATAATTGTATTTTTAACTGCTTTCTTGTCATTTAAACAATATTATTTACATATTTCCAATTGGCATTACTTCTCATTTTAAGTTATAAATACACATTTTTTATTGATTTCATGTTTAGAACAGTTTGTCTCTCGATAATTTTTGTTATTTCTAGACGCCTAGATAGTTTTATCAGACGCGTTTTCATCACTTATTCATGTCAGTGAAGTGGCAGCATGCAGAAAGGAGCAGGAACGATCCCTTTTAGCCGCTAATGTATTAATATCTGGTTCATGTGTGAGGAGACCAGACGGGATCGGTCCAGCTCGGTGTTTTCCTGCCTCCACACGTCGAACCAAACATGCAGCTTTGCTCAGTTACTGATGCAGAACAAGCAGAACCGCAACGTTTTAGTCCAGGAAATCCCCCAACGCACGCACACACACACAGAGTCATGTTTCTGGCGGTCTAACTGAACAAGACTAGCTGTTTTGTCAGGTGTTTTTTTTTGTTGTTGCCCTGCGCAGCGTCTTGCAGGCTGAATCATCTCCTTTCAGCCTCCTGGTAAATGAAAGAATCTGATTGGCTTAGCTTTTATCTCTGGTTTTGTTCAGAACCTTGATGGACACGGTCCACTGGAGCAGCTAAACGGAAGCAGAACGTTTCTGGTTCTGTTGGTCGACCAAAACTGACGCAATTAAAAATAGAACAGAAATAATTATTTCGCTTTTTTGTTTCCTTATACATTCATTTCGTCAAGAAAAATATATATATTTTTTGTTACGTTTTTCCTTATACATGCATTCCTTCAAGTAAAATGTATATTTTGTTTTTGTTTCCTCATTACGTGCAGTAGATCTGCACATCGATCCAGGTCCTTCCTGTTTACTGACCAATAGTAGAGGAGTTGGACCAAGAAGGGCCGCCCTCCTCATGTGCATCATGAGGCTGAAACGCATAAACTAAAGTAAAAATGGAGACGAGGGAATGTAAAAACGAGGAATATATTTATAGGAAAAGGAAAAACATTTTTTTGTTGACAAAAATACATGTATAACGAAAAGGGAAAACAAAAAGTATATATTTATGCTTTTATTTTAGTCAGTTTTGGTCCTCCATGTAGGATGGGATACAGTCAGTAGTTTGTTTTTTTTTGCGGATCTGAACCAGGGATGGCCTGCTGTCTGAGTGTTCCCAGGGTGGTGGTGTTGAGATTGGACTGATCAGAACCTGAAGAGACCGTAGTAACGGGTCTCTGAGTGGTACCAGAAAGGATTTAAGATGAAGCCCTGATCTACGACTCAACCTTCACCTCCCAGTGACCGAAGGACTCGCTTTCCTGATGAGAGAGTTGTTTTATTTCCTGGTTCTGTTCCTCAAATCCCAGCTCTCCTCACCTTCTTCCATTGATTCCTGTCCCGTATCTCCTCCTCGTTTCCCCCCCCCCCCCAGTCTTTCCTCATCAGTTCCACCTCATTCCTTACCCGTACTTTATCCCTTCGGTTTGTTTTTCCCGTCGGATCATTTCAACCTCCCCGACAGGATGACCTTCCCCCGTCAGAGACCTGATGTTCTGACCCGGATCGCGCCGCTGTTAGATGTGAGACTATGAATTCTCCTCATATCGCCGTCCTGCCTTTCCTCCGATTGTTGTTCGGGGTGATTTACGAGGATGAATCTTTCACGCGAACGTTCCTCACATGATTCCCGCCTCCGTTGTGTGTCTGTGAGGACACTTATTTCCTGGTTTAAGCCCCGCCCTGTCTGCTGTGTCCCCTCCGGCTCGGGTTAAGGTCAGCCTCTGATGTGTGTGTGTGTGTGTTCGCTTTCGACCTACATCCATTCTCCTGATCGATTCCCACCCCGCCCCCGCTGAAACGCACACAGCTGCCTCAGCAGGATTCAGCAGAACAGGACCCGCTGGGGTCGGGTTCTGCTGAGGTTTTTCTGGGTTCTAACGGAGCGCTGATGGACCGGATCACTGCAGACTGGAGCTGCTTCCATGTTCCTGTGTGAATGTAAACGGGCTGGGACAGGCATCTGCACAGGAAGGCGAAACACACACACACACATCATCATCATCATCAGCGCAGAAAGCAAAGCTGGAAGCATGAAGATGAAGATAAGACTCCGAGTTGAACTGCAGATAAGATCTAATAAATGTGCAGAAATGTGTTTTCTCTTTCCTCTCCATCGCCCTGGAGGAATTCAGTTGCTGCCGTCGCTCCGGTTCATTAAGGTTTGCACAAATTTGTTTGCACTTAGCTCTCTGAACGTCCCGGTTCTGAAATCCAGCCCAGTTTGCTGCTGGATTTGGGTCCATGGTTCTGTTGGTGACCCGGTTTGGACCAAAGCTACTCTAGTAGACGTTAAACCGCAGAGGACTTCATTGTCCACTCCATGACCGTTCACGTTGTTAGGCTGCAAAACCAGGCCCATATCATCACACCTCCACCACCTTGCTCACCAACCAGTTAATCGTCTCTTATCTGGTCTGTAGAAATCGTTTTCTTCATTCAAAGCAAGCCAGTTTTATTTGTAAAGAACTATTTTAACAACAGGGTAATTTCAGGTAGAGCTGTGTTGAAATAATCGAAAAATCGATTCTGAATTGATTCTTATAGAAATCGAATCGATCACAAGATAAAAAAATCGATTTTTATTTTTTAGAACAGTTTGCCCTTTTTACAGCTGAAATGCGAAGGAACAGTCCAGACGGCCATTTTAAGTTTTGTGTCTGACAGGGTTAATGCAGTTTTCCATGATGAACTGTTACTCACCCACTGTTAAGTCATCGAATTTCTGGCAAATAATTAAGATAATAGTAAAAAAAAAAAAAAGCTTTTAAAACACTGACCGATATCAATATTGAATTGGATCAGATTGAATCGAATCGAATCCATACTTGAGAATCGGAATTGAATCGATACCCAGCCCTAATTTCAGGTGATATATTTCAGTTCATGAACATAATAGAATGCAACATTAGAGAAAGTAAAAACAGCAACGACGCTTAAAATGTGATGAACAATAAAGCTTTAAAATATGTGATGCCTTTTGAATTTAATCGTTAGGTTTTGATTTAAAGCAGCTCGCTGTTTCAGCAGCTTTGAAGTCGTCTGGAAGTTTGTTCCAGATTTGTGGAGCATAGAAGCTAGAAAGCTGTTTCTCCATGTTTGGTTCTGGTTCTACAGATCTTCAACATACTGGTGCTAAACCATTTAGGGATTTATAAACTAGTAGTATTATTTAGAAGTCTATTCTCTGAGCTACAGAAAGCCAGTGGAAGGACTTTAGAACTGGGGTGATGTCTTCTACTTTCCTGGTTCTACTGAGGACGCCAGCAGCAGCGTTCTGGATCAGCTGCAGCTGTCTGATTTACTTTTTTAGGTAGACCTGTGAGGACGCTGTTGCAGTAATCAATCTGTCGAAAGATTAACTCATGGATGAGTTTTTCCAGGCCCTGTTGCTACATCATTCCTTTAATCCTAGAAATGTTCTTCAGGTGATAGAAAGCTGACCTTGTTATTGTCCTTATGTGACCCTGGAGGTTCAGCTCTGAGTCCATTATTACACCTAGATTATTAGTTTTTAGTTGGATTAACTGTAGCTGGGTACTGACTCTTGCTCGTTCCTCCTTAGGTCCACAGATAATTACTTCAGTTTTGTTTCTTTTCAGCTGGAGAAAGCAATGGGGCATCGTCCCGCTCCTGTCGTATTGGTAACATCACATCACTTAGAAAGTGCGTGCTAACGCTAACTGTGGCCAGTGTCAAATATTTGGTCATCTTTCTCTTTCCTGTTGTCCGTTTTACTGAAAAAAACCTTCTCCAGATTTACACCCTTAACATGGCACTTTCTTTGTTACCTACCAGCGGGAGGCTTCATGCTTTCTGTAGCGCATGTTTTTTTTCCTGTGATTTGATTGGCCAGTTAGCTTGACAACAAGGCGCCGCTTCGACTAGAGTGATCAATTGGCTTTGAAACGCAACACGCGATTATCGCGATTTAACTTTGTAAAATTGCAATTTAGATTAAAGTTTGATTCATTGTCCAGCCCTATTGTAAAGTACAGCTGCGTGTCATCTTAATAGTTATGGTAAATAATTTTGTTGGCTGTTATAATCTGGGTTAGTGGGAGCATGTAGATATTGAAGAGAAGGAGTCTCAGGATGGAGCCCTGGGGGACCCCACAAGTGATTTCTGTTCGTTCTGTAGATATTGAAGAGAAGGAGTCTCAGGATGGAGCCCTGGGGGACCCCACAAGTGATTTCTGTTCGTTCTGTAGATATTGAAGAGAAGGAGTCTCAGGATGGAGCCCTGGGGGACCCCACAAGTGATTTCTGTTCGTTCTGTAGATATTGAAGAGAAGGAGTCTCAGGATGGAGCCCTGGGGGACCCCACAAGTGATTTCTGTTCGTTCTGATGAGAAATTGCTTATCGACACACAGAATTTTACATTCTCAATTTGGGACTCAAATCAGCCCAGTACAGTACCAGAGAGTCGGACCCAGCTCTCCAGTCGTTCCAGTAGTATTTTATGATCAACAATGTCAAACGCTGCTATGAGGTCCACCAGAACTGTGGTTCTACAGCAGTCTGTATTTAATCGGATGTCATTAAAAACTTTGACTAGGACAGTTTCAGTGCTGTGTTGAGCAGGGGAAACCAGACTGATAAGTATCAAAGCGGTTGATCATTGTTGGAAAGCTATTTAACTGTTGAAACATCTTTTTCAGTAATCTTGCTGATGAATGAAGGATTAGAGATTCGCCTGTATTTCTGTTTTAACATGTTGTCCAGGTTGTTCTTCTTTAGTAGTGGCTTGATACAGCTGACAGGAGAGACGTGTTAACTATTAGAATTAGATAAGACCCAATGAAGGAATCAATGAAGTTTCCTTTTTGTTGTTTTTGTTCTCACAAAGTCAGAGGTCACCTTATTTATGTCTGTTGGTTCAGGTATCATTCCTTATATTGGCTCCTGCTGTGTGTTTCTGCATTATAGTCGTCATTAAAGGCTGAGTTAAAGTTTCAGAAAATAGCTGATATGATATTTTTCTGCATATTTAAGACGCAGGAGATGCGGCTGAACCAAAGCGGCTTCAGAATAGAAAGCTAGAACTTAAAAGGTTTGTTTTGGGTGAATTCTCTGTTTTCATATGATTAAAATGTTCCTATTTGAGCCCAGAATCAGACAGATGTGGACCTTTTCTGTCTGCCTTGGTAGAGCCAGAGGCTGCTTTACCCTCCGTTATTCATAAAAACCCTTCCCTGGCTCCCCTTCCTGCTCATATCCAACCAATCACACAGACCCTGCGGCGTCTGGTCCACATCCTCCCAGCAGCTCCAGTTTGGTATCAGAACCTCCCCACGGTTGATCTGTTCAACACTGTGGCTATTGTTAACTCGCTGCCGAGGCCCTGAATGTGTACGAGTGTTTGTTTATGGAGTGATCAGATGTTCTTATCAGCCGTGGGCACGTCTCGGTCCAGCTTCTCCTAGAGGTCAATCAGAGGGCATTCGGGGAAAGACTGGAGCGAAACATTGTCCTGTTGTGTCCATGTGATCGGTTTCAGACTGGATCAGGCAAGGATGACACTGAACAGCTGACCAGTTACTGGGCTTTTTTCTGAGAATATGGGTAATAATAGAACATTTTATACAGTTACCCGTAAATGAAATTATACTGAACTGTCATGTGAGAGCACGGACTGCTACGTTCACACAAATTTTCATAACTTCTCAATTGATACACCGTATGTGTAAATTCAGATTTTACAGATGAAGACATTTTACGCACTCAGCATGTAAGGGGATCTGATCTTAAGTTCTTCAGGTTTTATGGGGTCTATCGGAGGATTGCTTTGGACTTTGGCTGCTTTTTCCCTGAAATGTTTAGTATGTTTAGCCATTTAGCTCTGATTGTTGGACCGTTTAGACACAAAAAAAACATTACCAAACTCAAGGAATGAACCAGTGTTGACAGATGACTAGAACTTTTGGTAATAAACCAATTTATATGGAGAAATCATAAAGATAATGCTGTTTAACTGAAAGAAAATACGATTCTAGCCACAGAAAAGTGACTCCTAAAGCTATCCTGCGGTTGATGACCATCACATTTATTTTTATTCTTCATATAAACCTCTATACGTTACATCATTCTGATATTCTTACTCAGTCTGACCAGATAGTTTATCAGGAACAAAATACTGACAAAATCACAGACTGTTAGCTTCTTTTTGTGTTTTTTTAGCTTAGCTTTGTTGAACATATCAATACATAGCATAGCTTACCTCATTCTTCCATGTCTTACCTTTACTAAAGTCAAATTAGCTTTGTGATGTATGTTAACTTTTTTTTGTTTGTTTAGTTTGCCCTTCTAAATTTGAGGTAAATTTAGCCTAGCTTTTTAGGTTAGCTTAGTACAGCTTAGTATTGTTGAGCTTTACATAAATCATAGGATAGCATAGTTTGTCTCATTCTTTATTATCTTGATGATAGCCAAGGCTCATCAAAGATCTGTCAATCAAACGGACACACACCTTATGATTCATAATTCGAACCTTAAATATAAGCGGATGAGTTATAAAACAAATTCTCCAGAGATTTCATGACTGTGAACTTCACCCCTTAAACTTAAATTGTTTTTTTTTTAACCAGGCTGTATTTTTTATTTTTTTTCTGCTGTGAATTGGGCATTTTTAATAAGGGAATCTGATGGGAACCTGGTCCTCTAATCTCTACATGCTCCTACCATCTCAGATATAACATCCATTAAGTTTACCTCCATAACTATGCAGATGACACTCAGTTTTACATTACAATGTCTGCAGGTGACTGTGAACCCATCCAAACCCCAAATAAATAAATTGAACAAATCAATCAGTGCCATAACTTTCTCGAGCTGAACAGAAACAAAATTGAAGTAATTATCTTTGACCTAGAGAGGAACGATCAAGAGTCAGCTGAGGTTAATTTGATACAACTAGAATTGTGATCAGGCCAGAAATCTAGGTGTAATAATGGACTCAGACCTGAACCTCCAGGGTCACATGAAGGCAATAACAAGGTCAGCTTTCTATCACCTGAAAAACGTGTCTAGGATTAAAGGACTAATGTCAGAGAAGGACCTTGAAAAACGGATCCATGCGTTTATCTTTAGTCGGATTGATCACTGCAACAACGTCCTCACAGGTCTACCTAAAAAGTCAATCAAAAAAGCTGCAGCTGATCCAGAACGCTGCTACTGGCTTCTTCACAAGATCCAGGAAAGTAGAATGCATCACCCCAGTTCTAAAGTCCTTCCACTGGCTTTCTGTAGCTCAGAGAATAGACTTCTAAATAATACTACTAGTTTATAAATCGCTAAATGGTTTAGCACCGAAATAGGTTGAAAATCAGACAGCATAGTACCCACCCAGACCACTCAGGTCATGTAGTTGCAGTCTTATCACGATTCATAGAATTAGAACCAAGCATGGAGAAGCAGATTTGAGCCCAATGCTTCTGAAACAAACTTCCAGATGACTGCAAAGCTGCTGAACCCCTGAATTCTATTAGATTAATGCTAAAGCCTAGTTTATACTTCTCCGTCAGAAAGTTTGCACCCACACGTATTGACAGAGGCCTTCTTATGTTATACTTCTTCGTTGGCGTGCCAGTGTTGCAAAGCTTTTCCCCCATCAGGACAGCAGGGGGTGTAAACATTTTCTGGTGGATCTGCCTACCTTTGAAGTGACGTTTCCCGTCGACGACTGTTTATTTGCTTCAGCTTGTAAATGCACATCCACTCGAGGAGCAATGGCCGACAGAGAGTTTTTACTAGAAGTCCAGCTCATAGAATATTCTCAAAAAACAAAAAAATTTTTTTACTGATTACGTCTCCATATCTACGTAGACGGAGAATTGTAAACTAGGAATTAAAACCCTAACTGTTTGGAGCTAGCTTTGAGGAATGTTTTCATATACAATATGTTTTGTACGCATTTATGCTTCATTGCTGTTTCTATTTTCATACTGTGTTGTTGAAAGTGTGCGATACAGATAGAATTGCCTTCCCTTTCTGCTGCCAGCCCCCGGTGGATGTGAGAGGGAACTGCGATTCTTGTCACTTCCGGGGCAAACTTCACCTGGCCTCACTTTGCACCCCGGAAATAATGCATCTTGATGAACATAGAACATTTAACTCTTATCAAAATGAGAGTGTGCATGGTTTATAATCACAACTCCTCTTATAACTATAGTTTATCTGTATAGTTTAATTACTCTTCTATCTCACACAGGACTTTGGTCTCTGGTGTGACTGGAGCTATGAGGTGACAGCTTGGCGTACAGCCTGAAGGATCACAGATCTCTCTTTTTTCTCTTTCCGGTCTCTGACGGACCTTATCTTTGTGGGGGTTTTTAAGCTTTCTTCTTCTGCTGAAGTGAAGCGTTTATGCCTCAGAATCAGCTGGAGTCGTCGGGTTTAGACGATTGAGCAGGCACCGAGGTGTCATCAGCTGCTGCTTCTTCAGCAGAGAAGTGTGAGGAGTCACCGAGGTGTGGAAGCATGCAGATCCAGCAGCTGCAGATGGGTGGAGGGTCCGTCGTTTGAGGAACCCATCGAGAGCAGCTGCTGCCAGCCATGTGTGAAGCATCAAGGTTGTGTGAAAAAATGAAGTAAATCCATTAAAAGTTGCTACTCAGGGGTTTTTTTCTTTCTGGCTATTTTCTTCCCTTATCTCCCTGCGAGAATACAAGAAGAAAAGTTTGTTTTGACGAGCTTTGGAATAAATTTATATCAGCAGCAGATAAGTTGAAGTATTGGAGGAAGTCTGTCCCAGGATCCAGCATTCATTCACATAAACAATCGTTCTCCTGCCGGATGAGATTGGTTCCAATTCTGGCGCTGTTCATAACGATGTGTTTGTTTGATCTGGGACGATAACCAGCAGGCTGTTCAGCAGGTGTAAGCTGTCAGCCTGCTCTTCATCTGAGAATATTCCCAGCTAGGATTCAGATTTAGTCTGGAAGCGTCTCCCAGACGGGCCTTCCAGGACCAACGTAGGGATGAATGCCGGGAGTGTGGAAACGCCATCAGACGGCGTCCGCTCCAGAGGCTTCGTCCAGCTTCTGATCGCTCTCCATCTTTGTTTCTGTCTCTGTACAGATGAGCGCGAAGCGGTGCAGAAGAAGACCTTCACCAAGTGGGTCAACTCCCACCTGTCCAGAGTTTCCTGCAGGATCACAGACCTCTACATGGACCTGAGGGATGGACGGATGCTCATCAAGCTGCTGGAGGTCCTGTCAGGAGAGAGGCTGGTGGGTTCTCAAAGAGAAACACTAGAAATTCAAAGTGTCTTAGTGTATGGAGTAAATTTCTACCTGTTGGCTTCGTCTTTGCATTGTTTCATCTCCCTCTACTCACACTGAAACATGTTGCACCTTCAGGAATGTGCTGACTCGTTGTTTCGGTACACTGTTGATAATTTGTACCAAATAAATGAACAAAAGATGATAGAATGTACCATAAGCGCAGCACTTTTAGAGGTCCACTAAACACAGAGAGACAATAGTTAAAGTCCCAACGGTTTATCATTGTCAGATTTGATTGAATTTTGATCCAGTTTACAGTTCAACGTTGGTAACTCCCGATTAGGGATGTGTTTTGGTAAGAATCTGGCGTTAAAAAAAGGAGGTGATACATTATATTTTGAAACATCGGAAGACTTTATTTGTATCCGAAGGTAAAGTAGTTTAGCAGTAGATGAGTCATAAACATTAAGACATACAGATCGTAAAAACATAACAACAAAGAAGCTAAGACTTATTCTTATTCGGGCAGCTGATAGCAGTTGGGATAAAACGATTTGTTCTGCATTTCGGCGTTCTTTATCATCGTCCTGAGGGTAAAAGCTGGAATTCACCTTGTAGTGGATGGGAAGGTATTTTTTAAAGTGGATCCAGAGAGCTTTTGTGATTGTTTTAAAAACAGCGAATCAGTATTCAGCTGCTGCTCTCTTATCAGCTCGCTGGACCATATCACTATTTGCTTCAGATGGTCTTTGTTTTTAAAAGACGAATTTCCAAAGCAAGCTACTAAGCAGAAGAAAAAAAACGGATTCAATTAAAGCTCGATAAAATTAGGTCAACAGTGTTTTGTCTACATTACAAAACGACGCTGATTCCCCTTTCTGTACACCGCCGTGACAAGTGTCAACACATTCTACACTTTGACCTTTTTATTTTTGTTGGTTTTTGTGTTGTGAGGATTTTCCTTGAAATCAATGAACATATCTTTGGTTTTAAAAATGTTGATCTGCAAGAAGGAAACGTCACAGCACTGGAGAAAGTCCTGTACTGCTTCACCGTACCCAGTCTCGTTTTCCCTTAGCAGGCTAACAACCACAGAGTCATCAACATGTTTAAAAAATAAATAAATCTGTCTTTCCTTCTGCTGTGATACGCATTTGTGTAAAGGACAAACAGGAGAGGCGACAAAACAATCAGTGTTGTTCACTCTCTGTGTTCTGTTTCATAAAAAAAATCTAAAATCCATCCCACAAGATTAAGACTTAGATTAAAATTTCCCTAAAAGCCTCTCAATTAAAATGTCGGGTTGAATAGTATTAAAAAAAGATTAAAAATCATCAAATAAAAGCCTAGCATGTGTTCCCTTTCCTTCAAGATGTTTAAAAAGTAGATCCAATAAAGTGAGTGTGGCTTCCTCGACGAAGTGGTCCGTAAAGTCTTCCTTAAAATTGTAGACCTCACAGATTTTTCACAGCTTTTTATTACAATGTATGTCATACCAATCGGTCTGAAGTCATTTATAATGTTTGGATCTTTCATCTTGGGAACGTGGACAATGATAGAATCCTTCCAGCATTTGGGGACATGCTGAGTCTGTAAGGATTTGTTCAAATTATGGTAAAAGAGAGGACACAGCGATATAAGTAGTCGGCCACAGATCCCTGACTCTTATTTGTATATGGCAATACTATGAGTAACACTATATATTGTGATATTTTTTTAAAAACTGAATTTAACTTTAGAAAAACTGCCACAACATTCTCAACACTTCAGCCTGTCGTTTCCATCCAGTTTAATTACCAGATCTAGTTGGAACAAAGAAGGTGAAAACGGCCACCAACCAGCGGTAATACTTTAAAATTTACGACACATGTTACTGTCATTATTAATAGTTCAATTCAAATTCTTAAGAATAAAAAAAAAAAAGATAATTTGCTTTTTGAATATCGGGAACATTTTGTGACGTAAAATATCGCAATATATCGGCATACCGATATTTTCTTACCTCCCTATTCCCGATTGTACGACTTCATCTCCACATAAACAGTTTCTACATTGAACCAAATGTTTTTATTCACCAAGCTTTGTCTGCTGCAGCCCAGACCGACACATTTAACTCCATTTGTGAGTTTTACGGTCCAAACCGGATCCGATGAGTGTCTGGGATCACACATGAATCTACGCGTTTCCCGAAGTTTGGCTCGTGACTCTTCTCCCTGCGACTAGATATTTATCACACAGTCATCGTCTGAGGTTTGAATTCTTGTCTGCTGAGTAGTGATGCTGTGGGCTCAGCCTCCCCCTGTTCCCGGACTAACGGAGAGAGTCACCGTAGCAACCAGTGACTCAGCGTTTTTCTGTGATTTCTGCTTCTATTGTTCAGCAGCCAGGTTTCCGTTAGAAACATCAGAGCAGTGGATTCGTTATGTTTTTTTTTATATCTCTGAGGAGATGGTTGGTTGTTGCTGTTGTTGTGGTTTCATCACCACAGAAGCAGGAATATAACCTTGTTTCATTCCTGCTGTTTTCCCATCTCTCACACATGTATCACCCTCTGTATCGCGTGACTCCCTGTCCTCCTTCCTCCCGGCTGCCATCCGGCCTTTTCTCAACCTGTCAGACGCACACAGAGAGGAAGCCGAGACTCAATAACTCCATTTCCATTTATTCCTGCTCTTTTATCATCTTCTCACAATCTGCAACATTTCAGAGGCTTGTGCAGGCGGGAGGCGGGGGTGGAAAAATGTCAGTAAATAAAAGGGAGAGTGGATGGAAAGCCAGGGGGTGTTGGGGGTGCTGTGAGGGGCTGGTGGTGGTGGTCAGCAGCATGGACAGTGTCAGAGGAGCTGTTGAGAAACTCTGTGGGTTCTCGTGAAGCCAAGAACGCCTCCAGTTGAAGCAGAAAGCCTCTGACGGCGGGCGGCTGTTTCCAACTGCTATGGCAGGAAGTTTCTTCTTCAGGGAGAAAGCTGGTTCAGACCCGCAGTATTCTGGGTAGTTCCAGGTCGCTGTATCCAGGAGGAAAGTGATTTTTAAAAGTAACTGATGGTGCACTAAGGCGATGTGTTATAGGAGCTCATACTGCAATGACATAAAAATCCAAAATTTTAAAGTCTTGAAGAAAATCCAACGTTTTGGAAATACATTAAATGATTGCTCCACAAAGCAGGGGAGGACTGCAATTAGGACTGTAAGACAGGTACAGGTTCCTTGTAAAGACGGGTAGACTGAACAAAAGAGAAGTTCTCGCTGAAATGAAGCTGTGCACAGGCGGACAGAGTTAAGCAGCACGCCGATGACTTGCACTTTGACTCGGACTGGCAACGTCAGGACTTGGATTTGGACTCTTGACATAAGAAATGGCTATTGTTGGAATTAGCATGTAGCCGATGCTGAATTTAGCTTGCTATATTAGCTCAGATTACTGGACAAGTTTAATAACTTTCCAAAAGCTTTGTAGGTGTACTAGTAACATGTTGATTATTTATTGTTTTCACATTTATTTTAAGCATGTTTTATTATTTTGTGAATGCTACTACGCTAGCTTGGTGATGGCGTTGGGGCATTGCGCACCATGTATTTTTAAACGAATGGTGTGTGTTGCTACCATCCGTGGTGGCGGCCATTGTTCTGGTCTTTAAATCTACAACCTGCTCTCTTATTTTTGACCTTATCTCAGCTGATAATGATTTGACTTGGTCTGGAGGATTCTTTTTGGGACTTGGACTTTCCCTTGGCCTCAAACACTAAGGACTTCAGTGTTACTTGGACTTGAGAAATGATCACTACAACACTGAGTGCAAAAGTAATTTAACATTTAAATGTTCTTAATCACCTAATCATGTAAAGTACCTTGAATTACCCTGTTGTTGCAAGTTGTATGGGACACAAAATTACCTTGCCTGCAGGTTTAATCTGAAAACTTGAGTATTATTACAGTTTTCCAAGAAGGAAATACATAAGCAGAAGCCTCAGGACAGCAGCTCGTTCCCAGCTTTTTGTTGAAGTTGCAGTATCTGCAAGAAAAATGATTTACTGAGTTTAAGCTGCACGATGACTCACGAAGGAGGCAGCCAGCTGCCTGAGAGAGGACGCATGGCGTATGGTGTGCTTGTTGCAGAGGTGGTTGTCATGGGCGCAGCACCTGGTCACCATGGAGATGGAACGGAGACTGGTGGAGCTACCACGTTTATCAAGACTACATCCAAATACCTCTGCTACGTGTGCGTTGTAGCAGGCAAAAAGCACTATGTAGTAGATCCGAATCTCCAGTATGTATCTGCGTAGGAAGCATAAAGTTCCTGGATGTGTACTACCGCCACAGTGAGCAGCCGGTGGACTCTACGCTATCCCGCCATGGGGAGCCTAAGTCACGCCCTTCTACTTCCGGTCCATGGGTCCCCTACTGCCAAAAAATAAATGAATGAGAGTCAATAGAGCGATAAAAGTTATTTTCTGATCCAGTTTGAAATGCGCCGTGGATCGAACTTATGATGTCCGTGAATTTTAAGCAGAGGAGAGATTTTATGCAGAGGAAACGTTGATTTTCGACCGGAGGCAAAAGTTATTTTAGGTTTTGTGTAAAAACGCTTAGCGGACTACAACTGCAGAAGAAGAAGGAGAGCGAGGGTCGTAGAAAGGAGCATTAAACGCGGAGAAAACCTCTATAAATCTGACCATGTGGAAAGTAGCAGCTATGTCGGGGATAAAGCAGTCGGTGGAGTGAGAGCCAGCATGGAGGAGAAGCTCTACAAGCTCTAGGTGAGGGTTTTACGTGCTATAGCTAGTGCTAGCTCCCGTTAGCAAAATTACATCATATATGCGACTTCTGATTTGTAAGTATTTTAAATGCAATTTTTTACAATCAAATAAATTCCAAATCACTGGACAAACACAGTCGAAACGTACATCGTTAGTTAATATTTAGATCGACGTACAAAATATGTGTGATTCAGAACGTAAGTGGACCAAAAAATAACTTATAACGCTCCATTGACTTCCATTCATTATTTTTTCGGTTTGGGGACCCATAATGGCCGACTGGAAGGGGAGGAGACTTAGGCTCCCCATAGAGCAATGAGCCCCGAAATCGTAGAAGATGAACGACCTAGCTAAAAATGGCTACCTTTGACAATTTGACGCAGTTTCTGCGTATAAATGTACGTGTAGCGATGATGCTGATTACTGTAATTGTTTTTTGACAACTGATTAAACATTTAAGTTGATCAATTATACCAGAAAAAATAACTGCTAGTAGATGGCGAGGCCACAGGCGAGCTTACGCAACGTTAATATCCGGGTCCAAAGAAAAGTCATACGGGTCAAAGGACGTACCCGTAATGGTGGGGGAGTACGTCCGATTTCATGCCTATTACTTGCTCATTTGCTATGCAGTATGTACTTCATCAACGGTCGAGTAGTAGTTGCTACTTAGTGTGTAGTAAATACTAAGGATTCGTAAGCAGGGCAGGCGTTGCTCCTGTCCCTGACGGCTGTAGACCCAGGAAAGTATAGACCGTAAAGTCGGAGCTCCTGCAGACGTTTCTTCAACAGTTGTGAAGTCAGTCAGCTGGGTCTCCACATCATGAACCTCTCAGGTTGATTATCGTAACCGACTTCTCC
Organism: Apricaphanius iberus; assembly: GCA_028564705.1. Lineage (NCBI taxonomy): Eukaryota > Metazoa > Chordata > Actinopteri > Cyprinodontiformes > Aphaniidae > Apricaphanius > Apricaphanius iberus. Next base: position 430,094 of record JAPXFQ010001124.1, on the reverse strand, counting down.
TTCTTGCTTCCAGCCCAAACCCACGAAGGGCCGGATGAGGATCCACTGCCTGGAGAACGTGGATAAGGCCCTGCAGTTCCTGAAGGAGCAGAGGGTCCACCTGGAGAACATGGGGTCCCACGACATTGTGGACGGAAACCACCGCCTGACCCTGGGCCTCATCTGGACCATCATCCTCCGCTTCCAGGTGAGGAGGGCATGCTGGACATGTGGAAGTGCTGGTCAGTGTAGCTCAGGCCTGAGAGGGGATCCAGAAACGGATCAGGAGGCGAGCCGTGACGTTTCTGGAGCCGCTCTGCTGTGGTTGGTGTTTCATGACATCATCCTGACTGAAACGGGTGGGTGGGATTTAGCTTTTATAAGCTCTGAGGATTAAATCCACCCTGCTAGATGAAGGACGCTGACATGGAGCCGGCCGGACGTCACTTTCTGATATCTGGCTTTTAGCTGCTGATATCTGGGTCGGCTCCGGTTCTACTGGTGAGGGTTGGACTGAGGGACCTCCATCAATGAAGGTAGGACGGTATCCACCAGAGCGTCAGAATATAACAGCAAAAACATCCAGTATTCTGTCTGTCAATGTGTCGTTTGGTCGTTTTTATAGAATTGCCTACAGAAACGAGCAAACCGGAGCCTGTAACGGGATGCTGGGGAGTAACAGAATAAGGGTCCAGTTTAAACCTGAGTCTTTGCTCAGGTGTCAGCACAACCTCGGTTCATTCCTTGATTTTAGGAGGCTCTGACTGATTACCAGGTCAGAGTTCGGTGTGAACGAAAGTTTATAGTAGACATCATTTGATCACTTTAAATGATGACGGGAACAAAGGTTAACTGCAAGAAAAAGAAAGTGATGGGTCTAGAGGTTTAAAAATCACCAGAGAAAATAGTTGTTGGACATATTAGTGTTTGTTTCTCACTAAATATGCTTCTAAAAGATACCATGGATCTAAAGTAACACTAAATGTCAGGAGGATCCCAAGCTAAGGACATTCGAAAGTGCCCAATCAACACCCTCCATACTTACTATTGCCTTTACTTTCTCCTACTTTGGTAAACTAGCCCACCTGAGGTCCAGGAGAGACTTTCGACTCTTTCTTCCATTTAAACCGTCCTTGGATCCTGCAGGTTCCTCTGTGCATTCAGACCTCACCGTATCTATGTTCATTTTTAACTGTTTCACTTCTGTGACTAACTGGGTCGTTTTAGCAGCTTCATTTTCTTTTATTGAAACCATTTGGGAACTCCCTATGCTGTGTGTTTGGCACCATTGTGTTCCTGTAAAATCCAGGAAAAATGCCTTTGGAACATTTCTCCTTTCAGGTAAATGTTTGCCAGTACCATGTGCTAAAAAACAGCCCCATATCATGATGCTACCACCTCCTTACCTCTCAATTGGTGTGGTGGTTTCTAGTGATATGTAATACCGCTCCTCCTTCATCTAACCGGATCAGACTCTATTATCTCTGTATTGTCATCTGGGATGCAAGATGGAAATGCAAGTAATCCCTAAAAAAGCCTCAGCAGGCTTTTTCTTCAGCAGTGGAGACTTGTGCAGCGATCAACGAATCATTTACTCGTTTTCATAGGTACCCCTCTTCAGATATTGCCTTTCTGCCTTTAGATTTAAGGGTTTATATAGGAAGTGTCCCAGTCTTCCAGAAATTAAGCCCTGCTAAGTCCAGGTCATCTGACATTATGGAATATTGTAGAAAGTCTTGACGTTTGTGGGAAAAAACACTTATTTTGCACAAATAAGCAGATTGTATTTTAAAAACTGGAGAACCGGATTTTATTTAAAAATATATCCCCTTTGGATTAAACTAATACTGATGTAATAATGGTTTAAATGGTTGATTCTAAATTCTGTGTATTTCTGTAATAATCTCTAACATTGTGTGTGTCTCAGATTCAGGACATCAGCGTAGAGACAGAAGACAACAAGGAGAAGAAGTCTGCTAAAGATGCTCTGCTGCTCTGGTGTCAGATGAAGACTGCAGGGTTAGTCCACAGCACCCAACATTCCCAACACTCCCGCATTCCCCACACTTCCGCGTTACCGACACTTCCGCGTTCCCGACACTGTCAGGTTCCCAACACCTCCACATTTCAAACATTTCAGCGTTCCCAACATTTCTGCGTTCCCAACACTTCCGCGTTCCCAACACCTCCACGTTCCCGACACCTCCACGTTCCCAACACCTCCACATTCCAAACATTTCAGCGTTCCCAACATTTCTGCGTTCCCAACACTTCCGCGTTCCCAACACCTCCACGTTCCCGACACCTCCACGTTCCCAACACCTCCACGTTCCCGACATTTCCGCGTTCCCAACACTTCCGCGTTCCCAACACTTCCGCGTTCCCGACACCTCCGCGTTCCCAACACCTCCACGTTCCCAACACCTCCACGTTCCCAACACCTCCACGTTCCCAACACTTCCTCGTTCCCAACATTTCTGCGTTCCCAACACTTCCTCGTTCCCGACACTTCCTCGTTCCCGACACTTCCTCGTTCCCGACACTTCCTCGTTCCCGACACTTCCTCGTTCCCAACACCTCCACGGTCCCAACATTTCCACGTTCCCAACACCTCCACGTTCCCAACACGTCCACGTTCCCAACACCTCCACGGTCCCAACATTTCCACGTTCCCAACACTTCCTCGTTCCCGACACTGTCAGGTTCCCAACACCTCCACATTCCAAACATTTCAGCGTTCCCAACATTTCTGCGTTCCCAACACTTCCGTGTTCCCAACACCTCCACGTTCCCAACACCTCCACGTTCCCAACACCTCCACGTTCCCGACACCTCCTCGTTCCCGACACTTCCTCGTTCCCGACACTTCCTCGTTCCCGACACTTCCTCGTTCCCGACACTTCCTCGTTCCCGACACTTCCTCGTTCCCAACACGTCCACGTTCCCAACACCTCCACGGCCCCAACATTTCCACGTTCCCAACACTTCCTCGTTCCCGACACTGTCAGGTTCCCAACACCTCCACATTCCAAACATTTCAGCGTTCCCAACATTTCTGCGTTCCCAACACTTCCGCGTTCCCAACACCTCCACGTTCCCAACACCTCCACGTTCCCAACACCTCCACGTTCCCAACACCTCCACGTTCCCGACACTTCCTCGTTCCCGACACTTCCTCGTTCCCGACACTTCCTCGTTCCCGACACTTCCTCGTTCCCGACACTCTCAGGTTCCCAACACCTCAATGTCCCCAACAACTCAACGTTCCCAACACCTCCACGTTCCAAACATTTCCGCGTTCCCGCCATTTCTTCATTCCAGACACTCCCAGGTTCCATACATTTCCGCGTTCCCGCCATTTCCGCGTTCCCGACACTTCCACATTCCCAACACTCCCAGGTTACGTTGAGTCATTCCTGATGTGGATCGTCTCTGACTCAAACGGAATAATGCTGCATTCACACCAACCCCATGCGTCTGCGTTAGCTGCGGCAAGATTACATGTAAAGTCTATGGTGGAGTACGTCAGAGGTCCTTCAAAGGCTCTGAGGTGTGTTGTGTACGTTGGCACCGTCAACTTCACTTGCGTTACATACGGCAACGCAGCATTGCAGAAGTTCATCTAGTCTAACTTTTGACGGACCCAACGCAGTCAACGCAGTACGGCAACCAATGAAAGCGTCTCACTGTAGTGATGTCACTCTACACGTATCTTGAATGAAGCGCGGGACCAGTGAAAACATTTTCAACAAACGTAGATTTCAAAAATCAGAAATAACACTTGCCGAAGTCAGATTGACAGGCGCTCCTAAGGAGGAACAGAGAACCTGTATTTGGTGCCCTGGTAGGAGATTTAAGCTCCGATGCGGCCGAGGAGGTCGTAAAATTAGGTGCGCGGGACAGATACATTAGCTGCTGGTTACTGTTAGTGATCATCAGCAGAACCATCTGGGTTCTTGAGGAGGCTATCATCAGGAAGTTGAACCCGTTTCTGTTGAATAATCAGAATCAATCCTCAGCTGTTCGTCTCCTCTGACTTCCTGCTCAGGTATCCCAACGTCAACATCCACAACTTCACCACCAGCTGGAGGGACGGGATGGCCTTCAACGCCCTGATCCACAAACACAGGTAGGATCTCCTCCTCTAAACCACAGAGAACGTCATGAACTGAACTTTAAGAATGTATTAACCATCAGATTTCATTGTGAGATATCTAACCTCAGATAAACAGTCATCATATTAAACCGTATCTTTATGATACATCAGTTAACAGCTTATCGTCACACTATCAGTTATTTATTTATACTCACCTATGTTATTTGTCCATTTAGCTTTCACTATTCAAGTTTATTTTTCTGTTAAATCGTTTTCTTTTGCTACTACTATGGAATTGTTGGCTGATACTTAATAATATTAGACAGTTTTTGCCTAATTTATTATTTTTGAGGCAAAAACTCATCATATAAACATCTTGGATTTAAAACTGTGTTATTTTATGTTGTATTATTTAGCATGTTTGTATTTCCTATTCATGTTTATTTCTCCCAACATGTAAATGTCATGTTTTAACACCCTTGGGGGCTGAATTTATGAAATAATTAAACAATAAAAGAAAAAGAAAACTCAGAATTGATGCTATTAGGGTACAATTACCCATATTTAAATGAATCAATAAAGAATTTAATTAAAAACAGGAATGTAAACATAAAAAATTAATAATGCTCTTGAGATTTTATTGTTCTACACGTAGAGTGAAACCTCTCCAATGTGTGAAACTCATTAATTTTCTGCTTTTGTTTCCTTTATGATTTTGAAGTCCCTTAGTTATTTAATTAATCCATGAATAATGATGTAATACGACAGTAAATTATATTTTATCTTCTATTTTGCACATTAATTTTGAAATCAAACCTGTTAAATCGCCTCGCCTGCCGTCTTTTGGATCAATCAGACAATATTTGGACGAAAACCAGCTGATTAGGTTAAATATCAGGGAAACATAAAACTGTGGGACTGTTGTTAAATATTAACGATTACATGAATAGCTACTAATCCGACCCACTCCACATTGTTAATGAGCCTTAATGTTACCATCAGGTTGGGACATAAATTGGTCTAATATATCCATGCAATAAATATATCATTCAGCTCATCAAGCTGGGGACAGGTTCACAGTTTAAACCTAAAACCTTTAATAGAAACTGGATGTAACCAAATAAACGTCTTGATGTCGTTTTATTCTGAAGGATTGTCTGCGTTTAACGACCGTTTTCCTCGCTGATCTTCCTCAGACCCGACCTGATCGACTTCGATAAGCTGAAGAAGTCCAACGCCCACTACAACCTGCAGAATGCCTTCAACCTGGCCGAGCAACACCTGGGTCTCACCAAGCTGCTGGACCCTGAAGGTCACCATCACACACACATTAACACACATTGACATAGAGACACACACACCTCATGGTCTCCGACTCCCCCTCCGTCTGCAGACATCAGCGTGGAGCATCCCGATGAGAAGTCCATCATCACCTACGTGGTCACCTACTACCACTACTTCTCCAAGATGAAGGCGTTGAAGGTGGAGGGCAAGAGGATCGGAAAGGTGAGATCCCGAACGTTGGGAATATTAATATAGATTATCAGTCAGAGTTGGCTTCTCTGAGTAATTCTGGTTGGACCGGTCAGTGGAGGACAAAGGGTTGGTTGCAGCTGGTCAGAACCAGTGCAGAGTTTCTGGGTCGAAGCTCCAGAAATAGGCTGGATATCTGCAGAGAATAAAAACAACTTGATCTCCTCCGACACGATGCCTGAAAGCTGAGACTGAAATATTATCATAATATGACAAAAAGATAATAGAAATCATTTTTACACGGAAAATTTTAAAACTTCACAACTTCAGACTAAAACGTTTTGATTGGTCTTACTTAGAATCATTGATTCAAATTTCTTCATAAATAACCCTAAAATATTAACAGTACAAATGTTGATATAAAAATACCACTTTTTTTTTTTTTTTTTTTTACTGAAACGATGGCGATGCTTAGATCTAAGTTCCTGCTGATACTTCTATCTAGACGATACCATGAGAAAGACGATATATTGTGATTTAAGAAACTTAATTTAACCGTAGAAAAACTGTGTTCTTAAAAACTCTGACCGCTTTCGTCCAATAAACATCAAGTTTTATTACTGGATCCGATTTAACGAAGAAGGTGAAAACAGCAACCAACTAGCAGTTTTACTTATAATTTTACTACAAAAATTACTGTCATCATTAATGGTTCAATTAAAATTCTAATCAATACTTTGCTTTTAAATATCGACATAATATTGTGACATTAAATATTGCGATGTATTTGCATATTGATATTTTTCTTACCTTTGTCACACAAAAAATACAATTGGAAGACATTTTATTTTGTTCTGTTTGCTACAACAAATGATGGTAAATTAGATTTAAAAAATTAATATTAATAAAAATGGTCACAAATTTTTTTTTTGTTGATTTTCTGTGAAATTATTGTAGTTTCCACATTTCAAATATATGTCCGATACGAGTACATTAAGCAAGGCAGTATCATTTGATTAGCACACTATCAACAACAAGGTGCTTCAAGATGCTTTATATGATTTGGTGGTAGAGAAACCAAAAATATGATGAAAGAATAGAAAGTTAAAACGGCAATTAAGCATAAAACACGAGGAGCATAAAAATTAAAAACACTATCAGCACCAGTACCCAATAGCAGTATCTGCATCGGTGCATCTCTAGAAATGATAAGTAATACTTTAACCTCATTAATGAATTTTCCGGACTATAATTCGCTATTTATTCCCCACGCTTTGAACCCTGCGGCCTATAAAACGGTGCGGTTTATTTATGGATTTTTTACAGCTAACGTCCACTAGAGGACCTCCTCCATCTATGGATTTTACAGGTCACGTCCTTCAGTTTAAGGGACACTGCGCCTTTAAGAGGTGGTCTCTGGAAAAGAGAGCGAGAAGAGGAGACAGTTTTGGGCAAACATTTGTAACCGGAGAAACTCTTAAATAAATGATGAGAGAAGATTACTCCAGATTTATGGAGGTTTAATCACAGACTAGGTTGATCAAGCAAGGAGGTAACAGATTCACAAAGTAACATGTAAATTACTGACCTGTCTCCACACAACTAACAGCCTTCTAATAGATTCAGTCAACCTTTCCACTATCAATATCATATCAGTAAACATTTCTTCGGGGTGAAGACCGTAGACTCCCAGGCGTCTTCGGATGATTTAGGCAGACACAGCCTAGCAAGATGTCAGGACGTCGTTTCCATGGCAACACAGGATGCAGGTGTTCAATATCGGTTCATTTGACCTGACCTAAATCATTCAGTGTCACCAAGTCAGACTAATCTCTACGTAGTGAAGAATTGGCACACAGTTACTATGAGTTACTGCCGAATACACAGAACATGATTCTTATTAGGGGTGGGAATCTTACAACATCTCACGATTCAATTTGATTCCGATTTTTGGGGTGAGGATTCGATTCAGAAGCCAATCTCGATTAAGAAGCGATTCTCGATTTAAATCAAATTATTTTTTATTTTTTATTAATACTCTTTCATTCATCATTTGTGTTTGTAATACACACAACTTGATCTGCCAAGTGTCTGTGATGAAGTGAGCCATGAATGTAACAGGGCATCAACACAAAATTGATTTTAACAATCTATGTTGAGAGAAGGGAACTGGTTCAAAAGTAACAAGACATGAAATTGCAACTGGACATCCAAGACCTTTTAAACAAATTTCTGCTCTTGAAAAAAAATGCTGATATATTTTAAGAAGAAAAAAATAAATATGTATTTTCTTTGTTCTTTGGTACGTAGTAGAAAATACATTGAAAATATTTACTATGCACCAAATGTTGCTTATCAACCATCAGTAAACAGAAATGTATTGCTTATGTTATTATTTTCATTGTTTTTGTTAGAAATTTTAAAAGTCCTAACGTTATTGAACTCAGCATATATTTCGGACTTCCTTGAAAGCGCCACAGGTGTGCAGCGCTGCTGGATGTTTATGTGTAGCTTATAAAGAAAGATCGCTTTTATATACTTGCAGATATATGTAAAAAAAAAAAAAAAAGTTTAGCTAAGGGTGTCATTAGCGTGGAGAAGACCTTTTAGACGGCCCAAACATTTACCTTCAGCAAAGACGGGGCGGGCTGGATTTCTCTTTCGTCTTTCATGCTGAAGCTTTGGCCTAACGGCTACAGCTAGATAGCGCTAGCAGCTAGCGCTATCTAGCCAACGGCGCATCAGACCTGTCAATGCGACGGTGGCCGTTGCATGACAAACACTACGCGAACCGAAAATGTAAAACAGGTTCAGAAAACATATTTTTTGAGAATCGATTCTCAAACATTTCGGATCGATTCTGAATCTTGTTAAATAGGAATCGAGATTCAGACGTGAATCGATTCTTAATATTAATTTTTCCCACTACACAATGAAAGCAAACGTGGGACAGACGGACATTGTGAGAGCGAGACAAACCGTCATTATGGAAAACAAAAGAATACACATGATGCCGCTTTTCAGTCGCAGACAGTCGATCTGGCCCTGTGATGGACTGGCGACCTGCCTAGGGTGTACCCCGCCTCTCGCCCGTTGACAGCTGGAGATAGGCACCAGCCCCCCCGCGACCCATTAAAGGTTAAGCTGTTAAGAAAATGGATGGAGGGATGGACAGTCGATCTGGCTTTTAAAGAAGGAAATGGAGCTACTTCACGTACCGCTGGCAGCACTGAATAAATGGTGAGACGTCGGAGACGCCAGCGTGAAGAACTCTCAATGCAATGAGAGGAAAAAAAGCCTTCAGAGGTAATAAAAGTAGACGGCCCGAACTGGAAGACTTTCTGAAGATTGTCTGAACACACACAGAGAGGACGGCTGAGGTGTTTCCACCGTGTTAATAAAGTCGAAGCTTCCCCAAACACCAAATCACTTTCCCGACACAAACCCTTAAATATGGTAATTAAACGTTAAAACATCTGCAGCTTAATATCAGGTGCGGCTTATAGTCCGGAAATTACAGTATATTTATCACATAGCTCCTGCCAATTGTATTGAATTCATTAATTTTTTTCCCTGCACCTCGTCTTGCAGGTTCTCGATCACGCCATCGAGACGGAGAAGATGATCGAGAAGTACGAGTCCCTGGCTTCGGACCTGCTGGAGTGGATCGAGCAGACCATCATCATCCTCAACAACAGGAAGTTCGCCAACTCCCTGGTGGGCGTCCAGCAGCAGCTGCAGGCCTTCAACACGTACCGCACCGTGGAGAAACCACCAAAGTCAGTGGCAGCCGCACGCTTTATGAGACGAAATCAGCTTTTACAGATGTATTAGATTCCCTCAGAGCTGCTGGTTTCTCCTTCGTCGCTCTAACGAAACGTCTTTGTTCAGGTTTACAGAGAAGGGGAACCTGGAGGTTCTCCTCTTCACCATCCAGAGTAAGATGAGAGCCAACAACCAGAAGGTCTTCACCCCCCGGGAAGGGAAGCTCATCTCTGACATCAACAAGGTACGGTAACCAGCAGCTCCAGGTGGTGTGTGGCGTCAAAACCAGCTTTAACTTCTTGTTTCCAACCTGTTTTCTGACCAAATAATCCATCATGGATGTTTTTATGATCAGACGGAACGAGGAAGACGACGATATCCTTCAGTTCCCAATGATTCGTGAAGTTTCTGGATGTCTGTTCGTTCATTCTCGGGTGCGTTCGTTTCAGGCGTGGGAGCGTCTGGAGAAGGCGGAGCACGAGCGGGAGCTGGCCCTGAGGACGGAGCTGATCCGCCAGGAGAAGCTGGAGCAGCTGGCTCGCCGCTTCGACCGCAAGGCCGCCATGAGAGAGACGTGGCTGAGCGAGAACCAGAGGCTGGTGTCCCAGGTAGGACACACCTGTCTGCAGACTCACATGACCTGAGACTTAACTCTAAAAAAAGACTTTCACTGCAAAAAAACACCTCCTTAATACTAGTTAAATAAACTTGTCTTTTACTAGAAACATGTCAAATTATCTGTCCATGCAGAAAGTACATTTTCCTTACTAAGATCTCTTGAAACGAGAATAATTTCTAAACCTTAATAAGGCTGAAAATAAGTGAATATTATTGAGATTTTTTTTGTTTTAAATGTCATCTGAAAACTATTTTTGCTTGAAATAAATATAAATTAGAAAAAAATTTGATATGCAGACTACATAAGACAAACAAAGTAACATTTACTTGAAAAAAAGTTTAATCTAAAACATGAAACTGGAAGCTAGCTTGTATGGCTAAAACAAGATGGAGACGATAAATTGACTAGAGTTGGGACAATAAATCTTGCCAGCGCTACAAGTAAAAACTTGCAGAATGAGTGATAACTTGACTCGGATTTGAACCTTTTTACTTCTACCCAATAATTATAGTTTAAGTTTGAATTAATTTCACTCATCCGTGGCGCTGATCCTGTCATAACAAGTGGAGAACAGCCAGATTTAAAAAGCAAAGCCATCCTAACCCGCCGTCTGCTCCATACAGAAGGCAACGCCTCCTTTTGCTGCATTTTTCAAACCAGAAATGTAGGTCGAGTAAGACTCAGGAAGGGGGTGAGTTGCTCATTAAGTAAATAGCTGTGACTCTTAAAAATCTAGATATCATGTTGTAAAATCTCTTGAATTCTTAGCAGTAAATCTTTGTTCAAGGGAAGACTTATTAGTTATTAACTTATTAGCTAACTTAGATTAAACTTTACAACATGGAGATTCCAGTAAAAACTTTTTCTAAACTTTCTAAGTTCAGTTGCACATGTTTTATCTGTGTTAGAGGCAGACCGATATTTTCATTTTTTTTCTATATCGGCCATCAGCTGAATAAAAAAAAAGTCGATATTTATAAAAAAAAAAAGAAAGGATTAGGCACCTGTGTGGCCACCTGTGGCCATTACTTGACTGACAGAAGGACCCCAGCCCACTCAACAACGCTGTGCTCCCAGCCAACTTATTTTGAATTAAACAGTAAGATTTCCTTCCTTTGCAAGAAAGAACATGTAATGTTGATTTAGCCTTTAAAATGTATTTATCGAGCGGTCATTAACCTGTTAGCATGTTGTCTTCAAATGCTAGTTAGCTTAGCATTTTGTTCAGCAGCGCCAACGTGGTTAAATTTCACACACGCTAGTGTTTTGAGTTTGTTTTTATATTGCCTTATATTTGAAGATCCATAAATATTTAAAGAGTTTTGTTGACTTATTTCATCTATATTGCACACAGTGCAATATCGCTGTGCTGCCAAAAAGTATATGTATCGGCCCTGGATATTGGCCTTAATAATCGGCTTTAGATATCGGCCGTCTGCGATCATGTTTTTCACAAATTGGATTCAGCATCGGCCTAAAAAAACCCATAATGTTCAGCTTCTAGTGTTCAAATAAAGATTTTAAAACAAACACGCGGTTTGTGATTTACATTGAAAATTAAATTGTATATATATATATTTTTTTTTTTTATCACTCAAAATGAGTTGAAATTCAACGTTTAAGAATTTGGACCTGACATGAAACTTGTAAAGCAATGACTTGGTTCCGCCTCTGCCGGTCTGGTCGGCCATGTTGGGTCGTCTGGGTTATTCATCACCAGAATGATCTGATGGTGTTTGACTTGACGGGTCAATGTTTTCCTCTGGTTCGTTTCCTTGTTGATTCTCAGGCCTCCTCTCATTGTCTTCTCTCTTCCTTTTTCCCCGCTTCCTGCCGTCTCTCCCCAGGATAATTTTGGATTTGACCTCCAGGCCGTGGAAGCGGCCACCAAGAAACACGAAGCCATAGAGACGGACATCGCGGCGTACGAGGAGCGAGTTCAGGTCCGCCTCGGCCGCCTGGCCACCCCCGTCACGCTCGGACCTTCGCGGCACAAACTGATCAGTCTCCTTTTCTGTCTCCTCTTCAGGCGGTGGTTGCCGTGGCGAGGGAGCTGGAGGCGGAGAGCTACCACGACATCAAGCGCATCACAGCCAGGAAGGACAACGTGATCCGGCTGTGGGAGTACCTGCTGGAGCTGCTGAAGGCCCGGCGCCACCGGCTGGAGCTCAACCTGGGCCTGCAGAGGGTCTTCCAGGAGATGCTCTACATCATGGACTGGATGGACGAGATGAAGGTAACGCTTTCATCGCTTTGAGCAGGAAGCGTCAGGAGAGCTGGGCGTCGAGTTGGAGAGTGGTTATGGTTTTCGTCGTCAATTACGAGCAAAAATATGTTGAAGTAAAACATGTCGGGCAAATTAGGGACAAGTTTTTGGTTGGTTTGGTTATTCAAACAGAAACTTCAGCAACAGAAACATAATTTAAAGACACTTTTGTCATATTTTTTTGAAATTGTTTCAACGTGTCTTCAGATATTTAGAGGATTTACATCTGGATGGTTTTCATCTATTCAAACATTAAAAGTGCATCTGTCTTTTTTTAGGAGGTATTTTTATTTCATCTGCTACTGTATTTGAGCAAAAATATTCAGTTGTACTTTTTCTTTAATTCAGAGTTTTGATAAGGTGTTTTAAAAAGAACCAGTTGCCTGAAAACTAGCTTTATTTAAATCACAGTAGTAGAGCAACATGTGCAAAAAACTGTTCTGTCCGCTCTTTTGGGGATCGTTTTAATCCAATTTTACTCTTTCTTCAGATGTTAAATCCATCTCCTGATCAGTTTCTGTCGGTTCAGGAACATCGCTAAGCTAAATCCTGTGCCGTTGCCAAGGCTACTGTCTTTTCTTATTTACTGAAGCAAGGCATCGCTAAAGCAGCCCGCAAAGAATGCCGTAACTCCTGTTTTTTACATGCATCACACGCAGATGTCACAATAGTCGAGAAGCTTTTAAAACTATTCAGATAAGTGTTTTCATTTTGTATTTTTTTAGGTTTTATGTCGCAGTAAACCTAGAAAAATAGCTGCAGGATAAGTTTTAATGTTCTGTTTCAATCAGAAGAACTACCAGTTGGTCTGTTTGTGTCGAAGAGATACTTGAGACTTCGTCTAGGGGTCAAGTTAACCAATTCAATTCAGTTTATTTATATAGCGCCGTTTGCCAACAGATGTCATCTCAAGGCACATTACAAGAAGAGTTATTACAATACAATGTTTAATGTAGAAATTAGAGAACCACAGAAGATTGTGTCGTGTAATTCTCAGCAATCCCTCACACTGAGCAAGCATGAAGCGACAGTGGAAAGGAAAAACTCCCTTTTAACAGGAAGCCAAACACTTCATATTTTGACGGAACAATCTGAAGGTCGTCGGCCATTTTTACAGGTTGCAGTTCGTAACTCATTTCATCTTTACGCAGAGTTCATGTAGCTAAATCAGAAAAAGATTTCCCCTCAAGGGTATCTGAGCATCATTTTAGACCTGGACACTGTATGCTGAGGGATTTCACCCCACTGCCGTGATAGGCTGTGGATCAAGAATGCCCTCATTCAGTCTTTCCGATTTCTGATCACTTCAAATGGAGAAATGTCCCCTGATTTCATGTCAACGACCTCTGCAACGATCCCACTATTTGATTAAGCACAAGCGAGAGGCAGTTCAGATCCATTTGGTCCAGGAGGAAGTTGTGAGACTGTGTTCAGGCCGCAGCAGGCGAACCGTTCATATTTAATAAATGTATTTGTCTGCTTGATGTGTGATGGCAGAATGTGGATACTTTAATATTTAATCCAAACAACGGATTAAAGTTAATGAAAACTTAATACTACTGAATAGGTTATTAAATTGAGTAAAATTGATAGTCACAGGATTATTTTTACCTTCGCAGTCAAAATGTTTAACAAAAACAGTCTAGTGCAACCTCTGACTTTAGGAGGATTTCCTCAGACTTCTTTCTGTGCTGTTGTGTGGTCAGCAGTTGGCGCTGTAGGTCCAGTTCCACATGTCCAGCTGATGATAATAACCAGAGAAGTGGTCCCTAACCGAAGACGGAGACAAAACGACAGCTTCATGATGTTTAAGATGAAGACATTTTCTAGGATATTTTAATTCTTTGTTGAGCTCTAACTGATGACCCTTGACCCTGCAGATGCTGTTGCTGTCTCAGGACTACGGTAAACACCTGCTGGGTGTGGAGGACCTGCTGCAGAAGCACGCTCTGGTGGAGGCAGACATCTCCATCCAGGCCGACCGAGTCCGGAACGTCAACAGGAACGCCCAGAAGTTCCCCAGCGATACGGACGGTACCGCTGAAACCTTCCCGTCTCCTCCATCCAGCTCCTGTCCTGCTCCTCCTCTTCCTCATGCCTCCTCTTCCTCCTCCTCCACAGGTTATAAACCCTGCGATCCGCAGATCATCCGGGATCGAGTGGCTCACATGGAGTTCTGCTACCAGGAGCTGAACCAGCTGGCGGCTGAACGGAGGGCTCGCCTCGAGGAATCCCGCCGACTCTGGAAGTTCTTCTGGGAGATGGCCGAAGAGGTTCGCCACATCTTCCTCATTCACCATCTGGATGACTTCACCAATGCTTGATAGCTGTTTGGGTTTAATGCCGGAACAGGTTTCCGTGCTGGGGTAACCGATACTTCGTGGTTTGCAGGAGGGATGGATCCGGGAGAAGGAGCAGATCCTGTCCTTAGAGGATTACGGGAAGGACCTCACCGGCATCGTGCGACTGCTGAGTCAGCACAAAGCCTTTGAAGACGAGATGACCGGGCGAGCCGCCCACCTGCAGCAGACCATCAAACAGGGCGAGGAGCTGGTGGCCGACAACCACTTCGGAGCCGAGAAGATCAAGGAGCGGATCCAGGACATCCAGGTAGGCTGTGCCGGAGCTTAAGATGTGGGTACAGTGGACGTGCATCCTCCTTTTATTTTGGCAAAGCCAGACTAACGGGATCCTTCCTCCCTGTGTAGGACCAGTGGGCGGCTCTAGAGCGCCTGTCTGCTGTACGAAAAGCTCGTCTTCAGGAGGCCTACAACCAGCACCAGTTCCAGGTGAGAACACAGCCAACACTTCTAGTTGATGTTTCAGCTGTTCAAAAAAAGACTTTTTTCCGTCTTGCTTCCCAACACCAAGCACAACGTTCTCTAACCAAATTTGACCTGGACCCTGTAGGCTGATGCAAACGATTATGACTTCCTCCTTCTGAAACACTAGCTTTTGGGTCATGAAAACACTCTTTGAGAGAGTCCTGTTAATTGGAGAAATGTTCCCTGATTTCTAAAGTCTGGTTTAAGTGGCGCTTTTGATTGGTAGATTGAAAACCTCATGATAACAACCTCTGCAGCAATCTAGCAGGAAAGACTTACCCAATTCAGGTCCATTCAGATCAGATTCGTTTGCTTCCAAAACACCCAGCGCTAATTTCTCTAACCCAACCTGGCCTTGACCCTGAAGGCTGACGCAGATGACATCGACACGTGGATGCTGGACGTCCTCCGCATCGTCTCCAGCGTGGACGTCGGCCATGATGAGTTCTCCGCTCAGGCATTGGTGAAGAAACACAAAGACGTTGCAGAGGAGATCAGCAGCTACCGGCCGGTCATCGAAGCCCTGCACGAACAGGTCCAGACGCTGCCGCCGGAGAAGGCCAACTCCGTGGAGGTACGGCAGCAGCTCCTTCACATCTCACTCAGGTTTTAGCTACTCTCCGCAACATCTGATGGACTTGATTCTCCCTCTGCAGGTCCAGAACCGATTGGCGGGCATTGAGGAGCGCTACAAGGAGGTGGCGGAACTGACGCGCCTCAGGAAGCAGGCCCTGCAGGACGCCCTGGCGCTCTACAAGATGCTGAGTGAGGCCAACGCCTGCGAGCTGTGGATCGATGAGAAGGAGCAGTGGCTCAACAGCATGGAGATCCCAGAGAGACTAGAAGACCTGGAGGTCATCCAGCACAGGTGAGAACCACATCCGGTTTATATTCCTCTGTCAATCAAGAACCAACCAAGAAAACCAGGAGAAACGTCAAAACACGTCTCGAACTATTAAACATTTTTCAGAAACCTGTGAGAAATAGATCAGTCCTCACGCCAACCACCTGGTTAGAACCATCCATGTTGCTCAAGGTTCCCTCTCCCACTCTGTCTAGGTTTGAGAGTCTGGAGCCGGAGATGAACAACCAGGCGTCTCGGGTGGCTGTGGTGAACCAGGTGGCCAGGCAGCTGATCCACAGTGGCCACCCCAATGAGAAGGAGATCAAAGCTCAGCAGGACAAACTCAACACCAGGTAACCAGACTGGGGTTAGACCAGTTCTTCAAGGAGTAGACTTGTTCAATCAGACGGTAGAGTTGATATGGAGGTTTCTATCTGTTCAGGTGGAGTCAGTTCAGAGACCTAGTGGATGCCAAGAAGGAGAACCTGAACTCTGCTCTGGGAGTCCAGAACTACCACCTGGAGTGTAACGAGACCAAGTCCTGGATCAAAGAGAAGACCAAGGTACCCAGTAATACCTAAAATCTACTCCTGCAGCGGTCCATTTCAGTCCAACAGAACCTCAGGACGATTACAACGTTTGTTCCAGGTGATTGAGTCCACCCAGGAGCTGGGCAATGATCTGGCCGGAGTCATGGCTCTGCAGAGAAAGCTGACCGGGATGGAGAGGGACCTGGTGGCCATCGAGGACAAGCTGAAGGACCTGGAGAAAGAAGCGGAAAGTTTAGCATCCGAACACCCAGAGAAGTCTGAGGCGATTAAAGGGCGTCTGGCTGAGATCACTGGTGTCTGGGCCGAGATGAAGGTTGGAGAATAATGACTCCACTGTTTGAAGGGAAGTTCAACAAATTAAGGTGGGTTCTCATTGAAATGTCTTTTGGTTTGTTACTAGGGGACGCTGAAGAACCGCGAGGAGTCCCTGGGTGAGGCAAGCAAGCTGCAGCAGTTTCTGCGAGAGCTGGACGACTTCCAGTCCTGGCTGTCTCGGACGCAGACGGCCATCGCCTCAGAAGACATGCCCAACACGCTGACCGAGGCCGAGAAGCTGCTGGCCCAGCACGAGAACATCAAGAACGAGATCCGCAACTACGAGGAGGACTACCAGAAGATGCGGGACATGGGCGAGATGGTGACGCAAGGCCAAACGGACGCTCAGTACATGTTCCTGAGGCAGCGGCTCCAGGCGCTCGACACCGGCTGGAACGAGCTGCACAAGATGTGGGAGAACCGACAGAGCTTGCTGTCCCAGTCCCACGCCTACCAGCTGTTCTTGAGGGACACCAAGCAGGCCGAGGCCTTCCTCAACAACCAGGTAACCCCTGCTGACGTGCCTTCTACTCAAACCTTACCTCTACAAAACAACCATTCATGGTCCGAAACCTTTCATCTGGTTGGGTAGTTACTTTTTTTAAAACATCCTATAGCTGTTCAGACAGCTGCTGTTTCAGTAGATGATCCTAATGGCTAAAAAATAGGCTTAATGCTGCCATCTGCTGGTGAATGACCTTTGTTTCAGTATTGTATTGGTTGTCCCATTTATTTGATATTATTGAATCGGATTTTGATCTTGGCTGTGTTCGTGGTTCAGGAGTACGTCCTGGCTCACACAGAGATGCCCACCACCCTGGAGGGGGCAGAGGCCGCCATCAAGAAGCAGGAGGACTTCATGACCACAATGGACGCCAATGAGGAAAAGATCAGCGGCGTGGTCGACACTGGGCGCCGCCTGGTCGCAGAAGGAAACATAAACGCCGAGCGCATCCAGGAGAAGGTGGACTCCATCGACCAGAGGTAACAGAGACCCTGTTTGTTTAGTAATCTAGGCTATCAATATTAAAATATGATATAAAAAGTTGGAGACAAGCCCATTGTCACCACTGAAGTATTGCCGTTTCTCTTTCACAGACACAAGAAGAACCGACAGGCAGCTAAAGATCTGCTGATGAGGCTGAAGGACAACAGGGATCTGCAGAAGTTTCTGCAGGACTGCCAAGAGGTGAAGACTTTAGAATCAAATCTCAAGGCAGGGTTTTATACAGTCACATCGACTGGTTTGGACGTTAACCATCTGTTTGCCCCCCAGCTTTCCCTGTGGATAAACGAGAAGATGCTGACGGCTCAGGACATGACGTACGACGAGGCCAGGAACCTCCACAGCAAGTGGCTCAAACATCAGGCCTTCATGGCGGAGCTGCAGTCCAACAAGGAGTGGCTGGAAAAGATCGAAAAGGTCAGGAAGGGAAACGACAGAAGACGGCTTAAAATTATTTGGTTTTAGGAAACACATCTGCTTGAAATAAAACATTCAAGCTTTCCATGTTAAAATCAGAAAATGTGCTTTGATAGACGTATAAAGAATGGATTTGAACCCCAGTATTTTTCACACACAAACTAAATGTTTTATCCGCCACACCGTATAAATAAGGAAATGATCAAGTTCAGCTTAGCTTGATCGAAATTATCTAGCTGTTTTTTTGTTGGCTTCGACAGGTTAGTTTAATTAAAGGTAGCCTAACTGTAATAAGCTTAGCCTAATTTGTCTTCATTTAATGATTTCGTTTGTCATCATTCTTAAACTTGAATTTAACTGTCCTGCTTTGCTAACCTACTTACTTATCTTTAGATTTTTAATTAAAGTTAATTCATAATACTTTATATTAACTACTCTTTGGGTAGTTATGTAAATGTATTCCCTTTGATTTGATTTTTTTTATGCTAACTCGTTTTATGCTAACTTACTTCGTCTTCTAAACCTGATCTATCAAAATTACCATAGCTTTTTTGGATTTTAGTATACCGTATCTTAATATAGCACCTGAATTAAGGCTGTTTTAATTTAGTTTGATAAAATTTATATTGGCTTATGCTTTAACTTTATCAAATTAGCCTCATTTTGTCTTTCCTAGATATAGCTAGTTTAGCTTAGTGGTTAATACGCCTTAGCTAACCATATTAGCTAACATTTTCTTGGGGTTTCTGATCTTATTTTAGGTTCCTTTACTCTAGCTCAGTAAATATTATGTTATTGCAACTCTGGCTACATTTTCTGAATATGTGAGATTAAATTCAATATAGTTCAATTTAACTTAGGTTAGTTTATTTTATCTTCCTTTATCCTACCGTAGCTATTTTCAGGTTATCTTATCCTGAATTAATGTGCGATTTTCCTTTATATAGTTTTGGTCGTCTTCTGTTTTAGTTTAGCTAACTTCTTTATAAATCGGCCTGTATTTAAGAAACAAACATGAGTTGAGTGTCAGTCTCTGTGGAAACGTTGTGCTGCAGGACGGCCAGGCGCTGACGGCAGAGAAACCAGAGACTGAGGCCATGGTTAAAGAGAAGCTGGCGTCTCTGAAGACCATGTGGGACGACCTGGAGTCCACCACCCAGACCAAGGCCAAGTGTCTGTTTGACGCCAACAAGGCCGAGCTGTTCACCCAGAGCTGCGCCGACCTCGACAAGTGGCTGACCAGCCTGGACGGGCAGCTGCAGTCCGACGACTTTGGCAAAGACCTGACCTCTGTTAACATCATGCTGAAGAAGCAGCAGGTAAAAAAAAAAAAAAGCCCAGTAAAACGCGCTCAAACAAGCCATAGCTTTTTTTTTTGAAGATATTGTCTATTGGTTATTTTTGTGGGGTACCCACAGATGTCCTTTGGGGACCTCTAGTTTTGCTTTCCAGTGAGTATCAAGATTGTTTTCACGTTTATAATGACTGTAGAAAGTAAATCTTTTTATTCCTCACATTTCTATTTTTGGTTTTTGAAGCTGTTAGAGATAAAATCTCTGGTTCCTGTATTAACCAATAATACTTTATGACAAGGAGTCCCATGAGCCAGGAGGGTTTAAAACGTTTAAAAGTTTTTACTTGCATCAAGGACACAAGGAGTTGTCGGTTCAATGTTACAAAACCCACTGAAGAATACGTTTCACTCAGCACATAATTGTTTAAACAGATCAGTGGCTTTCTCCTCCTCCCACACATTCTTGCCCTGCTCTTCCTGCTGGCTGTAAAGTTTTATGACACCAATTATACTGGAGGGCACCCCAGAGCAACTCCCGTGTTTACAAATCAATATTATTCTGCATACAATAGTCATCCAAAGTACAAAAACGACATAAATGATAAATGCAATAAATGTTTTTACAGTTTTTCTTACAGAAGCCAACATTTGGCAAATCGTTATATTTTCGGGGAATGCCCACCAATTAAGCATTCTTGGTCAATTCTCCACAAAAACATGGAGAACATATTCAAAATGAAAATACGTTTTGAATTTTCAGACACTATTCTGTGAACTTTTACTCAGGGCACATCAGCAAGTATCTATTTAACATCTTTATCTCAGCAGGTAAAAAGACATTAACTGGCTACAGTCTAACTCCCCAACAGTTAGAGTGGGGGGGGGGGATAAGCAATGACATTTTCATAATGAAAAAAAATCACTTTCTCCTTCAGATTACACACAGAAAGGTTTACTAGACTGTGGTCAATTTGGAAGTAAAATATTCTAAGCACTTACTGGTATCACAATTTAATCACTTAATTGTTTGCATAATTATTTTTATTCTACATTGATGCACACTCCTCACATCTAAAAAGTTGTTAAAGTAAAAAAAAAAAATAAAAAAGCGGAAAAACAAGGAAAAATTGTAAACTGAAAGAAATTGTTTTATGTAAGTCACTTCAGAGAATTTTCATTTCACTGAGAAGCTCTTTTTTCTATCATAAAATATGTAAAAATGGCAGGTGTAAACTATCCATGTACCGTTCATAAATAAGGAACATTTTTTTTATTTTTTTTTTCACCTTAAACCTTCAGTATTCAGCCTTATGGCTCCTTCAGAAAACTGTTTGAACCTCCATCATCTGCTCTTTGGACACTGATGGATCCACCATGAGTGAAATCACTTTAAAACCTGCTCGAGATGTCTTACCACACATCTGACCAGTTGTTGGATATTTCCAGAGTGCCTACGATAAATTGGCTGTTTTTATGTTTGGTTGGTTGGTTGGTTTTAATCATCTTAAAATATGCCATGAATATAGGATCTAATGTGCACAACTTTGGATTCATGAAAGTTTGATGAGGATATGAAAGCTAATCTATAGACAGATTCAGTCTGTGTCCTATTTTCTGTATTTGTCTTCGTCTAAGGCGGGGGTGCCCAAACGGTTATTTTTTGACGTCTGGTACCCTTATAAATAGGCCCAATGAATATAAAATTAAAATTGAAGTACAACCAACTATAAGAGGTAGAGTGTGTAGAGTAGATTTGAACATATATTTACATTTGGACACTTTAAAAGAGCACAAATAGTCATTTTTTTATCAATTTCTGCAATGTCCCATGAGCCTTTGCTGCAGCACCAGACTGGATCAAACGACCTTCCAAATTCCTGGCTCACCACGCAGGTTGCTAGTTTAAGCAGCCATTACCAACATAGATCAGCATCATAAGTGGCACAGAGGAAAAGGAAGAGGAAGATTATTTTTTTCACTGACATCGATGCGAAAATCAAATACTGATGGTAAAATGGGTGTTTTTAAATGCCTATGTAGTGAAAAAGTTTGGGCGTAAGGTATCAAACATCATGTTTTGTGTTTTTTAGCCAATAAAAACGTCGGCCATTTAAAAAGCTGCTGCTGCTCCCACACAGAGCGCTGACGGAGCGTTATTCCTGTGGTGTGTTCCCTTTAAATTCCCAGGCAGAACCTCCTGCTGCTGTTTTAGTCGTGTGAGGAAGTCTAAGCGGCCGTTATATAATTTTACAACCCGCTCCGTCGCTGGCTCGTTATGTAATCTCTGATTGGACGCTTTGGGGCTCTGCTCAGTGAGGATGGGGCTTCTCTGGTGGATGTGCTGATGTTGGAGCTCAAGGCTGTTGGTGGAGGAGTCCGGGTTCTCCAGGTTGGACATCCAGGAAGGTCCCTGACAGCTCAGAGGCGCTGCAGACATCGATGTGTGTGTGTGTGTGTGTGAGGCTCACTGATGGAAGCTGCTGGTGATTTAATAGCTGCTTCCTCCTCTTCATCTTTGCTCTGATCCCAATCCAGACTCTGGTTGTTTATTACTCCGTCTGCTGCAGATGGTCCTCACTTTATTGCTTACCCTCCTCTGAGTTGGAGGTAAACACCGTTTTATTGGTTGGAGGAGATGAGACGAGCTCCCCGATGGATTCTTATTTATAAAAATATCATCATCTTCGTTTGGTCTTAATCTGAGAACGCTTCCCCTCATGACGTCCGACCATTTAAATGCAAATCTGTGCTCCTCCTTCAGATGCTGGAGAGCCAGGTGGAGGTGCGTCAGAAGGAGGTGGAGGAGCTGCAGAAACAGTCCCAAGCCCTCAGCCAGGAGGGGAAGGGCTCCGACGAGGCGGACGGGAAGCGGATCACCGTGGAGAAGAAGTTCCAGGCGCTCCTGGCGCCGCTGAAGATGAGGCGGGACAACCTGATGGCGTCCCGCGAGATCCACCAGTTCAACAGAGACGTGGAGGACGAGATCGTGAGTTTCCCCCGCTAACCAGAGCCGGGCAGCCGTTCACATTTCAGGAATCAATTCTCAGGATCCCATCCGATCTGTTCCGGATCGACATTAATATGTATCAGCGCTATGAAAAAAGTTCTTTCTGTGAGCTGTAATGCAATGACACAACACTGGTTTAGCTGGAAAAATAGACAGTGTTAAACTGTTAAAGTGATTTTTAAACTTATGAATCAATTTAATTTTGATAAGAATTGATTCCGAATCGGTTTTTAGATGTTTTTTTTTCACACTGCTAACCTTAGTGTCATCTGACTGGAACGTTTTGGAACATGAAGTATATTCACAGGGAACGGTTTCACTTTATAAAGGCAAAAAAAGAAACCAGTAACAAAACTTCTACTTGGTCCTACTTCTGTTTTTTTATAGAAGTGGAACCGGCTTTAGAGGAAAGTGTAACTTTAACCAGCTCTGCAGCTGATGCTTTAAAGGTTTTAGCTGGGAAAGAACCCGAACTTCACAGCCGGGTTTTGTTTTTGTTTCTGCTAAGGATTCACAAAGCGGATAACACTGAAGTCACGGAGGTGCGATGCGGATCATTACGTCCAACAGATGGCAGAAATAGCCCCAGTTGTCCTCTCTATAGTCAGATGTAGTGAAATAATCCTTTAAACATGACATTCCTTTAAGCCCGCTAGCCCCCCATTTTTGGGGGCACGCCTCCTAGAATAACTTTTAACAGTTGGTCTAAAGTCAATCACAGTTAGTAGTTACTATTTATTTGTTCTTTACAATGAAAACAAGGTGCTAATTTGTATTTTTTTCCCCAGGTGAAATTCATATTTCATATTTTCTGTCTTTCAACCTCAATAACTCATGCCCACCATTATTTTCTTGAGAATTTTCACATTCACAGTATCCCAATAGACCTTCCTATTAAATAAGAGTAATTTGGACATTTTAGAACTTTTACAAGCTTTAAAAAGCCTTCCAGTGTCTAGATATGCCGCTTAAGAGTTTAAATACCAATAAAGTTCTGCTTAGTTTTATCTGCTATTAAAATACATTTAGTAGATAATGTTACGGGACTTATCAGACAGAATTCACTAGAAGAGAGGATGAATTTTGACGGGTCTGACTTTGCAGCCGTTTCTTGTCTCGCTCCAAATCATCACCAGCCTTCAGCACACTGTAGTTTTTCCCGGTGAATTCCGCCTGCTGGGAGCGGCTAACGACATCCACCTATTTTCTTGGTTCTAATTTGAATAATACTCATAGAAATGCGCTGGGCTTCCCATAAATCAACCCTTTAACGTGCTGAGATGCTGTTTTAGGAGCAGACCTTCAGCTCTCTCTTTGTCTGCAGCTCTGGGTGGAGGAGAGGATGCCTCTGGCCTCATCCACGGACCACGGACACAACCTGCAGACCGTGCAGCTGCTGATCAAGAAGAACCAGGTAACGTCCACCTTTCGCCTCTCCATCAGCGTCCATCGGGGCGACTTTCTAACCCGTGCGTGGGTGGCGCCTGCAGACGCTGCAGAAGGAGATCCAGGGACACCAGCCGCGATACGACGACATCTTCGAGCGGAGCCAGCACATCCTGCGGGCCGGCAGTCCCACGGCCGAGCCCATCCGCCAGCGGCTCACCGAGCTCCAGACGCTGTGGGATCAGATCAAGAAGGAGACGGAGAAGCGGCATTCCCGGCTCAGCGAGGCCCACGAGGCCCAGCAGTACTTCTTTGACGCCGCCGAGGCCGAGGCCTGGATGAGCGAGCAGGAGCTGTACATGATGTCGGAGGAGAAGGCCAAGGTTGGTGGAGGGAAGGGAGGTCGTCTAGGTCAGAAAGTTTACTTCCTTAAAGAGACAGTACACATTAATTCCCATAAGTTATTCATGTAAATCAGTCAGAGCTCCTCCTCCTGTCTCCGGGTGGTTGATGGTAGAGAACAGGATTTAAATAAATGATTTGGTAAATAATTCTAAAAAATAGTTCAAGATGAAATTATGATGGAACAGTGCCTCATGGTGGCCACATGTTGGAGCTACTCTCGTTCTGTTTCTGGACTTTGGTTCATCCTTTGATTTAGGATTTTGTGCAACTGAAAGTCAAAGCTTTGCACACCACACTTCCAGGTAAGGTACAAGGTACTTTTGGTGAGTCGGTGAAAAATGACGCGCCATACATGCAGAGCAGGACCAAAGAGCAGAGAGAGGAGGAGGAAGTTCTACTCCAATGTTTCTCTGCCCGTCTTTCTGACCATGCAGTTGGACAGAAATTTAAAGAGGAGCGGCAAAAGAACGAGGTGGATTAGCAGGAGTTTGAACACATTTTACTGTAGAATATTGTTTATACTGCTGGGATATTGATCTGTTAGTATGTGGAGATGGTCATGAGGCTGTTATACAGCAACACTCTTCAGTCTGAGACCTCTTCAGATGCGTTGCAAGACTGACTGCTACAGGAGATCCTACCCGCTACACACAGCATCACCATCCACAGCGACTCTTTTGAAGACCCTCAGATAAGCTACACACAATTGATTAATTACCAGCCGATGCGTCGTAAACTTAGTCCCAATAATTGATTTGGTGGTACCGTTCTCCAAGCATGAGCTGCTCTATAACAGAAACCTGACTGTCCACCACCTAAAAGTTTTTTAAAAACACCTAAATACTTACAGTCAGCCATTGATAGAAACTTGCATACAGGTAGCTGAACGAAGCATAAAGCCAGAGGGCAGCAGTGGGCTGAGGACTCATCCCTGTGGTACACCAACATGTAAACTTGTCTCTCCCTTTAGTGGTTTCCTTTCCTAGTTTTGCAGGTGTTATCGGTTCACGTTGGACCATGTTTCTCTGTCCCTGCTGGTCTCCAGGAAGCTGATTAGACTAAATCACCTGGTCTTTATCAGATGTTCTCAGTCTGCAGTCCAGTTTCTGAACTTTTTGGACTCGTTTTTTTTCTACCAGAGTATAAATTTCCCATCTCTTCTCCCCTTTCACTTTTCCTCTCACTTCCATGTTTTCGTCTCGTTTCCCCCTCAGCCTGTCGTTCTCTAGCGATGATGAATCCTTTCAGTTCAGCTTTAAGGCAGCGGCGTCTCTGTGTGTCTCTCCCAGGATGAGCAGAGCTCCGTGGCCATGCTGAAGAAGCACCAGATACTGGAGCAGGCCGTGGAGGACTACGCCGACACCGTCCACCAGCTGTCCAGCACCAGCCGGGGCCTGGTGGCCGCAGGTCACCCTGACAGGTGAGGCGGAGGGCCGCTGGAGCTTCGGTCGGACTCCTCCTACGGGGAGCGAAGCGCTGACTGTTCCCTCTCCCCTCTGCAGCGAGCGCATCGGCATGCGTCAGTCCCAGGTGGACAAGCTGTACGCCGGCCTGAAGGACCTGAGCGAGGAGCGGCGGGGGAAGCTGGACGAGCGCTTCCGGCTCTTCCAGCTCAACCGGGAGGTGGACGACCTGGAGCAGTGGATCGCAGAGAGGGAGGTGGTGGCCGGGTCTCACGAGCTGGGCCAGGACTACGAGCACGTCACGGTGAGTCCTGACTGCTGGGAACAGAAAGTAAACTATCAAAGCTGCTGAGCAGCTCTAACAGGCTTCCTGTTAAGGTTGGGTTTCATCAATCCAAGGCTGAAGCTGTTTAAAGTATAATTTTCAGTATATATTCAAAGAAAATATCATCATCTCAAAATGATTCAATAAATGAAAGAATAAAGACGTGCAGCTTCAGGTTTCCTGTTGGATCTAAATGACTTTAGATATAAAACAAATGCGAATTATATAAAGTTTTTCTGCTCATTCAAGGAATAAATGAATTAATAAACTGACCCTAAAATTAACGGTAGTATTTTGATATTCAGGATCACATTAATGAATAATTTAACATTACTAAAACTTATTTTGGGCCAGTAACTGAATTCATTCTGAAGTGAAACACTTTATGTAGATTAAGTACAGACAGACAAACGTTATTTAGCCCTTTTAACTTAGTATTGATGATTTTCTGCTTACATTCAGTGAAAAACCACTTTTCAGAAATTACAAAAAGATTTTTATTACAGGCTTAATTAAAGGTTTTTAATACCTGTTTTAATATAATGAAAAATTTGCTTTTAGTCCAAAAAAACCCCCAAAAACTTTTGAGACAAACCTGTGGTTTTTCCTTACATCAGGTAAGAAACTTTGGGCTTTTTTATTTATAATTTTCCCCGAATATTAATACTAATTAAAGAAAAGAAATCCATCCCCTTTTTGCAAAAACTTATATTTCTCTTTATGTAAAACTAAAATTGTGGTTCTTTCAGATAATCTTAATAATTATTAATTTGGACTTTAAGTTAGAATGTCTCTTTGGATTGTAAAAGTCGCTGACGTTTGGTCTAGAAGATCGAACACCGTCTTCTTTAATGAAACTTCCTCTTTTGACTGAATTGTTATGTCTCCTGATTTTACACCATCTTGGTGCAGAACTTCTACATCCATCTGAGGGTTTTTGGTCAAACTTGGTTTATCTCCTGTTTTATAGCTTTATCTTAGATTTAAGATGGAATCGACCTGATAGCTACAGTCTGATCAGTTTACCTCTAACACAAAGAAACTGTGTCACGCTGAGAGACTTGCATCAATTAGTTTTTGGGTTAGGTTCCCCTGAAGCAGCTCCAGACCATGATACCTCCTCCACCGTGCTTTAAAGCTGCTGTGGTTTAACTCTGTTCCAGGAATCCTGGTCGTCATATTGTTGGTTTTCTTTAAACTTAAGTCGTCTGATGATGATTTGAATAGATTTTCTGCATTTTTACATCGAAATAGAATCCAGCTGTTGTTTAAATGACACCTGCCTCTGAAGCTCCTCCTAGATCTCAATGAAAACATTTTAGGCAGTAAAAAAGAAACTTTTTTTTGTCATTTTGTGTTGTTTTTTCTTGTTCTCTCTGCCATCCTGCAGGTGTAGGAGCAGACTATGATGTTTTCTTGTATTTTCCTTATTCTGCTCCCTCTCTATCATCGATTAACCTTCTTTCATTGTTATTAGGAACTACTTTAAATCAACCAGAAGAAAAAAGTTGATTATTTCTTCTCTTTATGTGACCTTTATCCCGGTTCTTCTCCAAACAGATGCTGCAGGAGCGCTTCCGGGAATTCGCCCGCGACACCGGGAACATCGGACAGGAGCGCGTGGACGGCGTCAACAAGCTAGCGGACGAGCTGATCAACTCGGGCCACGGCGACGCCGCCACCATCGCCGAGTGGAAGGACGGGTTGAACGAGGCCTGGGCCGACCTGCTGGAGCTCATCGACACGCGCACGCAGATCCTCGCCGCCTCCTACGAGCTGCACAAGTTCTACCACGACGCCAAGGAGATCCTCAACCGCATCCTGGACAAACACAAGAAGCTCCCGGAGGAGCTGGGCCGCGACCAGAACACGGTGGAGACGCTGCAGAGGATGCACACCACCTTCGAGCACGACATCCAGGCTCTGGGAACGCAGGTAGGGCCTCGGGATCCAGTCGGCCGCCCCGCCTTCCAGGATCCACTTCAGATTTGAACCCGAAGCTTTTTTCACTGCAGGTCCGGCAGCTGCAGGAAGACGCCGTCCGTCTGCAGTCGGCGTACGCCGGTGACAAAGCTGACGACATCCAGAAGAGAGAAGGAGAGGTGAGGGATGAGCCGTGTGTACCAGGACGTTCCTCTTATCCAATCAGGAGATCCTCCTGGTTTAACCGATGTGGGAGGAGCCAGGCGCAGCGCCGCCGCTGCCCAGAATAACGCATGCTGCACGGCCATCACATCAGCGCCTCAGCAGTCAAACGATTTAAACAAGTCGCTGCTAAATCATACAGGGAATGGTCAACATACTGGAACCACTGGCACAAACATTCTCACATGCTGTGCAACAGTTTGACTCTCAGACACAAAACTCTATCTTTTTTTCTGGATGAACTCATTAAAAGTTAATTTTATTCTTTAAGGTTTGCAGCAGTTCCTTTTTACTGGTAGGGTTAGGGCTAATTAACCAACCTTATGGTCTGTTTATGATGGAGTGTAAGTGCCACATCAAACTGAGATCAAAAAGGTTGGCGTTAATTCCGCTTCAGCTGTCCGTAGATTTTATTTTGCTTCAAAGTGGTCATGCCATGCTTTTAAATTCTTCCTTTTCACATCTAAACCATTCGGTTATGATCTATATGGACTGGAACTGTAATTCTCAGGTCTGAATTCTTCATTATTGTACCTCTGCATCTATCTCTAGATAATGATTTATTTTGGTTTGATCTCTTTGTCCAGTTGGGGGCGCTACACACCATGTCATACCCACTAACTATATATAAATCCACTGTTTAATGGCCCAAAACCTAATTTAAACAAAGGTAATGTGGTATTTTTAGCAATGCATTACCAATGAAACACCATCACTAACACAACAATACTGTGTAACTTAAAAGCTATAAAAAGGAGGCGTTTCTTAACAAAGAAAACCGTTAGCGATTCCATATGTGGACCACATTTCTAACACTTTAACACAAAATACTTGTCAGATACTATATCATTATAGTACGGCTACTTTAAAGAGATGAATAGGTCTTCAACTGTATTCTGTTTATTTATATAGCGCCGATTCACAACGTACATTTCCACACAAGAGCCCGAGGCTGTTAGCATGCTACTGTTAGCATCATGCTAACGTCATTGAATGTGTTAGGATCAGATTAATAACTGAAAAATAATCCAACATTGTTCCGTTGATAGTACTATTATTAAAAGACGTATGCCATCGGGGAGCTGGAATACAGAGCGCATAGCGCTAACATAAGCAGAAGATCTGATGCTAATGCTAACAAAACAGTGGCTAAGAGGCAGTAAATGAATGTCTGAAATAAAGTTTGCCGTCATTGTGGTGTTATTTGAAGCTTAGCGCTTTGCTGTGTCCGTCATTTCCATCGTCAGAAGGAACTGACCCGTCAATAAAACAAAGTTTTTCAGTAAATCTTTGATGCTGGTGGAGGTTACTGAAGTTCTCATGCTTCCCCACAGATGCGGCTAAACCACCATTGAAAAAATAAACTTTGCTAGCCACTTCATCGAGGTTCTGACGCTGGAGGACGGTGTGAAGAATTGTGTGGGTTTCCACTTGTACCTTCAGCATTCCTGAACTGGGACTAGAAACTCGCAGCGAGAAATTAAGATGGCAGACTCCCTTACTGTTTAGCCAGAAGTCCATGACCTTGTTTAGCAGTGAAAGTCCTGCGACGTAATGGATCAGAAAACGTAATAGAGAATAGAGAAAACTGCACGGCTTAAAATATATAACCAAAACAGTTTTAAAAAAACACCTGGAGAGACTTTATTTATGCTTTTTTGCTTTCATACAGACTCTGAAAGCACAATAAATTTGATTTAAGGCAGGGATGTCCAAAGTGCGGCATGGGGGCCATTTGCGGCCCTTGGACTGATTTAGCACGGCCCTTGACCACTCCATTTAAGATTCGTTCTTTCTGCAGTTTGCGCCACAACACAAATGACTGATGCAAATGGAGACTTTCTTTTATAAAGGACAAAATTTTTGTTGACAAAAAGATTCATGGTACAAAACTAATTATCCCATATTTTAAAAATCAGATTTTTCTGGTCTCTTTTTTAAATTTCATTGCGTAAACAAGTAACGCAAAAGATGTAGAGACATCCCGACAGATACAAATAACGGGTTTTCAAAAAAAGACAAAAACAAAAAAAAAACTGAATTTTTAGCCCCTCTAAAATATTTGAAAATTATTTATTTCAAGGCAAACCTTAAAAGCCATGTGCTTTGATCTACAATCCTTTAAAAATCCCTTTTCCTACAAGAATTCCTACTTTGTGTTTCATAAAAATATTAATTCTGTAATTTATAAAGCAGGTAGAAAAATACTAATTTACATTAAAAAACGTATTCTTTTTTGCGGCCCATCAGCAATTTTGACTTGATGATTTTGGCCCTAGTAGCAAAAATTTTTGACATCTCTGATTTAAGGGCTAAAAAAGTGAAACATTATTTCCCCTTTAACATCCTGGGAGGGTAATGTCCCATCTCAACTGGAAGAAGCTTGTTTGATCAAGTTTTAAATCAGACTCTTCCGCTGTATTACCACTTCCTACTGATACATTATTCATAATCTCTAAACCTTACAGTGCAGAGATCCGAGAGGTGAAGGAATATTAAATCCCAGACGGGTCCTAACGGTTTGATGCGTCTAACTTGATTATTTTTTATTTTGTTTCTTGTGATTTTATTTCTAGAACATCAGAACATGTGTTTTAATTCAGAAATTTCAGGTTTTAAAAATAGAAAACAGAGTCTCTAAATGTGTACTTACCAATCCAACAGAGGATGAAGAATTGATCCTAATTTATCTATCCAGAAACGGACCCAGAGCATGATGGATCCTCTACCTTACCTTACACTGGGCCAGTGGTGTTCTCACCACATCTTCTGTCTCCTGGTTCTGACCCAGACGGAGCGTCTCTGAACAGCCGAGCATCGACTCTCGTCCGGCCGGCGATCATTGGTTCCAGTAAGGGGCAAAACGGCCAATCAGAAAGCGGGGAGCAGCTCGTGGTTGCCATGGAAACAGTTGCTGCGGGTTGCCGGGGGAGGGGGGGTTCCCTCAGGGAAACTTCCTCCAGCAAAAATGGCCGTTAGCTTAAACGAAAAGGTCTCTGCGTCACGTCATATTTATCCCCTAGGAAACATGAAAAAATACATTAAATTCCTCTTAACATTGAATTATAAAAATGAAAAATGGCTCAAAATATTGATAAATCATTGATTTGGTTCCAAACGTGACACTCATCCTTATTATTTCTTCTCATGGGATGTTTATTTCCTACTGAATACATTTCCTGTAACATTTATAGTTTCAGGCCGCCAGGTTGAACCCCGTCCTGTTAGTAAATTGTTGCAGCGTGTTGTTGACGTGTTTTGACCTTCCCTGTATGTTTCCCTCCCTCTCCTCCCTCCGTGAGCCCAGAAGAGAAACGGAGAGGTGAGACTCCGCCCCCAACCCCCCCCCCCCAACATCAGCTTTGCATCACCGTTCATTTTGGCTGCAGATTGAGGCTTCCTGTCGCCGTTTGGACTAAAATAATCCTCAGAAACATTTTAGTCGGTCTGGCTGAGCGTTTGCCCTCAGGCCTGCTGGGAACGTTTGTCTTGGTCTTCCCACACAAACCCCGCCCGGCTGGGCTTCTGTGAACGTTAAAACAAACGCTTCCTCAGTAGGAGTAGGTTTAAAGGGAGAATGCATAGATTTACAGTACACAGATTTATCAGCGTTGAGGTTTTATTTGCTTTAAGCTGAACCAGTGTTGCTTAGTTTCCTGCGGCTGCTACCTGTACCATGAACCGTTCTCATTGGTTTCCTTGGACCCGCCGGTTTAATGACGCCCCGCCCCCCTGCTGTCTGCGGCGAACGCTTGGTGACATTACCGTCTCCTGTCCTCTGCAGGTCCTGGAGGCCTGGAAGAACCTGCTGGAGGCGGCGGAGGGCCGGCGGGCCAAGCTGGTGGACACGGCCGACAAGTTCCGCTTCTTCAGCATGGTCCGCGACCTGATGCTATGGATGGACGACGTGATCCGGCTCATCGAGGCTCAGGAGAAGCCCAGGTAAGGAGGAGGAGGAGGAGGAGGAGCAGGGACACGACACGGCTCTGATCTGTGGAGGCCGTGACCTCTGACCTCTTTGAGTGCGCTCTCTGCAGGGACGTGTCGTCGGTGGAGCTGCTGATGAACAACCATCAGGGCATTAAGGCGGAGATCGACGCCCGCAACGACAGCTTCACCTCCTGCATCGAGCTGGGGAAGGCGTTGCTGGCCCGGAAACACTACGCTTCAGAAGAGGTGGGGACGGCGCCTCCTGCTGGCTGCCCGTCTGTCTGTCTTTATGTTCAAATAAAGCAATGCACAGAAAAGTTACTAATCTAAACTGAACACTGGGAAACAATATTTTATCTGCCTTAATAACGGTGTGAACATTTTTTTTTAGTTCTAAGATGATTATTCTGTTTTATATGTGAACATCTTCACAACCAGGTTGACGAAGCTTAATGGTGCGTTCCATTTGCAGTCGAAACTCGGAAATTCCAACTTCCCAGTGGGGAAAATCAACTCAAAGTCGGACTTCCCGCCCGGAAAGTCTGAGATTATTTTTCTGCTCCAACGTTTACTTTCAATATGGCCGCTGCTCACACCACCAATGGGGACCCTAAGCCCCACCCATCTACTTCCTGTCCATTGGTCTCTAACAACCCTAAAAAAAACAATAAATAAATGAGAGTCAATTAAGTTCTTTCTGATCCCGTTTGAAATGCGCAGTGGATTCAACATATGATGACAGACACATTTTATGCAGAGAAAACGCTGATTTTTGACCAACGGCAAAAGTTAGTGGAGTACAACTGAAGAAGAAGAAAATGTCCGTGATTCGCTTCGTTCGTCCAGGTTGTAGGAATGAGCATTAAACACGGAGAAAACCTCTATAAATCTGACCATGCGGAAAGCAGCAGCTATGCTGGAGGGGAAACAGTCGGTGAAGTGAGAGCCGGCATGGAGGAGAAGCTCTACGATGTCTCTGAGTGTTTTACGTGCTATAGCTAGTGCTAGCTAGTGTTAGCCCTGTACATCATATATGCGACTTCTGATTTGTCTGCATTTTAATTGCAAATTTTCTTACAGTCGAATAAATCCTATATCACTGCAAAAACACAGTTTAAACGCACATCGTTAGTTATCGTTTAAATTGAGGTACAACATTCCATTCGTTACTTTTTCGACCAGGAGACCCTGGAGACTTACACGAGTAAGAATGCGTCCAAACTCCATCTGACATGTACAGCCTGCAACACCAAACTTAACAAAATAAAAGTTATGTTTGCTAATGGAAATACAGCTTAAAATGATGTTAGTAAGAGGTGCTATCGACTACGGCTAACTAGGCACGGCCATATTGGAATCCTAACTTATCCGGTAACGTAAACTGGAACACCGTTTACCTGGGTGTGATGCCAAACCCAGCTCCAAGTTCTTAACCAAATGGAACGCACCAAAAAAAAAAAATTTAATTAGATGTAAAAAAAAATGGAACGCACCATTGGTTTCCCCTGAAGTCACGAGGCTCACCAGCCCCCTCTAGTGGTTTCTGAAGAAATTAGCCATCTCTACATACTTCTACTTCCGGTCCGGACTTTATTCAGTACTAAAATATATAATCACGTCAGTGAGGGTGGCTGCGCTGAAGAAGACCTGTAGAAACCGCTTTAAGCAGCTCTGATTTATGTTTTTATCAATGTTACTTTTCTCCTGTTTAGTTATTTGTACCACCAAAGCAGGTCTATTGGAGCCGGTTTTGATCCAGATTTGACCTCATCTGCTCCAGAAAAAGCACCAAATATCATCAAATCAAACTTTATTTATAAAAGCGCTTTTCATCCAAAAGGTTGCAACTCAACGTAATTTACGGATTAGAAATATTGTGGTAACTACTGTAGTATTTAGTAGCTAAAGCTGCCGGCCCTGGAGAGCTGCGTTCAGCAACAGAACGGTTATTTTAGATCGGCATGTTGTTGGTCTGTAAAGATGAACTTTGACCCCCTGGCCCTCCACTATTACTAATTAAAGGTTTCTAGAAGCAGACTGAGGAAGGTTTTTGTCCTGTTGAACATCTTCATGTGTTCCGTTCCTCAGATTAAGGAGAAGTTGCTGCAGTTGACGGACAAGAGGAAAGAGATGATCGATAAGTGGGAGGACCGCTGGGAGTGGCTCAGACTGGGTGAGTTTTTCCCGCTTCCTCCGGTTGTTCTGGTTCCGATCCGGTCTGAACTGTCCCCGCGTGTCCCCAGTCCTGGAGGTGCACCAGTTCTCCCGGGACGCGGGCGTGGCCGAGGCCTGGCTGCTGGGCCAGGAGCCCTACCTGTCCAGCAGGGAGATGGGGCAGAGCGTGGACGAGGTGGAGAAGCTCATCAAGCGCCACGAGGCCTTCGAGAAGTCCGCCGCCACCTGGGAGGAGCGCTTCTCCGCGCTGGAGAGGCTGACCACGGTGAGAGGAGCCGGACCGGATCCGGGTCTTCAGCCTCAGAACCAGAAGCTCAGTGTGATTCTTCTGTGTCCAGATGGAGTTACTGGAAGTGAGAAGAAGGCAAGAGGAAGAAGAGAGGAAGAGGCAACCAGCCGAGGCTCAGGCCGGCGAGGCTGCAGCTCAGAACAGGTAGACTGGTTTAACTGGGAGCTCCTACTGGGACCTGCATATAGAATAAAAACAGGTTTTACTGGTTCCAGTCAGGTTGCATTTTATTACAGGAAGTTTATCTTAGAAATAAGAGAATTTAGTGAATTAATTAGAAACATTTTGGAGTAAAAGGAACATTAATTTGATCTGAACTTCTGGAAGAAAAGCTTAATGTTTTCTTGAAAGATGTACAGTAAGTTGTGGACTATAAGGCGCACCTGATTATAAGCTACAACGGCCTATTTTAGGGAAAAACATGAATGTGTACAAATACTACACCATTATAAGCTGTGGGTGTTTTACAGTTTACCATATTTAAGGGTTTATGTAGGGAAATATATTCGTGTTTGGGGAAGCTTTGATTTTATTAACATTTCAACGTCTCACCATCGAGCCAAGAGTTTATAAAACCGCTCTATTTCCTTATTTAAAAGCCAGATCGATTCCTTTTAACTTCAAATCTGCTTCTTGTGCCTTTCTTTGTTTCTTTTCCACAATTAGTGTTTAGCATGAAAACCTGGTTTTCCCAAACTCTTGCTTTCGCACAAACTACCGCTCACTCTTTTCCCGTTATCCAGCAGCAAAGCCACCTAAAAGCAGTATTGGGTGTAACTCATTACAAAAGCAACGAGTTACAGGAATATATTGCTGTTTTCAGTAACGCAGTAATATAAAGTGTCACTTCTAAATAATATTGCAATATATTACCCGTCATCATTTCAGTAACTCGAGCTACAAGCGCATTTAAAATGTTTTTCCACCCAACTAATGCAGCAGACCAAATTTAGGTGGATACCATAAAAGAAGATCCACGATACACTTGCTGTTTAAAAAAAAAAAAAAAATACAGAAAATCTACATGGCTGACATAATGTGCATTTACACTGTGTTATTATTCACACTGTTTGCCTAACCACTTGCTGAACAATTATTCAATCTCAGGAGTCTTTTGTCCATCTGTCTTTGTGATGAGCGCGTTCAGTGTCTTCTTTTGATGTGATTTAACAAACATTACCATGAGCTAGAAGGCGATCAATTCAGACTTTACATTTATAAACTAGTTAAAAATACAGTATTTCTAGTGTCAAGCTTGTGTAAAATGGAAACCTATAAGTTACAGTATTTTAAAGTCGTGCTCCAAAAGTAACTTAAAGTTGTGTAACTCGGTTACATTTTTTAGACATTTTTTTCACGTTGTAACTAGTTTTGTTGAATATGTTACAATATTATAATATATTACAAAACACTGCTTAAAGGTGAGGGACGTAACTTGTACAATCCATAGGTTGAGGAGGTCCCCTAGTGGCCGTTAGCTGTAAAGACCCATAAATAAGATGCACTGTTTTATAGGCCGCATGGTTCACAGCATGGGGAAAAAGTAGCAGCTTATGGTGCATTCAACCTGTAGTTGGTGTCCTGGTAGGAGGTTTGAGCTCCGATGCGGCCCAGGAGGTCGTAAAATTAGGCGCGGGACAGACGGAAGTACCGCAGAAAGCGAACCTCATCCATACGTAGCTCCTGGAGCAAATGGTTAAACTCCCCAAACTCAGAACGCATCCGTAGAATAGGGTGTATCCACAAACGGCGCTGATGTTGCCGAAGTCGACGTTGTCTAGGTTTATTTAGCAAATAAAGCCAAGCCACTCTCTCAATGCTATCTGCCATAGTTCAGAACGTCCTGCAACAGAAGAAGCCCCGCCCACGCCTTGGTTTTTGCTCAGAAGTGGCAGAATTTGCAAGCTTCAACATAGAAGCGTCAAACTAGATGCTTTGTGAGATTTGCGTGACGCTGATGAAGCCCTTGAACGCAGCATTATAGTCCGCAAATTAATTTTGGTTAATTTTATATAAAGAAGAATGTTGGTTTGTTGATAGAAATTCATGTTAGTCGATTGTTGGTTTAATTTGGGTCAGTTTGTTTTGTTTTATGCAAGTTAAAGTAAAACTAGTTTAACATAAATAGAAAATCCATGTTGGTCTGAATTAATCGGTTGTGGTTCTCTGCTCACCGCAGCTTCTGTGTTGCAGCTACCGCATGTTTGTCATCGTTTTAATGTGCGTTTTCTTTTGCAGAGAGGGCGAGCCGGTGTCCCAGAACGGGCTGCCGTCCGAGCAGGAGTCCCCCAGGGTTAGTTACCGCTCACCCGCCTACCAGACATACAGCAGCTCCCTGCAGAGCCGCAGGGCCGCCGTCGCTGCAGCTGCAGCTGCTGCAGCTCGGAGTCGCCCACAGACATGATCTCCACACACACAGCACTCTGCAGAGACACTCACAGCGTTCCTCCGTGTGTCTCCTGCCCTGTTTTAAATGTGTCACCGGTTTTAATCCAGTAGTTGATAAAATGTTGCTGCAGAATAGAGCGCAGGAGGAGCTGGGATCACCACCTGGATCCTTCCTCCCAGGGCTCATCCTCCTGCCTTAAAACTAACCAAATGTTGCTCTATTTAGGGAGGTTTTGGTCTAGATTGGTGCCGTCCTACATTTTCTGTTTGGTAACATCTAAACCTGCAGGACAAATTCCCGACTGAAGCTAAAATGTGAGGAAACTACAAGCTGAAACTCACTTTTTATCCTTGAAACCCAACATTCCTGTGTTTACTGTATTTGTTTAAATACATTCTAACCTGAAGACCAACGCTAAAGGTGCTATAGGACCATGTGAACAGGAAGTGATGTGTGTGTGGTGTGTGAGTGGTTAGCTCGGGACAGCAAACACTCCCAGAGAAACAACCGTCCGTCCTTCCTAGGCTCATTTCTCCTTCCTCCTCCTCTCTCCTCTGTCTCCCTCAGCTCGACTCCCCCGTCATCCTCTCCCCTCAGCTCCTAATGCTCCTCCTCGTTTATGTCATCATTTATAAACTCACGCAGTGGAACATGAACACCTGAACGCCTCACAAAGGCAGCGTTCACAGCAGGAAAACGGGAATCGTCCTCTAGAGGAAATGATCGTATCGTCTGCATATCGACGAATCCTGGAACAGAAAAACGTAGAGAATCAACAATTTATTACTGTTTATTTTAAGATAAATGTCTTATTGTTATCGTCTTAAATAAAATCTAATAAAAAGGATCAAGTTAATCATTTATCTTTATAAATTAAATCAATATAGTTATAAATATGTTAATTATTTCATCAATCAAAGTTTAAAATCGTATTTAAAAGACTGACATTTTAAAAGATAGACTGAATATTTATTTTCCTTTATGCTTTTATTTGAAAGCTTAGCCATATATATTTTAGGCTAAAGAAAGCAGAATCTGTCCCCCAACAGAGCGCTCGGCATGTCCACACGGTTCATGCCGTTTTAACGAGCGTGTTTCCATCTTCATCTCCACACGTCAGCGACTCATCATGTCACTAATTTTCGCCACAACCAAAGTTTTCTTATGATATTTCGTCTGTTGGATGATTATCTTTCAGATTTATCGGAGTTAAGAGTGTTTAAACTTTGAAAGATTGGGTTCTGTTTGGATCAGATACCAGGGATGGATCTGTTTCTTGACCTTCGTCTGATTGGAGGAGAGTTTCTCTACCAGTAATCATCTCTGGAGGTTTAAACCCGTTCTAAAGTAGACCGTAATAAAGATCAATCAGGAGCTGAGACGAAGCTAAAGATATTTTTTAACATCTAAAGAACCAAACGAATCCGTCTGCATCTGGACTTTATTGGAATCATAATTCTAGTCCAACATCTAATGATGGGATCAGCTGAAAAAAAAAAAAAAAAATTTTGTTTTAAAAATGACGGTAATATCTTTGTCTACTTGTTATTATATTACATGTCGGGATGTTTAACAGAACTGGCTTTCCTTAATATAGTTTTATTCTGACATTAAGGGATAAATCTGTGTTTAGTTAATAGAAATGAGCAGAAACAGCTCAGCTAATGATCTCTGCAGCATTTCCAGTCGTTTTTATGTCTTTTTGAAAGGGAGGAAAAACTGAACTGCTTTGATTTGATCCGGTTTACATGTCTTTATTTAAAAAAAAAAAAAAAAATCATTTTTACTCATTTCTTCATTAAACCGTCATGTCAAACCTTTCCACAAACACTCGTCTGTCATTCCACACCCTTCAGACCCACAGTGTCCCACAGTGTGAGTGGATGGATGCTCGTCTCTCTGTGTGTTCCCTTGTCTCCAGTGTGAACTGTAACCATGTATTCATGTGTCCTCCTGCTCCCTGTTGCTCCTCCATCGCTCCTCCAGCTGTTCCCAGACTAACACCCATTCCCAATAAACCCAGTCAGAACCAACGTCCACTCTGACCCATCCTGGTTTGTCTGTCCCCGTGTCTCTTCCATGCTTCTGTGTCTCTTGTTGGGTCGGCAGCCTTGAACTGCACTTCTCTGTCACTTTTAAGCTGTTTTAAGCCTTCAAGGAAAGAAACTGACTCTTTGATTTGACCTTGTTAATAGGCAGCAAGCAGCGACTCTGGTGGATTTATAATAAATTGAACCAATAAAACCAGTTAACCCACTTTAACCAGAGCATTTCCTGTTTAGCTGCTCCTCGGGTGTCTTTCACACAGGTTACTAATAAATAGTCTGCATAAGATAATAATAATGTCCAGTCAGTTCAGCCTTTTCCATCAGGTGTGTTGCTGCAGGTTGCATCCCTGAGGGTTCTGTAGCATTCAGGAGGTTCAGCATGTAGAAAACAAGTGGTAACGGTCTGGTTCTCAGTGGCTCAGGTACCAGACCGGTACCGGACTGGTACCACACTGATATCATGCCCAACATGGTTTCATTTCATTTAAATTCCTGCTGGATTTTCCTGCATTCGGCAGATTTTAGTGTTCGTTTAGCAACAGAAAAGCAAAAATTCACAAATAAAACCCAGAAGAAAATGCTGGAAAACTTGAAATAAAACATTGTTTTAACAAATAGTTCAGATTTTTAAAGAAAAATGAAGATTAATGAGGAAGATGAGGAACTTTATTTCGATATGAAAAATCTGCGATCTTATAACAGATCAGATCTGAGCAGGTATGAAATCTGAACCCTGAGTCACTAATAATATCAATTAAAACATCATTAAGTATTATTGACTTGGAAAAAAAGAGAGAAAATCAATCAAACTCATAAAGATTAACCCCATAGTTTTATTTTTGAAAGCTATTTTAACCGGAATAAACCTTTCTCAGGCTCAAACTTTTCCATCAGTTGTAACCAAGTTAAAGCTTCTAGTTTGGTACATTTAGAGGTTCCCAGAATCTCCTCCCAGTTCAGAGGAAACTGGTTATTTCTGAGAGTTAGAAAAAAGCAGCGTTCTCCCAGTAGAAGCTCCCAAGATGACTTCAGACCTCCTCTAAGATCTCCCAGGATCCCTCCAGCCTCTGATCGGTTCCAAACCCAACATCCACCTCTCATCCGCCCCCCCTCCGAGGAGCTCTAACAGGGTAACTAGCATCTGTTTGGAGTGGTGTGGAAACATCCAGTCCAATCACGTTCCCCCCTCACCTACAACTCAGGAATAATGACTTCCAAGCAATTTTCTGGCTGATTGTTTGAGGGGTTTTTTTGTGTCTCCTTCCTCTGCTGGCTTCTCTCACTCCTCCTAACGCTGCTGCTGCGGTTGCTGTGTGGTGGTGCTGGTGGTTTGGTGTGATGGAGCATGAAACAGAGATCATTGCATGACGTGTGATCAACCAGACTCTGATTATAATGAACCGCTGCTTTTGGATGGAGCTGGGAATGATCCGAACCCGTCCAGGTTAATGGTTTTGGGTCGGATGGCTGCAGATCTGTGGTAGCCAGTAACATCCACCCTGTACTGACCTCTACAACGTGTGGTGGAAACTGGATTTGTCTGAGTTTTATTGTTTATTCGCTTCTTCTTTTAGATTGTTTTGTTGAATATAGCTCCCCCTTGTGGTGGAAATGCATGGAAACCCAGAGTTCTGCTCCTGAATTAATCAATATGGATGAAAGCGCGTTTGGATCTGTTAAATAGTTGATAGTTGAGGAATAGTTTTATTAATTCTTGGAAAAGCTGCAGGGAAACAAATCAGGTTTTGATTTATTAATGAAATATTTAAAAGTATTTCTCCGTCATTTTTGAAAATTAATAAAGCCCAGCTATTAATCAGTGTAATTATGTGAACATTTTAGTTGTTTTTTGATATCAATGAGTAGATTTTCAGGTTGTGATCCAAACGTTTGTATTTTTTGTTGATTTGTGTCCCCAGGACTAAAGTTGTTTATGATCAGTTTAGGAATGGGTATCGATTCAAATTTCAAAAATCGATTAGATTCCGACTCTCAAGAGTTATAATTGATTATTGCGATCCGATTCAGTCTGATCAGTGTCATTAAAAAATTTTTTTTGAGCCGTCATCTTGAGGATATGGCTTTAATTCAGTGATTTAACACGGGAAGAATAACAGTTTACCAGGAAAAAACTGTATTTACACTTTCATAACTTGATTTTTAATTCCTATTTTAGCTGTAAAAAAAAAATTAGATCAGTTTGGCAGCAAGCATTCAGGATGATTTCGTCTCCACCAGCTGCTCCAATAATCTTGAGGACAGTCACATGACCGGACAGAACGTTTTTTTTTTTGTTTTTTTTCCATCCTGTGACCGTTCTCTGCTCTGCATGCTGAAGCTCCACACACTGATTCCCAGCTTCTGAAACATATGGCGTCCCTCCAGCGCCGTTTCCTCTGACTCTGCCTCCCTCTGGCCGCAGGAGAACGTGGACGGCGCCGAGGCGGTGAACGGCGTCTCGGAGCCCAGCCCCTCGGGGTCCCCCAGCGCGTCCCGTAAAGCCAAACCCAACCAGGCGGCGACGCTGCCGGCGAAGACGCAGCAGGACGCCTCCACGTCTCAGCTGGAGGGCTTCCTGAACCGCAAGCATGAGTGGGAGGGGCACAACAAGAAGGCGTCCAACAGGTAGGAACCACCAGGTGGTCCACACACTGCAGAGGAAGACCTTTTACCACACTATAACCCTGGGTGCAGTAACATGGTGAAAATGAATAAACTTTTAACTTCGATGTAGACGTTTCTTCTCCATAAAGATATAGATGGGTTACAATGGGTTGATGGGACAAAGGTCAGAGCTGTTAACCTTTAGATGTGCTTCGGACCAGTTAAATGTTTTATTATATTAATCACTGATTCAACAAGCGAAATTGTACGCTTTCAAAAGAGAAATCAGTAAGTCAATGGAAATTATTGCTAATTATGATGAAAACTAGCGTTTCTAAGGAAGAACTCGATGCATGTGAAGGAAAATTTTAAAATATTCAGCTGCTGATTATGTTGGATTCTGGACGCTAGATGTGATGTTTAATGACTTTACCTGGTTCTAGGGCTGCGGTTATGGCTTGACGATGAATAAATCAAGTTTATTTTTGAACACGAGCATCAGCATAAACACATTTCACCATTTTTCTTTTTGTTGATTTACAGAAAAACTTGTTTCACAGTTTGTTTGTGTTAAAGGAAATGAGAAAAATTAAAGTCGAAGTTCTCTGCAAGTTCAAAAAAGGAGAAAGAAGAAGCTAACTTTTCAGCTTTTTTTTCATGCCAATTTTTCTCCCTTTCTGTTCTTAAAAAAAATTAAAAATGACAAAAAATGATTATTGAAACTTGCTTTTATTTCAACCATTCATCCTGTGAGATAATCTGAGATCAAATTCCAAATAAACACACAATAATAAATAAGGTGGTAGACCTCAGGTGGTCTGACATCACTTTGTTCTATGGAAACCCAATTTCTTTCTCAATTTTCCAAACATTAAATCTTCTTAAATAGAAAACTTATTAAATGGATTAAATCAGTTTATCACCCAGCTCTAATTGGACCCTTATAAATGAAAAATGTGCCTTTTTCTTTTGGTTGACGATATGCAACATTTTTTTATCTTTCAGGTGGTTTTAGAAGAAAGTTTGCCGTGTCTAGGGTTATGATTATAACCTGGATTGTTATAAATCATTAATTTAATGTCAAGAATCTCAGCTTTCCAATTAAGTATGATATTCTCTTGTTTTCATTCAGATAAATCTGAATATCATCAGCGAAATGGACTGGAATGTCTGAGCCTCGTGAAACTTCCTGATTCTGGTCGATGGAAGGAAAATTGCTTTGTTAGCGTTAATGCGGCTTCACCCTCGGCATGAATGTTTCCCAGTTTCCGGTTTCAGACTGCCGCTGTCTCTCTGCAGGTCTTGGCACAACGTGTACTGTGTGATCAACCAGCAGGTGATGGGCTTCTACAAGGACCAGAAGAGCGCCAGTCAGGGCATTCCCTACCACAGCGAGATTCCAATAAGCCTGAAGGAGGCGCTGTGTGAGGTCGCTGTGGATTACAAGAAGAAGAAACACGTCTTCAAGCTGAAGTGAGGATCAGACGCTCTTGGTTCGGTTTAAAGGGCAGCCTAAGTCTCCTCCCCTTCCTGTCGGCCCTTATGGGTCCCCAAACCGTAAAAACAATGAATGGAAGTGAATGGAGCGATAAAAGTTACTTTCTGGTCCGCTTTTTCTTACGTCCTGAATTATACATGCGTTGTACCTCAATTTAAATGATAACTAATGATATGCGTTTCAACTGTGTTTGTCAAGTGATTTTGAATTAATTTGATTGTAAAAATTTAGAATTAAAATGGCTCCGATCAGAAGTCGCATATATGACGTCACGCAGCTAGCGCTAGCACTAGCTATAGCACGTAAAACACTCCCAGAGGCCTTGTAGAGCTTCTCCTCCACACTGGCTCTCACTGACCAGCTGTTTTTCCCCCCAGCATAGCTGCTACTTTCCACATGGTCACATTTACAGTAGTTTTCTCAACGTTTAATGTTCATTCCTTCATCCTGGAGGCCATTTGTCTCTTTCTTCTTCTGCCGTTCGCAAATCAGCATTTTCTCTGCATAAAAATCTGTCTTTAAAATTCATGGACATCATATGTTCGATCCGTGACTCGTTTCAAATGGGATCGGAAAATAACTTTTATCGCTCCATTGAATTTCATTCGTTTAAAAAAAAAAATGTTGGCAGTAGGGGACCCATGGACCCATATATAGGGGCTTAGTGCTCCCTATAAGGGATAAACTGAGCTGCAACAAGGACCACGGAGATTTCTATGATCTACTGTTACAAACTATTTACATGCAAACAATTTTATTATTATTATTTGGTTGCTTTAACAGATTCTAATCAAGGCCGGATTATAATGAGGGCACAGGGGCCCAAGCCCTCTGGGCATCCACTTCAGCAGTTTAAAGAAGAAAAACAAATTGTCTTCAAATTTCAAATATGACAGAGATCGGCACTTGTGGAATAACCTGTAAAATCCACACAATTTTTATTTGGGGAAACCATGGTAACATGCCCCGCCCCTAACCCCGATAATAGCACGTTGGGTCCGCTGAACATCACCAAACAGCGGGAGTAGTAGTAGTAGATCTAAAAATTTGTGCCAATACCGATATTTGATATTATTTCTGCTGTTATCGTCAATAATCAATATTTACAATGGTATACATATTACAGAAATCTCTTAAAAAGATTTAAATAAACAGCATTTTTTTAATATAGACTCAGTTTTACTTATTGGACTGATACGAACGTTAAAAATGATTAACTTCAGTCGATACTGAGGTTAGTGCCAAAATACTGCGCATTCCTTGATAAAATCAATGTTGTCATGGTTCTACAGAAAGGAGCTCTGAGAGACCGATACGGGTTTATTAAAGACATTATTGATATGTGAAAGGAAAAAAATGTGTTACTTTTCATTTATTCTAATTTATGACGGGATGTTTTAAAGTAACAGTCAACTTTACTTAAACTGATTGCACAATTTTTAACGAGAAAGAAGAAGAAAATACGAGGAAGACGGGCAAAGACACAGAAGGGCAGGACTGGAGCGATGCGTAGCAAAAGAACTGAAAGAAAGCAGAGAGACGAGTGAGGAGGAGTGATACAGGAAAGCTAAATGAACGGGTATGAATGAGTTAATGTGAGCAAGTTATAGAAAAATCTGAATTGTACTCCTGGCCCG
Organism: Apricaphanius iberus; assembly: GCA_028564705.1. Lineage (NCBI taxonomy): Eukaryota > Metazoa > Chordata > Actinopteri > Cyprinodontiformes > Aphaniidae > Apricaphanius > Apricaphanius iberus. Next base: position 385,403 of record JAPXFQ010001124.1, on the reverse strand, counting down.
GTGGAGGCGAGCTAAAGCAGTGCTTACCTACGCTAGGGAGTTACACCATTTTTACAAGGATGTGGTTCAAAAAATAGAAAAATCTGGTTTAAATGACATGTTTTTTGGATATGGGGGGTGGGGGGGCCTTTAAGGACTGTGCCCAGAGGCCCCTGCTATCATAATACAGCCCTGCTTCTAAAACATTAGAACAGGGGCGCCCAAACTTTTTCACTTAAAGGGCCAAAATGATATTCTATCATAGCGCCGCGGGCCAGATCCAATATTTCACTCAGAATACAAATACTACTAGTATAATAAAGTACTTTTATTTATTAGACAGTCATTTAACATTCTTTTCTATGTAAATAACATTAAACAAAATATGACAAATAAATCATACATAGGCATTTAAAACACGCATCTGACTGTCAGCATTTGATTGATTTAGGATTGATGTGATTGAACAGATAATGTGCCGCTGATGATGTTGCTCAATGTTGGTAATAGTTGCTTAAACCAGCAGACTGTGCGGTGACCCATGAACTTGGAGGTAGTTTGATCCAGCCTGGTGCTGCTCATGAGACTTTTCATAAATTGATAAAATATAACTATTTGTGGTCTTTTTAAAGTGTGCAAAAGTAAATATGTGTACAAATCTACTCTACAAGCCCCTTCTGGTTGCTTGTATTTTAATTTGAAACCTAATTTATGATATTTCACATTTATATCCATTGGGCCTATTTATAAAAAAAAGTGGTTCAAGAAGCGAAAGAATAATATTTGGCCATATTAGGTTGACGGTCTGATTAAAGCAGATTTTATATAAAGGTCAGGGTCATCCCCTGGCGCGTCAAAATGAATGGCTTGGTGGGCCTACTTTGGCCCGCGGGCCCCACTTTGGGCGCCCCTGCATTAGAATATATTTACGTTGTTTATGAACCTTCTAGCATCTGTGGTTTAAACACTAAAATATGCAGATACTAAAACATATAAGCTCCAGTTGGGCTGGAAGAATCGGAGATTAGACTGGGGAACACATCTGGATCTGTAACTTCTATGATCTAAAATGGCTGTGACTCCCTCTGATTAATAATCAGACCCTAAACTGTTAGATAGATACAGAAGCATTCGCATATCTGAGGTGAACAGCAGAACAGAGGAGGAGCAACCAGGTCAGCAGTCGGCTAACCCGATGCTTCAGTACTGGAAGCAGCGTTAAAATAAAAAAACGGAAACAATGATCATCAGGATTAAACCAACGTAACAATGGATGCACTGATCGATACCGTTCTAATGTACTGCTATCTGTATCAGTTAACCATTGTTAATCATTAATGTGGAAACCCACAGAAAAAAATGATTTTTCATTCGAAATGTTTTTTTTTTTTTGTGTGACAGTTTTGAGGACAGTTTGATATAAAAAAAAAATTTATTTTTGCATCCCTTATGACGACTGTTAAAAATTACTTCAAAAATCAGACAGAAGAAGCGAAGACATAATTTCTACCAAATTTTTACCAATTTTCTGATGAAGACAGTGATGGTGAAGTTTGTCCTTCATCAGCTTCCTTTAAATCTGGGCTCTTTTCATGACAAATGTATAATCCAGTAGTGAGGATATCAGATGGTGACGGTTTTCCTTCCTGTATCTGCTGACTGAATGTTTGACCCTCCACAGGATCACCGATGGGAACGAGTATCTCTTCCAAGCCAAAGATGACGTAAGTAGCTAAAACTTGACTTCCAGCTGATTTCTTTTGACTCGGCTGGTTGATGAAGAGCTGGACTGCCTGGTTCTGGGACTGGCAGATCTTGTTTCCTCTGGTGATTATTATGTCTTAGCTCAGACCAAGTGGGGTTCCTCAAGGCGCTGTATTCGGCCCACTTCTACGATCAGTAGTTAGAGGTACTGATGATAAAATTGTTGACTTTGCTAGAAAAGCTAACAGTCTTAACTGGTGCAGGAAACTGTTCCCAGTAGGTTCCAGTACCAGAACCAGACAAGAGGAGGCAGCCTGTAGTTTCTGGATCAAACTTCCTGAAAACGTATATTTGGTTCAAACCTTGAGCGCATTTCTCCTTCTGCCCTCTAGGAGGAGATGAACTCCTGGATCTCGGCCATCTCCGCAGCCGTGGCGGGCGCCAAGGCGGAGGTGACGCCCAGCAGCCACAGCACGCCGGCCCCCGCCGCACGTGCTCAGACGCTGCCGGTGAGCGTGGCGGCGGCGACGACGGCGCCGGAGTCGAGTCCCAGCAAACGGGAGAAGGACAAGGAGAAACGCTTCAGTCTGTTCAGCAAGAAGAAATAGACGCTCCCTCCCTTCATGTTTCCCGTGGAGCTGTTTGGGATCGCTCCTCCTTATCCGTTCACCTTTGACCTTAGGGTTTAGGGTCTGCTCTTAGCGGCTGTGCTAACAGAATGTAGTTCTGTCTCTTTAACCCATCCTGATGATGATAACGTTCCTAACCTTTTCCCGCTCCTCCAGCTTCCTGCAGCTCTCTCCGTCAGGTCTGATCCCAAACAGCCCTTCTTCCTCCTCATCCTCCTCCTCCTTCCTCCTATCAAAGCGTGACTCCAGCATGCCAGCTCCGAGCCAAAACTCTCCACTCTGTGCCTCTCAACCGTCCGGTCGGCTCAGAGCTCCAGTTCAGCTCCCAGCTTTTTGGGAACGTTGGGAAAGGAGGGACAGAACCACCGCTAACCGCTTCCGGCTGCTGCTGTCCTACGGATACAATCACCCCGCGGAGGAACTCCCAGTTTCTTTTCCCCCTGCTGCCATTTCTCGTCGTCCCTGCTTCTTCGTTTTCCTTCCGTTCACCTCTGCCTCTTCGTCTTTTTCCCCCCGGAAGTCGCAGTTAGCTCCCGTTCGGGTCCAACCCCGGCCCTTTTTTGCGAGGCCTTTGTCTTTGCAAGATGCCGTGTATCCCTGTGTAGCGGGGAAACTGGGACCAGGGCGGGGCGGCTCGGAGCGCTGCCCCGCCCTGGTCCGCCTGTATGTATAACTTGTGTATAACAAACTGTTTAAAATGAACCTGTGTTTAATTTCTTCACTTATTAGTACTAATAATATGACCAACCGTGATAAGCTTCAGCGATTTCTGTATGAAGGAGACCAGTAGGAATGTTTTCCCAACTATTTGTTTCTTTTCTACTTTATTGACATTAACCTCTGACCTTTCCCTCTCCTTGGACGATCTTTAGTTTGTGTCCCGCAGTAAGAGCGTCTCCGAGGCTTGTTTAGTCCGATGTATGAAGGCGTAGATGTTCTATAAAAGCAAGAAAAGTAACGCTAAGCTTTGCCGTCAAGTGGATCCATTGAAAGTCGGTCGCTTCAGCTCTCTGTTAGCAGTGAAACCTGTGTGAGCTTCGTGTGTGACCGCTGTGGTACGGAGGTTCCTTCATGGCAAAATTCACTGAAATAAAGGTCAAATTTCCCCCCTAAGATGATGGAAAAAGATGCGTCATTACGCTTTAAGGGACTACGTTTCCCACAATCCTGCATCAGTCGACACATTTTCTGTTTGGGGAATGATTTACGGTTCGCTGTAAACCGCCAACAATCATGTTTTTTCATATAAAACGTTAACCACCACTTTAATATTGAAAACAATTATGATTCTTATGTATTTTCTGGCTGAAGGAGAGGAAGCTCTCTAATTTTTCCATGTTTGTTATGAAAACAATTTTGGCATCAGAAGCATTTTTCTGGGCAGACGGTGGGAGCATATTTTTTCTATGAAAAAGACTCTTTGATTGGAAGAATATCACAGAGAAGAAGCCCTCCAGCCTCCAGGGGGCGCTTCAGGCAGCAGCTGAAGGACAGACTAGATAGTTTTGGGGTTAAAACAGCCATTATTGTAAAAAATATATATATATAAAATAAAATGTTGGCCCGAATTTCTGACCTAGTTTCAGCTGGGGTTTTGTTTCAGTAATTTTGTCATCAAGGGGCTTCCGTAGAGCCGGAATAGAGTTGGTGTAAAGCAGCAGGAGCGAGCCCGAACATGTCAAAGGTCAATCGTTACATGTGGGAGGAAATCCGTTCTCCTCCGCCCTGAACAGCTTCACGCCCGGGGGGGCTGGGGCCCCTGCTTCATTTTTTATTTTTATGAATATTATTTTGTGCTACGATCTCTGGCGGTTTGATAAATATAGTGTGCATTCCTCTGTCACTGTAAGCATAGTAACAACATCTTCATTCTGCACAATCGGTAACGCCAGGGCTTAGGCCTCGGTTTAAGGGGTGGGGTCACTGCTAGTTGGATCTGCACCCGTAGACTTCTCCCCATCTCTGTTACGTATGTGCAAAAAAAAAAAAAGCCATTAAAAAAGCTTTTAAAAGAAAACGAGTCGACTCTGTTTGGTTCATGTTTAACTAATTACACCCTTCATCATCTAATGGAACATCAGAGCATCAAAATAACAGACTTGTTTTCTATAGCTCTTGAAATTATTTAAAAAACTAGAATAATTTGTCACGTTTTTGAGAACCCAAAGTCTCCAATTAATAATCATATTTTTAGAGTAAACGTTTTTATGAACTGATTTCACTTCAACATATTTTTAACATTAACAACTTTGTTAAAATTAGTACAATTTATTACAAATAAGTAGGGATGCAACGATGCCACTTTTTTCGAACCGATACGGTACCGATACTTCTACCACAAAAAAAATTCAATGAATTGAAAGACAGTTTTTAATTTCTTCTCTGCTGCTTACAAGGTTGCTGAATTAGATTAAAATAAAATATTAATACAAATGACTACGAAGCTACAATTGCAAGTGAAAAATACTCATTTTCTGTGAAATCATTAGTTTTGACATTTTTAGTATCAGTTTATGGTATCTGTTTACTGAAACCGATACAGTACAAAAGAACCGTATCGGTGCATCCCTACAAATAAACAAAAAATAATAACTTTAACATATTAAAACTTTAATCTGGAACTAAATAGAATATTTCTTCATCTGCTGGGAGTTGTAGTTTTGTTTAAACCCTCTGGAGCAGATGGAACACACACTCCCATGGTGCACTGCGCCCGTGCGTCCTGCTGGGGTGTTTCCTCCGGATGTTGAGCTGTCAGCAGGTGCCGACTGTGAGCCTTCAAAATAAAAGCCTCCCCTCGGCAGAGTTCAGGCCTCGGTTTCTGCAAACCAGAACCTTTTATCAGGTGGTTCTGGTTCCGTTTGGATGGGTTGGTAAAATGAGTCGGTTTAGTTAGATTTTAGGACTTTTTCGCTCGCATCCACCAGCAATATTTATCATCAGACACACAGTCGAAATGAACAGTATTTAACGTAACCTAGTAACTGCTGATGAGTCTCTAGCATGAACCGTATTCATTCAATCACAATTAGGGTATTTGAGCAGGAACATCCTTTATCAAAGTTATTTACAAGATCTCAATTGAGAGTACATCTAGACTTTGACTAGGCCAATTAAAAATATCCCGTTTTTTTAACCATTTAAGGTGAACCTTCTGGTTTTCTTGGTATCGTCTGTCCTGCTGCTGCACAACCAACTGAGCTTGAAGTCAGAATATCGTGGTCAAATGTTCTCCTTCAGGAGAATTCCTGGTTCCATCAGTTACAGGAAGTCCTGAAGCAGCAAAGCAGCCCTTATCATCACTCTGCCACCACCCTGTCTGATCATACCCACGGATATTCTGGTAGTTCTCCCTTCCAGGGACGTCCACTTCGGTCTTCAGGATGTATTCTGGGCAATGTGAGACTGGGTCTGTGTGTTCTTTTGGGTAAGCAGTGACTCTGGTCCTGGAGCTCTTCTCTCTCTGGTTGTTGAACCATGACCTCTGACCCTAGCTGAAGCCGTGTGGTCTGCAGAGCTTTAAATGATGTTCTGGTTCTTCTGGACCTCTTGGAGTAATTCTGGTAGGTGGGAAGGTTCTCCACTGTTCCACAGTTAATCCATGATTTAACAGGCAGCACCAGGTTGGTTTAAGAGTTTATCTCAAATGAATCAATAAAATATTTTCAAAACAAATGTGGTTTTCTCATAAATATAACTGGTCTGATCAGCAAGGCAATTTGATTTGTATGGCGCACTTTCAACACAAGGCAATTCAAGGTGCTTTATATGATTAAAATAAGAACAGCATAAATCACATTGATGATTAAAACACAAGAAAGCAATTACAATAAGACAATAATTAGAATAAAACTAAAAAAAAATCAGAAATATTTAAATATGCGTCACAGTCAAATACTTTTTATAGACTAACGTTGAATAAATAATGGCAGAAATCAAAACAATCTGACAAGTTAAATGAATTTACATTTAGAAACAATTTTTGTTGCCTCGTGAAATAATTTCTGTGTTTTTTTTTTCTATGTTTTGTTTTAATAAACCGATGTAAACAGAGATAAAAAATGTTTTTTTTTGTTGTTGATTCACTTCAGGCCCTTTAAACGTTAGAAGATCAGACAAAAACTTAAAAAATATATAGTCCTCTGATCCAACAGAGAAATAGAGAGAAGCTCAAAGCGGTCCCTTGCCCTATCCCTCAACGTTAAATCCTTCATTTTCATCAAAATGACCATCTTAGAATATAGGATGACTCTTCCTGCCAGCACTTTTTTCTATAGTTTTTTAAATGTTACAGTATTTTCACTTTTTTAAAAATCTTTTCCTCTATGCTTTTCTACGAAACCATTCCACAGACCGAAACCAGCATATTTATTTGTGTGGTGCGTAAAAATGTATGTAAATAATTTCAATATAAAGCCAGAAAAAAAAAATCTCCAGTTTCTTTTTTAAAACTAATAACCTTTATAGTAAATAACGTGTTTTATCTATCGGTTTTTTTTCCTCTTTTTGGAGACTTTTAATTTTTGGAGTAACCGGATGTGCGCGCAGGCGTGCCCCTGAATGCGCGTGCCCCTCCGTGTGAGAGCATCAGATCTTCATCAGTGTGCTCCTCATCAGTGTGCTCTCAGGGAGGGTCTCCATCAGATCAGAACCGTCGGGTCCGGATCCAGGAGCCGCAGCTCCGCGTTGAGGGGCGCGGCTGCAGCGGGAAGATGCTCTCCTCCTGCCGGGAATCAGCGCTCTCCTCCGGCGTCCTCCGGCCGGGATACCGCTCCGTGGAGCCGGGGCTGCTCCCCTCCTCTCCCCGCTGAACTTGGACCATCTGCGGGGATTAAACATATCGGTGTCGCTCCCAGACGCTTCGGCTCTTTTCGGAACTGTCCGACCTTTTCCCAGCGGAGACTCGCCGCCTCCGTTTTTCCGTGGATAACTCTCCATCCTGCAGGAATTCTCCCTCCCAGCTGCGGTTCCTGCCGGAGCTGCTCCTTGTCCAGCTCCTGCGCCCTGCTGGAGATGATGTGAGGAGGGATACGGGAGGAGGGACCACCGCTGGGGGAGAGGATGGGAGGATTATCCTGCAGTGGGATTATAGTTCCAGGATCAGGGATGGAGGCAGTTCCCGCTGGCTGAGCGTGGATGGGAGGCTTTGGACACGGCAGGAACTTTCCAGACAAGCTGGGAGACTGATCCACTCCTCCTCAGGTGGACACCAGAACCTGAGAGTTCTGGTCTGGATGGGATCTGATTCACCTGGAGAGGAGATGAAGGAGGTCCACCAGAGACAACCACCAGAACTTCTTCTGGGTTTTCCACAGGTTCCAGCATGTTCTGGTTCTGAAACCTTCCAGTTCTTCCCCTTTCCCTCTTCTCTGAGCTTTCATCTTTAATCCTTTATCCAATAAAACGCGATGAAGAACAAAAGGAAACTTGTTACCTAAAACCTGAGTTGATTTTTGTTGTGGTGAAGGAACCAGAACCAGAATCTCCACTGATTAAGACCTCAATCTGGTCTGGAGGATCTTGATTCGTACCCAGGAGCAGGAGGCCAGCTGGTCCCGTCAGATGAGGGAGCATGTCGGACCGGACCGCCCCGCGCTGCCGCCTCAGACTGGACTGGGTCTACGGGTACCGGGGCCACCAGTGCCGGAACAACCTGTTCTACACGGCCGGGAAGGAGGTGGTGTACTTCGTGGCCGGGGTGGGGGTGGTCTACAACACCAGGGAGCACAGCCAGAGGTTCTACCTGGGCCACAACGATGACATCATCAGGTAGGAGGAGGGACATCACCTGTACGGTTAACTCACATTCAGGGAATCTGGTTCTCCTAATTAATCAATTAGCATCACAGGACGGCCAATAATCAGTTAATAGCCAATCACAGAGCAGCCAATTGTAAGATGGGCAATCAAACGGTTAGCCAATCGTATTACAGCCAACCACAAAACAACCAATAATAGGATAGCCAATCAAAGCTTAGTGGATCACATAACAACCAATCACAAGGAACCCAATGATAGTACAGCCAATCTAAGGCTGGCCAATCATGGAATAGCCAATCCCAGGTCAGTAAATCACAAACCAGCCAATCATTACCCAACCAATTAAATTCTAGTCAATCACAGGTTAACCAATCATGCAATAGCAAATTACACAACAGCCAATGAAATGAGAGCCAATCACATTATCCAATCACAGTTCAGCAGCTGGAATAGTTTAGAGATGTAGATTGGTTGAACTTTCTGGTGTTCAGATCAGAGGTCAGGATGGAGGAGAAGGTTTCTGCTGCTGAGCTGATTTATTTGGACCAAAACCTCTGAAGCAAACAAACCGATGAGTGAATATTTCTCCCTCGTGTTGATAGAATAAAACTTTGTTCCCAGAGGCAGGAATGTTCCTCCTTCACCTGTTCTAGTATTCCTAGAGTCAGACAGGAAGTCAGACTTGTCTCTCTGGCTCCTCATAACCCAGCGTTCCCTCTGCTGCCAGCAGCTTTATGAGGAGGGAATGAGCCGTGTTCTGCTGGCTTAATCCTCCGTGCATGAATGGACCGAGCTAATCCAGGGCGTATCCAGACATACTGACCAATCACTGCAGCCTGATTCACACAGACCTCATGGTGTGAGGGACGCTTCTCCTGGCTTCCTGCCACCCCATCATGTCCGGCGGGTCAGACAGGAAGACGTCCAGTCGGATTCAGAGGCGGGTGGTGTGGACCGGAAGTTTATCATGATAGTTTCACATATTAAAATGATGATCAGGAGAATTTAGACATCAGTCAGAGCTCCTGCTAGCGCTGTGGAAGGGAAACTGATGTCAGTGATCCGTCTAACGAACGGGTGTGAACAGGTAAACAGCTCAGGGTAACACGACTCTGTCACAGCTTATACTTCATCCACGATTATTGATTTTCTTATGAAAATAACAGTGGAAAAATAAACTGATAATTTATCCCTATCTTCTATTTTCTCATGAGAATAACGAGAAAATCCCGATTTTATCCTGATCCTGGTCCCTATCCTGATCCAGATCTGGATTTGGATCCTTATTACAGGAGGATGAATATTGACATGTCTCTCTCTCTCTGACAGTATTCCAGGTGAACTCCTGATTTATTGGGTTTTATTGTTGATTTTCCGCTTTAATAACCGTTAATAACTAGTGACATTCTTTATAATCGGAACCTCTAACTACTGATCATAGAAGTGGGCCGAATACACAGCCTTGAGGAACCCCACTTCGTCTGATAGTTAAAACTCTTCTTTTTTTTCTGGCTTATGTGACGCCTTTGGCAACTAGAAACATATATAAGAAATTATTTGTTCCAATTGCTGTAATGATTCTTAACCAGCGTAAACAATGAAATACGATCATAGTAAGTAGTACCAAAATATGTGCATCGAAAATATGTGTGCAAATGTCTTTTTGTTCTGAAGAGCCGAAGGAAAAATTCCACTATGGTGGACAATAAAGCTCTATTCTATTCTATTCTATTTTTACACCATGTTTTGTTTTCTATTTTTACACTCTTCGGGTTCATTATTGGGATGTGTATTGGCAAGAATCTGGAGGTACGATATGCGATTATGATATATCAGGATTCAATCAATAATGCTATATATTGTGATTTTCAAAAATTAGCTGTAGAAAACCTGTCAGAGCATCCTAAACACTCATCCATTTTTATTACTAGTTCTGGTTGATCCACTGGAATGAAAGAGGTAAAAAAAAAAAAAAAGGCCACCAACTACCAGTGTTACTTTCAATTTTACTGCCTAATTGATGGTTGTGTTTCAGAATTTAATTGAAATTCTTCGAAATAAAAAATAGATTATTTGCTCTTGAATATCAATACAAAATCATGACGTAAAATATTGTTATATATTGGCATATTTTCTCACATCCCTAGTTAATTTGGTCTATTCTTCCACCATATTGGGTTATATTGTTCATTTCTGTGTGTTTTTACACCATGTTGGGTTATTTTGTGTCTTTTCCATGCAGCATTGTGTTATTTTTTGTCTGTTTTTATACCATGTTAATTTACTTTCTCTCTCTTTTTATAAAGCATTCTCTATTTTTACCCCATACTGGGTTATGTTGTTAATTTCTGTCTGCTTATACACTATGTTAGGTCATATCGGGTTATTCTCTGTCTATTTTTACTCCATACTGGGTTATTTTCTGTGGGTTTTTGCCTCTCAGCGTTGGTTCTGAGCTTCCTCCTGGTCCCGCTGGTGTTGCCGACCCGGCTCAGGTTAAAGCTCAGTCGTATCCGAACACGGAACGTTAAGTAATTCAGCCGTTTCCACACATCAACATCAGAGATTTTGAATGAAGCTGCAGCAGCTCATCCTGTACCGATGCCAGGATAAATCCTAAGCGGAGATTGTGATATCTTTCTGGTGGGAATCAGAGTCTGATTCTAAAGATGATTAAAAAGGAGTCCAGGTTAAATTCAGATCAGTAGAAAAAGCCAGTTCTGCTCTATAGGAGACAGCTCTTTGTTAAATACCAAATTTCCTCGTTTTATCCACACTTTTCAATCACAGCCATTCAAGAATGTCATTTATATTAATTAAAACTCATCAGAGCTTCATATTAGAGGATTTAAGAGGAAAAATCAGCTGCTTTCTTGGGATTTCGTCCAATCCAGGGAAGGTTTGATGAAATCCGAGTTCAGAGTTGAGCGGAGCAGGAAGGCAGCAGAAGGGTTTTCTAGAGAGAGGGAAGAGCTCGATGATTGGGGAGGTCAGCCATTCATGGAAATACACGCACACACACACACACCTGGTGTTCAGGCCGTGAGTCATCACCGCAGCAGGCAGCTCGGACTGTTTTTTTCAGCTGCAGCCCGGGGTGGGTTCTGCATGTGTGTGTGTGTGTGTGTGTGTGTGTGACAAATTGAAAAGCTGGATGCTGCCTCGGCCAGAAGAACGCTCTGATATGAGTGTTAGGTTTGTGTTTGGGCCAAGTTTTCCCTCCCGGCTGACTGCAGGTTTTCAGCTCTAACTCAGCTGTGCGGATTGATCCAGAACCCGGATCTGGATCGCGTCCATCTGGAGCCGGATGGTCTTCGGATAGAAAAAAAAAAACGAAGCCTGTAGTCAGCAGAAATTCCACCGACCGTTCCCACCTGTACTTCCAGCTCAGGAAGGTGGATGCTGGTTCTGGAGGAAGCGGACTGAGGGTGGAGGCTTCCTCAGAACCTCTACCTGAGTCAAGGTGATGAAGGGTTCAGGTTTGAGCTGCAGAATCTGAGCTGTGGCCTGTCTCCTTGAAGCAGAAAAACTGATGATCTATGAGGAAAAAGACAAGTCGGGATTTCAGGCTGGGATGAGAAGATGATGTTCATCTGATTCAGGAAACTAGCTGATAAATTTCTGTGAATTTCTGCAGATTAAGCATCTATAAATGTGATAAAGAGCCAAACTGATAGACCTGGAGAGTCCTGGGCTGGTCTGGTTCTGTGTTGTTTGTCTTAGAGAGCTGGAATCAGGATGAACTTCTGCTGTTTTATTTGGGAATCTGGGTGGAATTTCAACACTTTGACTCAGTTTATCAGGGAATTTCTAACTTGAAACAAAACGGCTGCGACAGTTTTTCCGAATCTCAAGCTTTGTTGCTCGCTGCAGCAAGGAGAGACACACCCAGCATGTCTTCTGCGTCTGAAGTATTCCCACTTACAACCCGGCTTCATATAAGTAGGTCGCTCCCATTAACCCCAACCCTGGAGTGGGAAATCAGAGTGTTTTATTAGTAGTTTATCAGCGCCTAAATAGGCTTTAATGTTCAGAAACATTCCTGGCAATGAATGAATATTAGCATGTTATACATTTCCTGAATCCTTATGGCCCTGTGGATATTCCACCTATTACATTGTGCTTCCCTGTTGTTCCCAGATGACACAGGGCTAAAAGAGAGTATATAATTTAAGCGAAAATCATGATTCTTTAAAGAGCTATAGTGGCTTCTATGTTGGTCAGAAAGATTCACATCTTACCTTAAATGAAACCTTGAAACACAGGATTGTTAAAAATTAATAGATGCGTTATACAAGAGTCTAAACCAGGAAAAGCACCAGCATGAAAAATGTCGTTTTCTGAAGGAGGTGGGTAACTTAATAAGCTGATAACTATCAGGAATGGTTATCATAGCAACATATCATCTACAGACATGGATCTATTCAAAATTCATTAGCAAGTTTGGTCACCTTGAGTGGTGCCGACATCTGGCCCATGGACTATAAGCCTTATTTAGCCCTCTTGTTCCGTGGCAGCTGACTTGTGTCCATTCATGTGAAACAAAGTTAACAAACACAAGTAATTACTCATTTTGTGCTCTACAGTTTTGTGCTCCTGTAGTTGTTAGTTGTGTTTTTTTATGTTTAAAGCATAAAGAAGGAGCTTCAGAGACGAACCGACCAAGCGTCTCGGTTCATCTCCTCCTCCTCAGTAACTGGAGGCTCTGCTGGTCGATTCTTTTAATCCACTCTGAGGTTTAAAGAAGCAGAGTCTTCCTTTGGTTCGCTTCTTCCTAGCCTCCCGCCTCGGGGTGGAGATGATGGTGCTGCTGCTCTCTGTGCTGTTTAACTGCTTCTCATCATATTACGCCAGATATTATAGCTTTATATTATGTTTTTAGAATCTCTGCAGGATGAGAGAGAGGTTTTATACGTGGCATCCTTTCATTATGTTTTTAGATCAAAGAAGTGAGTGTTGTCTAGATTATATTTGTCTATAGGTTGTGTCTCTCCTGTGATATCTGGGCCAGTAGAACCAGAGACCAACTGAGTGCTCCGGTTCTCTCTTCTCTTCTGTCCCACTTCCTGCCGGTCGCCTGCAGGCAGAACTTCAGCATCATTATGTTCGTGCAGACTTTATCTATCGTCTTTCTGCTTGAATGGCCGAACTGAAACCGTCGTCCAGTGCTTCTTCACTGCTCTCTGCTCTGGTTTTACTGCATTTTAAAGGAACTGGGCTCCCAGTTTCCCTGCTGATCGGACAGACTGCTGAGTTTGGGTTCATGGTTCCGGCAGATGACCTGATTGGGACTCCTGTTTGACTCTAGAATACTTTGGTTTACAGCTGAGTTGACGGTTCAATTAGTGACTGAAAAGGGGCCCTCATCATCATACCTCTTGGTTCATTCCATTGCACTGTTTGTCTTTGCAGAATTACGTAGATATGAAGATAAGGATGAGGATGATTCAGTCTCCATTGGCGTCATATTTAATATGATGATGCAGAAAGCCAGCTTCCAGAGGTTTTCTATCAGAAGTGTTTGTCCTGCTGTACAGACATAACAACAATAAAATCAGTCTTTTCCAACTTCTGTCTCTTCATTAAAGGCTGAATATGGAACATTTTTCTTAAAAGCTATGTTTTAAAAAAAGTAATACTAACGGCTATGGTTAGCTGTCGGTAAAACAGCTTTGCAATACTCGTGTACAGACGTGGACAAAATTGTTGGTACCCTTCATTAAATCAAAGAAAAACTCATAATGGTCACAGAAATAACTTTAATCTGACAAAAGTAATGATAAATAAAAATTATATAAATGTTGACCAATGAAAGTCAGACATTGCTTTTCAACCATGCTTCAACAGAATTATTCAGAAAATAAATGCATGAAACAGGCCTGGACAAAAATGATGGTACCAACAACTTAATATTTGGTTGCACAACCTTTTGAGGCAATCACTGCAATCAAATGATTCCTGTAACTGTCAATGAGACTTCTGCACCTCTCAGCAGGTATTTTGGCCCACTCCTCATGAGCAAACTGTTCTAGTTGTTTCCGGTTTGAAGGGCGCCTTTTCCAGACAGCACGTTTCAGCTCCTTCCAAAGATGCTCAATAGGATTGAGATCAGGGCTCATAGAAGGCCAGTGTTTTCCTCTTAGCCCTTCTTGGGTGTTTTTAGCTGTGTGTTTTGGGTCATTTTCCTGTTGTAAGACCCGTGACCTGCGACTGAGACCATGCTTTCTGACACTGGCCAGCACATTTCTCTCTAGAATCCCCTGATAGTCTTGAGATTTCATTGTACCCTGCACAGATTCAAGACACCCTGTGTCAGATGCAGCAAATCAGCCCCAGAACATAACCGAGCCTCCCCCATGTTTCACAGTAGGGACCGTGTTCTTTTCTAGATATGCTTCATTTTTCCGTCTGTGAACATAGAGCTGATGTGCCTTGGCAAAAAGTTAAATTTTTGTCTCATCTGTCCACAGGACATTCTCCCAGAAGCTTTGTGGCTCGTCAGCATGTAGTTTGGCATACTCCAGTCTGTTTTTTTTAATGATTTGTCCTCTGGCTCAAACAGCGAAGGATGTTCCGATCTGACACTGATGTTCCTTGAGCATAAAGTTCAGCTTGGATCTATTTTGAAGTCTTTCTAGGCTCTTTTGTTACCATTTGGATTATCCGTCTCTTTGATCTGTCATCAATTTTCCTCCTGCAGCCACGTCCAGGGAGGTTGGCTACAGTCCCATGGATCGTACATTACTGAATGACATGTGCAGCTGTAGTCACAGAAACATCTAGCTGCTTGGAGATGGTCTTATAGCCTTTACAGTTAACATGCTTGTCTATGATTTTCTTTCTCATCTCCTGAGACAACTCTTTCCTTTGCTTCCTCTGGTTTATATTGAGTGTGGTACACACCACGTCACCAAACAACACAGTGACTACCTGGAGTCCTATATATAGGCCCACTGAGTGATTACAGGATTGTAGACACCTAGGATGCTGATTAGTGGACATACCTTGGATTAACATGTCCCTTTGGTCACATTATTTTCATTCTTTTCTAGGGGTACCATCATTTTTGTCCAGGCCTGTTTCATGCATTTATTTTTTAAATAATTCCGTTGAAGCATGGATGAAAAGCAATGTCTGACTTTCATTGGTCAACATTTATAGAACTTTTATTTATTATTACTTTTGTCAGATTAAAGTTATTTCTGTGACCATTATGAGTTTTTCTTTTATTTAATGAAGGGTACCAACAATTTTGTCCACGTCTGTATATGAAGTTGTTCCTAGATACGAGAGCATCAACCTCCACATTGAGTAAACGAAAGAAGATGAAGCGTTTTCCTCCTGCACTCCCCAGTATAGCAGGCTAGCTTTCACCACTGTGATGAGTGGTTATTATAAACGGCGTGCTAGCTAGCTTTCTGTATTAACATAGGTCTCCGACATGACACCTCAGTCAAATACGCACGATGTGAAATCTATCGGATGTTTATGTAAATTCTAAAGTATAAATTATGACTTTTAAAGAGAACATCACAAAGAGGAGAGGAGGATACCACTCAGCTACTGAAATAAAATGCAGAGAGGACAGGTACAAAAGCTTACTGTTGCCTTTGACCCAGATTTTGTTATAATTATTTTTGTTTAGTGTTTGAAACTTATTAGTACAAAATAGTCCTTACCCTGTACAATTTGTTGCTGAACATGATGCTGGCTGGTTATTGTGTTACAAAACTGGCATCCAGACGCATCAAAATTAAGTTTCATTACAACCTCAACACACTAGATGTCGCTTTGGTGCGCATGTTCTATATTCGATCTTTAAAGGAAAAGTTTTTTTTTTTCAACCTGGACCTTATTTTTAGCAATTTCGATGTTCTCTTACTGACTCTGAGAATTTTGGAGCCAGTCTGAGCCGCTCAGCAGTAATTATATTTACTTCCTCCATCAGTGGACCTCCGTGGAACGTTAGTGCTAGAGGCAGGATAAATTCTGCTTGTAATAACGTTTAATCTGCCCAAAACACAGTAATTTTACCATGTTTGTATTACTCTTGGATTTATGAACGCCTAGGAAGCGCTTCTTGATTGTCTACCGGGCCGATTCTGGAGTAATTAATGTTTAAACTGCAGCAGCCTGGTGAGTCTGCCGCTGGAAAACACAGACTGGCAGTCCTGAACGGCTCAGAATGGCTCCAAAATTCTCAGGGTGAGTACGAAAATATAAAATTAGCTAAAAATACGGTCCACGTTGAAAAAAATCAAACTTTTCCTTCAAGTCCCAAGAATTATGGCATATTACTTGGATGCATTTACTAATAATTACTAATCACTTAATTGAATTAATCTTGAAATAATTTGTCATGACAGGTTGTACATCATTCAAACTTTGGAAACCTAAGTCTTGTTTTTAGTGTGAGAAGAAACTGTTTTTCTGTCTGCAAAATCAAAGACTTTAAATATAGAGTTCAGTTTCTAACTAACTAACTAACTAATTACTAACGAATGTAATTCCAAAGAACGAGAAGGTGCGCTTTCTCAGACTTTTACAGCGAACCTTCGATACCAGTAGTAACAACTGGACTGCTGACCAGAGAGATTTAGAGTAAATATGGTAGAAAAACTCAGAGAGAATGCAGGGTGTTAAAATCAAGCCAGTGAAGGTCGGCTTTTCTTCTCTGAGTTCATTGCTGATGTCTTTCCTGCCCCGCCTTGTAAGAAACCCACCCAGTTACAGACATTCTGACGTGTTGCTGAAGAACTTTCTGTGTTCTGGCGGCAGATCGGACCGGGCCGGATGGATCAGGACGCCTCCTGAACCTCTCAGGTTTCCCCAGCTGTTTGTGTTTCCAGGCGCAGCGTTTGGTGTTGACACACGGGTCACATGGGAGGAGCAGCGGGATGGAAACTGATCCATGGAAACAGGAAGACAGATAACACGTCTGCTCAGACATCTCTGAGGGTTCACTCTGATCAACACACCTGGCGGTGTTAGGGTTCGGTTCTGATGAGCCCGGCTCTCTGTCTGCAGGCCTGGAGGACATGTAATCTGCTCAGAAAGCTGTTAATCATTTCCCTGAATATAATTTGTGTAATATAAAGCACCACTTCCTTTCTAATTACACTTTCTAACTGCAGTTTCTAACTGAGTTCTGATCACTGATGCTTTCAAAGAGCAATAACTGGGATTCATCTCACATTTATTAACATAACCAAAGTTTAACAGAAAAATAGAGACCAGTAGCTACAGATTTTTTTGATGTTTATGAAGCTCTGTGTGTTGCTGCTGGTTGAAGGACTACATGCATCCAATGCCAGATGATCTTCATCTTCACCATCTCCAGGCTCTAAACTGACCGTCTGGAGCAGCAGGGTCAGTGCTCCTACTCACTGCCTCATGGCTCAGTGATGCGTTCACTGACCGTAGGACGATGCTGCCGGCTGCTATCTGGCCCAGAAGGAGAGTTTCTGAACCGTAAGGAAATGAAACGTTTTACTTCTGGGGACTGATTCATTTTGTCCCACTTTCTTCATGCAGTTCCGTAATTTTCCTGAATCTTTTCGGTCCATATTTTCCACCAGCTTTTGGTTCTAAATCTTTTTTTTTTTCTTTTACTACATCAGTTTTCTTAAAGGTTTTTCTCATTCTTTTTACCTTTTCATGTTTTTTGTTGCTGCTTGTGATTTCTCATCTTTGTGTTTATTCATATCTTGTTAGATTTTTTTTGTTCCTCTTTCATCTTTTGTCTTCATCTCAACGTAATCACTATTTATTTTGCATAATAAAAGATAATCCATGTTGGGTCTTTAATATTGCTTTAAGTTTTCTTCTATAGCTTCATGTCTTTTGACATTTTTAATCTTTGTTATATTGAAATTTTTCATGTTTTTACCTATTCTGAGGCTGATTTAGCTTCATTTGCATCCAAACATACTGATATTGTACAATCATACATGTATTATTTTCTCTCTGTTAGTTAATTTGTCTTTCATATTGACCTTTAGATTTTTGCCGGCAGAATCTTTGAGGAAAACGTCAGTTGCTCCTATTTTACTCTTAATTTGGTTTCACTGATCTGATTTTCTTCAGTTTTCAGTTTAACTAGAGAAACTAGGTTTCCCTCCCCTCTGATTCCTTTCTTATTGTGACAGACTTAATGGCGGCAGCGTGCAGCACACTGGTGCCTGGTGGCTCTGAGCGTTCACAGCTCAGTGGTCTTCATTAAGATGATGAGTAAGAAATTATCTGTCCAGCATCCCACCGCCAATCTGCCCTGCAGCCGTGACTGTTCCCACGATCTGCTGGCGCTCACTGCTGCACGCACAGATTCCTCCAGTGAAGCTCTCAGGTCGTCACATCTCTCCGCTCTGAGACTTTTACAGCTTTAGAAAGTTAATCTAATCGGCTCACTGGGAGACTTCAGGGAGGAATGAAAAGTCAGAAGTTTGACCTGAGCTTCTGCAGGCAGCGACGCTTGCATTCACTGTGAAAATCATTATTCGTGCAAAGATTTCAACAACCTAAAAATGTCTCCTTCGCGCAGGAATAAAACCTGAACATGGAAAACATGTCAAAATAACGACACTTGTATTTGTTGTATTCAGATTAAAGTAAAAATTGAGCCAAAAATCCTGCCAGAACACAAACTGGTTGCTGGTTCTGGTTCAGATTCTGGCAGAAAAGACTCGGCTCAGATAAAGGCAGACGTGTCTCCTTTAGCGCAGAACAACTTCGGTTCAACAATCTTCCAAATGTGTCCGTTAAAATACCTGAAAGCTAAATTTAACCAGCGGAGTCCCAAATCCTTCATGAGTTTTAGTAAAAAATGTTATCTTTTAAAGCTTTGTCATGTTGATAATTTCCACATAAATATGAAAAGAAACAAGCAGGCTGACACAGTAATGAATGAGGTAAGGCCAGTTTATACTTGTGTGCCGTTATCGTTGACACAAAGTATCTCACATATCACATACGCCACAACGGACGGAGAAGAGCCCAATTTTATTAGTATCCATCAAGCAAAACAGAGAGTGTATGCGTGTGATTGGTCAGTTCAAAAACAGCCAGAGATCGTTTCACCATATTGGTGCTCTATAGTCGCTGTAATCAGTAGTTAATGCAGTGGTTGGGCTCTACATTCTTTCTGTTGAATTGATAATTTATCTAATCTGGTCTTTTGGTGGTTTTGCACACAAGGAGGTGTAGAGAACGAAAAAAATCTCACTGCTGTGTTTGTTTCCATGTTTTACTAGAGCATTTTATGAGCTGCACTTCTAGTAAAACGCTTTACGGCTTAATCAAAAAATTACTTTCTGCCGTCCATTGATCATTGAGGGGGGAATTTGTTCACAAACTGAAGAAAATAAACTCTAAATAACCAGAAACGACACTGAAGAGGTACGCAGACCCGCCATGAAACGTAAGCACCCCCTGCTGTCCAGGTGGGGAATTGTTTTGCAGCACCGACACCATCAGGAATCTTGCATCTAGATGCAGACGTATTGACGGAGTCGTTTTCCTTTTCTACTTTCCCCGTTGGTGTCAGTGTTGCAAAGCAGTTCCCCACAAGGACAGTAGGGGGTGCTGACTTTATCTGACAGGTCTGCCTATCACTGCCATGGTGTCGTCCTTGCATGGGTCAGGGATAGTCCCTGTGTCGACGGATAATGGCGATAGTATTCGTTCCGACATAGACGGAGAAGTATAAACTACGCTAGAAAGTTATAACACTTTTCATCTTGTCCATGGTTTTAGAAAAAGTTTAAAAAGTTTCCGTCTGGCTTCAGAAAGCGACCAAACCCAGAATTGACCTATTAAAAGTACCCAGTGACATTCCTATGTCTGTTGATGGAAGACGCCATGTTGTTCTGTTGGTCCTCTCAGCAGCTTTTTGATCGTTGATCAGTCTGTCCTACTGTCTCACTTATGTCACTATGTCGCCATCCGTGGCTTAAATAGTTTTCGTTCCATTAACAGACAGTTCTTTCTCAGGCAGGCTTAACAATGTGTCTTCCTCAAAGCTGTTTGGTCTTTCTGGGTACCACAGGGTTCCTTCCTTGGTCCCCTCCTTTTTTCCTCTCTATAGCTCAGTACCACATCTCCGTTCATTGCTGCACAGATGATCTGCAGATCTACCTGCACTGTAAACCCAGATTTAGTTTCTAGTCAAACTTCTGAGTGATCACTACTTATACTGTTAAGTTTTGTAAAAACCTGCTGTCATTACTAAACAGCATTAGTTGATTGTAGTATTTAGCTGAAAGATCAATTCTACTAATCCGGTTTAGTAGATACAACTTATTATGTTTAGTTTTATAAGAGAGGGGAGGGGCTGCTGCGTGACCTGCAGTGTGCGAGGTGCATTGTGGGTATCCATGTGTTTGGTTATTTTCTTCTATTTGGGGCATTTGCTGCAATTTTATAATGAGGTTTGTGTCGGTTGAGGTTATTGCTTTGTTCAGTGTTGCAAATGTGACGTTAATTTGTTGGTGTCATGGTTGTGAGTGAAGAGGTCATTTAAAGGGAATAAGAACACTGTGATAGTCCTTTGTATTCAAGCCATATTGCTACATTTGAACACCGTTAGTAATGCGAGTCTTCTCACTGACTGATGACTCAAACATTACATGGTCTTTTATTCAACTGAATAACTTTTGACAGTTGTTGGTATAACATAAAAAAAAATGTTTAACTCCGCATAACTTTTTAAATCCTGTCAGTTAGGCTTTTTGTTCAATTTAAAATTAATGGTGACTAACTCAATGAACTGTTTTAGCTTGAGTAAAAAGTTAACATTTTGCATTAGTTATGCTCAACTTGCCAATTCACAAAAATCAAGTAATCCGGGTTAAGAGTGTCACTTTGAAACCTAGTAATAGCGACATTCATCACTTCTTTCTTGACTGTATCTGTGTTGTAAAACTGTGGCAGAACCAAAATTACTTTGTTTTTTTAATGAACAAAGCACTGAATATATGTTGTTTGGTGAAAACTCCAACACTGATATCAGTACTTTAAATGTACGTTTTAGTACAGTAAGAAATCTGGGGCTGATTGTTTGAAAATGATTTTTGTTCATCACCTTTGTCTTTTTTGCTGAGGTTAAAACTTTAACCCATATTTATCTTGGCAAACTTAATCACAGAGTAATAGACACGTTTTGTTTAAAGGGGACAAGCATGTCAACGGACCAGACAAAACATGTTAATGAAGTTCTTTGCACAAAATCGCTCTGACATAAAGCGACCTCAGCAGCTCAATTCTGGATAACTTCACTACTGAATGAGTCACTGTTATGCTAATTAGTGTTAGCAGACCACGCACACCCATCTTGTTGATAGGCTGCAGGTTTTTCCCCCATGAGAATGGCCTGTAATTGGAATTGGTGGGCGGGGTTCGACAGGTGAAGGTGGTTATTTGCTAAATTCACGTATTGTGACGTTACAACACGGCGTTTTGTAGAAGCGCAGGGTGTCTGCCAACAAAAATTAGTAAAAAATAAACTAGATGGATGGTTTCCTTTTTGTGTTTAGAGTGTTTATAGAGGCAGTAGAAACCCAGATGGCAACAAGAAAGGATGAAAAAGTGACATTTGCATAATAATAGCCTTTAATATTGAAACCTATTTAAACAGCAGCAGTGGTAATCTAACGTATTCTCTGAGCGGATAGTTTATCATGTCCCGCTAATCCTATTTAATTATCTCTGTTGTTCTGCTGTGAATGAAGCTGCAGATGTCTTTGAATATGGAAACATTTGTGGAGCCTCTGCTGTGTTTATTTCACCTCCACGGTGCTGACAGGAAGGAGGTGGAGGTGGTGGAGGAGGGTGGGGAATTTGATACATGACAGGTTTTTGTTTTTGTTCTGCATGATAAATCCTCCTCTGAGCTATTCTTAGAGCCGTCCTGATTTCACCGCCTGCTGTAAATAAAATCACCTGCAGCTCAGTGAAATCTGATCTGCAGGTGAGTTTATCGTCTGGTTTCTGATGGGAAACATGAAGGTCAGACTCATCAAAAGGTCGGAGGTCACAGGGATGAATTACAGTCTGAGTGTGAATGAACAGGTCACAGAACAACTAATGTGTGATTGTTACTGTGAAGCTTAAAGCAGCTGCAGTTTATTCGCTGGTGATGATATTTTATTTGTATTTTGCTTTTTGAATTGAATGTATTTGTTCTGTTTTTTCCTCTTCCTGGATTTTTGTTTTTAACAAGCTATTCTGTGTTTTTTATTCCCTTTTTAAAGAGTTTGTTCAGACATTCCATCTCTCCTCTGGACTGTTTTTTATGTCCACCTGTTTTTGGACTATTTTCCCTATTTTCTGTTGATCTTTTCATATTATTTATGAATAATTGAGCTTGCTCTGTAGTTTTTCCGACTCGTTTTTATATTTCAGTAACTTTATCATGATGTAGTTTTTAGTTTTGGCCCTCAGATGAACCTGGGCTGTTTCAGGGCCAATGAACCAGGGCTTCCAGCTAACACATCATGTCCTCACAACTCCAAAAATACCCCCCCCCCCCCCCCCATCAGCTGAGGAATATTTATAAAGCATAAGCTGATAGTGCATGAGAGTGTGTTTTGGTAGCGGTTAATTCCCGTGTTGAAGGTCTCCTCCCACGCCTTCTTTTTGTCAGATCGCTCCGCTGACGGCCGCCATCTTTATCTCTTTCTCCCGGCTTCTCCTAATTTTTTCCTTCAGATGATTTTTCCCCATTTCTCCCATTAAAACTAATCCCCAGCCAGCTGCTGCTCTTCTTCCTCTTTACATAGAAGCATAGTAAAATGTTGCAAAATGAGAATCCTTAAACATCTCCCAGATTATCAGCATCTAGGGTTTGAGCAAGAAACACTTTTAACTTTTAACATCTCCATCGTTCTCTAGGAGACATTTTACTCTTTAAATAGTTTAGTTTTCCTGAAGCCTCTTCTTTCCTCTTGCTGCATCAGTATTTTAATTCTGTTTTGTCATTATTGGATCACGAGGTTCAGTTTTTCTGGGTAGTGCTGCAGCTGTTCGTGCAGCTTTCTGTCTGAGATGCAGCTGATGGTGTTCCTACAACAGCAGATAAACTTTTATTCAGAAATAAAACGATGGAAAATATCGAGAATTTCAGAACTTCAGAGGCACATCATTTAATTATCCCTGTTTAACTGTAACATCTTTGACTTTACAGATCCTTTTTTTGTGTCATTTTTTCTAGTTATTTTATCAGAATAAAGGCGGAGCTCCAACACATCAAAATTCGGAATAAATAAACAATAAATGAATAAAAATAAAAAGCACAAAACTCATGACGGGTCAGAAGAACGGCACGTGGGAAGGTGGTTTTCATGGACGCCCAGCCTTCCTCTAGAGGGGGCTAAAGGGAGGCTGGGCCCCCGGCTTTTTCCAGCTTTCTGTTTGGGAATCACCAGGAGGATCTGATGCCCTACCAGATCCTCCCACCAGGTTTCATGCAGATTATGGATAAATCTGCTAATTGGAAAACAACCGGACCAAAAGAAAAAAAAATGTATTTGATATTATTTCGTATAAACATGGCATCGTTTCCTGTAACGTTTTAATTTCTTTATTTTTAAATCCTGATACAAAACATTGCGCTAACTGGCCTGTGGGTGGCAGCATTACCAAATCACCATATTAAACCAACAACAGTTACAGAGAAAAGATTTAAAGTTTACTGCAGAAAAAACGGACAGATTTGGGTTGGGGGCGGGGCTATCCGTTATGCCTTCTTTATGATTGGTTACATTCAAATTCAGCTTATTCAGACATTTATCTAGGATTTGGAAAACATGAGAACCGGCTTTACTCTTTTTTTATTTTATTTTTATTTGTATTTTTTATTTTTTTTTAACGTGTCCTTTCTAGCAGTATGCTACTCAGAATTGGTGTCTGAGTACCCAGTACAAGCCCAACAGTTTTACTTTCCCAAGCAGAGTATTACAGCTTTGCTGTAGTACGCCACTTGATGTATATGTATGAAAAATCTTTATTAGTGATTACTGTGGGTTCAATTTCCTGACGTCATGGACATTAAACTGAGACAAGAAGGGAGAAAGGAAGAAGGTGAAGAAAAGAAACCGGACCAACAGAGGCGCGAACCGATGACACAAGACAGGGAGGCAAATAAAGAACACAAGAAAACATCCCAGTCCTCCACCTCTGCCGGACGGCAGAGAAACAGTAATCCAAAACAAAAACAACCAACTGTACAGAACCAAACCAATAGTTCGGATCTAGTAGAATAAACTAAGAATTACACATTCACTACACACAAGCATTGATTAATGAACATAATACAAATGTTTCTGGTAAGCTCCTGTGAACAACTAACTAATGATGATAACCTCAGCTTAAGATATGTCCGTCCACACCAATGTCCCCACACCTATGTGTGTGTCGAGCATGCAGGTCGGAATAAGGTTTCCCCATGCAAGTGATTGATAGCTGGTGTAAGGAACCGTCAATCCGTCCTACAGGAATCGACACAGATATGGAGGAGGCAAGAGATGTATGCATCCAGGGTCCCACAGAGTACAGAGTCCACAGGAGGATCAGCGCAGGGTCGATCACCCGCCAAGAGAGGAACGGATGGAAGCCCCAGGGGAACACCCACCAGCCGCAATGCTGGGGCCCGAGAGATCGCAATGACGAGCCCACGGGCTCCGCCGGTAACCGGCTACGCCAGGGCGGGCCCGGATCAGGGAACCGGAGGCCACGGGGACCAGGGGCACCCCGCCCCCCAGCGGGGCCCCAACCAGGGACCAGCCGACAAGGGCCCCCCGCCGCCGCCGCAGGCAAGGGGGATCCGCAGCCAACCGACGGACAACACACGCCGCCGCCACCCCGGACCAATACCCACCGCCAACAACCCGGCCCGCCTCCACACACCCACACGCCAGGGAGCCACAGCAAGAGCCACAGCGGATGTACGCCCTCCCCAGGCCGCGCCCAGCCGGCACCTGGACATCCAGATCTTCCAGCTCCCGGGTCCAGATCCCGCCCCACGTAGGGCGCCAAGATCAGGGGCCCAGCCAATGCCGGACAGCCCCACCAGTTGAACAGACCGGCCAGCAGAAGTCCTGGAACCGGCAGGAGGACTGGGCGCCAGGCACGGTCCCCACCGATCCACCGGACGGCACCAACCTGTTCTACAACCCCGGCACCCCCAGAAGAGGTGCCCCAGTCAATCCAAGGAGGACGTCGGCCCGAAACAGCGGCCGCCCGACACACCGGACCACCCAGGACCCGCCCGACATGCACCAGGACCGAGCTGGGCCGCAACCGGGACCCCCGGCCCCAGGCATCGAGAGCCATCATCAACCAGCGGGCAGGAGCAACCATCACCGACGGGTGACGACACTCATACGTACCCTCCCTCTCATGCGTACACATTCTTACAAATACAGGACATACGAAAAAAGGACGCTATACACTCATTCATACCCCCCATATGTACACTGTACTCCATACTCCCAGGTCCAGGGACAGACGCCCCAATAGAGAACCCTGTCCCTGCCCCTGCACCCTAAGTTGCTCAATAAAATCGGGACCCAGGCCGCCACCGGGTAGCGAAGACGGAAGCTCCATCCCGCACCCCAGTGACGTGCCCACGTCCCAAGGCCTTGTGAATGGTAGAATGAAGGAGCAGGTGGACAGAGGCATGGGGATGGGGAGAAAATAACTGGGGTGACCATTGCCAACCCCAGGGAGCCAGCTCCCCTGCTGACTCCAATAGGCACCCCCGTTCGGCCCGATCCACCAGGGGTGGGAGGCCCCAGCACGTCAAGTCGGGGCCCACGGCAGCGGCACCCCCGAGCCCCATGGGGGCCCCGGCAATCCACCAGCCCCCATGCCAGGGGCATACCTAAATCCTTCCCAACATTCACACTGCTAACAAAACACATGTCACTAGACACCCAGGTTGAGTTTAGTCCCCCCTCCCCCTCAACGCCCTCCCCCCTCCCGTCCCAAGCGCACCCCGTTAAAAAGAGCGCCTGTGCTAGATGGTAAAAACCCTCCCCGCCAATAAGAGACGCCCCAGACACCGCCAGCGTCCGAGGGCCCCCGCGCCGAGGCCGGAACCCGGCGCACCACCGACTCGGGTGGTGCGCCCACATGTTCGGTTTGGGAGGGTTAAGATTAAGGAAGTCTAAAACTTTTCCTGGAATTTGTAAATCAACTGTATTGAGCCTAAATTTATTTTTTATAATTGATTTTATTTGTTGGTATTCTAAGAATTTATTCTTGTTAATTCCGAATTGTGTAACCAATGTATTAAATTGGATAAAGTCTGTTCCATCAAATATATGCTCCAGGTACTCAATTCCTTTACAACTCCAGCCTGGAAAGTTGATCATGCATTTTATTTGTAAGATATCCGGGTTAATCCAGATGGGTGTACGCCTGCATGGGACTAGTGAGGTATTTGTCAATTTAAAAAATTCCCACCAAGCTGTCAGAGAGGAGCTGATATTAATACTTTTGAAACATTCATTTTGTTTTATATTTGAGCTAACAAAAGGTAGATCTGAAAGTTTTATCATATTGCATAGTGTCTGTTCTACATCTACCCAGCACTCATCGATATAACTGTGTTTTACCCATCTTGATGTGTATTGGAGTCTGTTGGCTAAGAAATAATGACGAAAGTTTGGTAGGTCTAGACCTCCTTTATCTTTGGACTTCTGTAGTGTTTTTAAGCTGATACGTGGGGGTTTATCTTTCCAAAGAAATTTAGAAACAGAAGAGTCCAGAGATCTAAACCAATCAGGTGATGGTTTGCTTGGGATCATTGAGAATAAATAATTGATTCTAGGCAAAACCATCATTTTTATTGTAGCTACCCTTCCAATAAGTGATATTGGAAGGGATTTCCATCTTGCCAGATCATCTTCCACTTTTTTTAAAAGTGGGACGTAATTTAGCTTAGATAAGTCTGACAGTCTTGGTGAGATATGGATACCTAGATATGTAATATTTCCCGACCGGAGCTGTAAAGCAACAGGACTCTGGTAAGAACAGTTGATAGGAAGGACTGTAGATTTTAACCAATTTATGGAATAGTCTGAAACTATTGAGTAAGATTTTATTAACTCAGTTACCTGATACAAGGAAGTTTGTGAATGCTGTAGAAAAAGTAGTACATCATCTGCGTATAAACTGATTTTATGTTCTATTTTGTTGCATTGTATACCTTTAACATTATTATTTTGCCTGATTGCTGCTGCTAATGGTTCAATAAAAATAGCAAAGAGGGAGGGAGAAAGTGGACATCCCTGCCTGGTACCTCTCTGAAGAAAGAACCTTGATGATGTTTGATTATTGGTCCTAATACATGCTGTTGGTGAGCTGTATAATATTTTTAACCAGTTTACAAAAGAATTACTGAATCCGAATTTATTTAAGGCTGCAAATAAAAATTTCCAGTTAACTCTATCAAATGCTTTTTCTGCATCTAAAGATAATATATTGGTTTGGACGTTTTTACAGTGGGAATAATCTATTAAATCTATTAATCTACGTGAATTTGTGGAAGAGAGCCTACCTTTTATAAAACCTGTTTGATCAGGGTGGATTATTAGAGGTGTTATTTTCTCTATCCTTCTTGCAAGAGCTTTGCAAATTATTTTCAGATCCACATTGATAAGAGAAATGGGACGATAACTGGTAGGAGACATAGGGTCTTTTCCTGGTTTTAATAGAAGATTGATGTAGGCAGAATTCATGTTTGGTGGTATTCGACCATTTTCCTTTGTTTCCTGTAACATTTTGTAAAATGTTGGTGCCAGAATATTCCAGAATTCTTTATAGAACTCTACTGGAAATCCATCTGGACCTGGAGCTTTATTATTAGGCATAGATTGGAGGGCCTCCTGGAGTTCAGACACTGTTAGCGGTGAATCCAGGGCCTTTGCTTGACTGTCTGAAAGTTTAGGAAGAGTAATTTTATCCAGAAATTGTTCAATTTCATCATTTGATTGGTTTATCTCCGGTGTGTATAAAGTCTCATAAAATTCTTTGAAAGTGTTGTTTATTCTTTCAGGATCATATATTATATTCCCAGTTTTGTCTTTGATTGCAGATATAGTTGTTTTTTCTTTATTTATTTTTAACTGATTAGCTAAGAAGCTACCTGATTTATTACTATGTTCAAAGTTTTCTATTCGAAGTATTTGGATTAAGAACGTTTATTAATAATTTTATTTAATTCTAATTTTTTTACTTAAGCTCTCTTTATCCAGCGAAGCTTCTAATGATTTGATAGTTTCTTAGTATAGAATTTTCTGTTCTCTTTTTATTTGATGAGAATGAAATTATTTTACCTCTAATCACAGCTTTCCCTGCTTCCCATAGAGTGGATGGCGACATACCAGGGAGATCATTAAATTCCATGTATGAAGCCCATTCTTTTTCAATATATTTAATAAATTCTTTATCCTTAAGTAATGATGTATTAAATCTCCAATTTTTATATTGAAGGGTTGCAATTTTATTTGCTAAATTTAAAGAAACAGGAGCGTGATCGCTGATCACTATAGGATGTATCTCAGTGTCTGAAATGTCATTCAACAGTGAGCTGCTGACTAACAAATAGTCCAATCTAGAATAAGAATGATGTACGTTTGAGTAAAAAGTGTATTTTCTGTCGTTGGGATGAAGCGATCGCCATGCATCGCAGAGTCCATAATCGCTCATGTACTGTTTAACTATATCTATGGATTGCCATCTGCGCTGAGTCCCTGCTGTACTGAGCCTGTCTATTTCTTCATTTAGTCCAAAGTTGAAGTCTCCCCCAAGAACAAGTGAGCAATCCATGTGATTAGCCAGAACCGAGAAGAAAGTATGAAAGAATGAGGGGTCGTCAACATTTGGACCATATATACTAACTATACATAACTTTTGGTTATTTATAAATAGTTTTAATATTATAAATCTACCTTCTGGATCTGTAGCTGTGTCTATTACTTTAAAATTAGTATTTCTATTTATTAATATTGCTACTCCTCGTTGTCTAGAGTTATAGCATGAAGAAAATATATTAGGATACTCTGGTGTTTTTAAATCATTAGCTGTTGAACTTGATTTATGAGTCTCCTGTAGTAAGACGACATCTGCCTTGAAGATCTTAGTCGTTTTATGTCTGGAGCTAGAGCCGCGAATATTCCATGTTATAAATTTTACAGGATTCATAGAGCTAAGATAAACCTTAGACATGTACTATCGCCAAGGATGAATATAGGTGTAATTTTGGTTTGTCCATGGGGTTGCCAGATTGAAAAAAAACCAGAAGCAGAGATAAAGCGGGTAAATAATGCACCATACAGGTGTGTACAGAATGAAAGAATGATGGAAAAACATGAATATGCCATGATAAAAGTCTGTGTGTGTGAGAGAGAGAAAAAGGAAAAAAGGTGATAAAGAGATTTGGTGGTACAAATGTGAGAAAGAAAATAGAGAAAAAGAGAAAAAAAAGAAAAAGCAATCTAGTGCACAGCCCTGCCCCTACCCACATTTACAAACAAAAACAGCCTGCTGAGCTGTGCCTTTTTTAAACTATAGTTGTCTGATAAAGCTAATTCTGTCTTGGTTCTGTTAAATATGACTAATAAAGCCAAGGAGTAACCTGAGGGTCCCTAAACAGCTGACCGTTAACATACAGTTTATCCACACTAACCGTAGCCCTACAGCCCTCACTAATATGTTTTTTTCTAATTGGAAATAACACGCGTCTTCTGTCCAGGATTTCTTTCGGAAACTGATCATTAACGCTGTAATTCGTCCCCCGTAGCTCTCTCCCGCGTCCTTTGACTTGTTCTTTTTGTTTAAAATGTTCAAATTTTGCAACAATTGGTCGCGGGCGGGTGTTGTTGTGTTTCTTACCTCCGAGTCGGTGAACCCGATGGAAGGTTATGCTTTTAACCGTGTCGTCTGGCAGTTTCAGCTGGTGTTGAATGAACTTTCGCACGGCTACTTCAGCATCTTCCTCAGGCTGCTCTGGTATCCCCGAAAAAACAAGATTGTCCCTCATTGATCGGGCCTGGATGTCTAGGATAGACTCCTTGAAGCTTTTGTTTTCTCCAGACAGCTGCTTCATCCCCTCGGTGAGTTTCTTAACGTCTTCTTTTAGTGTTTGGTTTTCTGTAACTAGCGAAGCTACCTGTTGTTGGCTGAACTCCAGCGATTCCCTCAGAGCCTGAAATTCTTTATGCAGAACCTCAACCAGCGCGAGACGGGCGTCCAGGCTGGTTAGCTTCTTGTCTATTGAGTCCAGGATGTCGCCGTAGCTTCTATCTGGCGAGTCGGTGGATGTGCTAGCCTCGGAACGAGTGCGCTTCTGCGACGGTGTGCTCGTTGTTGTATCCGAAGCAGGTTTCCGTGACTTACCCATAACGATGTTATCAAAGCACTCGTCTAGGTAGCACTCCAGCGAATCCAATGTTTCCTCGTCAAGGTTGTTTAGAGGGGAAAAAAAAGTAACTTGATGGTTAGTTTAGAAGCTGCGTTTGGTTCAAAATGATTTTCTTATTTTACCTGACTTTGATTGTATACTTTACCACATAACCGCCATGTTCACCTATGCACAGCTCTCGCGAGAACTCAGCAGCTCATCTCCCTCCTCCTCTGTGAGAGGAGGGAGCCGGCTTTATTCAAACGCTGCCGCCCTGGTCCTCTCCTGTTTGAAGTCCGGCCCTGGTGTCTTTCTATAGACTGAATTTCTTAAGTATTGCTGAGGATCCAACACAGGAAGAGGCACCTTCAGTTGGTTTGTAGGTTTCATCTCCAAAATAAAAGCCCGAGGTTCAGGGTGTTGGTCCAGCAGAACCGAAGCGTCTGATTGGCTGTTCCTGATGGAAGGCAGCAGGTATCATGTGGAGCAGCGATGCTGTTCTGTCCGACCTTGACTTCACAGCCCACAGCTTTCAACAACGCCCTTGGTGATATGGTTGCCACGACAACGCGCCAGCTTGCTGATTGGCTGAGGAGTGAGAAGAGAGTCGATGAGCAGACGTGTTTGTGTGAGAGTGTGATAAAGGAAGCTTTGAGGCTGACACACCTGTTCTGCTTCCTAACACACACACACACACACACACACACACACACACACACACAAACTGGTCATTGACGGGTCTGTGGTGGTTCTGATGATCTGTGCTGAGGGTTCTTCATCAGATCATGACGGTCCTGCTGATGCTCATCCACATTCCTCTGGAGGGAGAGATTTACCACAAACACTCTGGTTTTTAGTGGTTTTTGTTTCCAGAACATCCCTAGTCCTCCTCCTTCACTTATTTGGACCGATTCATGATACGTTTTTGTTTATAATGTAAACTTCAACCATATTTTTAGCTCTTTATCAGCTCTCAGGTGTCCAAAGTTTTGCTCATGGACACAACTAGGAATGATCCTGTCTCATAACATCTCACACTGAACTGGAAGAACGTCTAGAGCAGGGGTGCCCAAACTTTTTCCTTTAAAGGGCCAAAATTAAGGTCTATGAAAAGGGCCGAGGGCCAAATTTAATAATTGAATGGAAACACAAATACCAATAGCAAAGAATAGTAACGCACTTTCATTTATTCAATTCCTTGCATTTATGTGATTCCTATCCTGTATAAATAACAAGAAAATGACAAATAAGTCATATTTATCAATTTAAAACATATCTAAACTTCCTTATTTGATGGAGATAGCATTGATGTCAGTGAAAAAATATTCTTCCTGCCATCTGTGTACCAGTAATGATGACGTACCATGTTGATAGTAGCTGCTTAAGCTAGCAGCCAGCATGAGTAACCTGCAAATTATGGAAGTAGTTTGATCCTGTGTGGTGTTGGTGGTGTAGTCGGAAGAAACATTTTAAATAAAGACGTGAGAAAGATTCCTTCGTTTCTGGGAGGTTTAATTTGAACTTGTTTGCACAAGCCAGGAGGAGGAGTATTACAGAGTGTTCGCAACAGCTGAATCCTGCCTTCCACCAACTGACTGACCACTTCATAGATTCAGACAACCTTGCTATTGTCTCTACGCTATCAGTAAAACATTGTTTCCATGGTGGAGTTTCCAGACTCCCAGGCGCCTTCGTCTGATAGGACACGCTCAAACTTAGGACACGTCACGACATCCAGCGCTCCGAGGGTCGTTTCCATGGCAATACAAGACGTAGGGATTCTAATATCAGTTCATTTGACCTAACCTGATATTATACAGATTCACACAATCAGACTAAATCACTATGTCATGAAGAAATGGCACACAGAAAAGATCATTCTTAATATGCATTTTTCAATATAAACTTCTCAATATAAATTTTCCCATAACAGTAGCAAAGGCTTTTGAGATCTTTTGTAAATTGATAAAATATGACAATTTGTGGTGAGCAGATGTAAATATGTGCATAAATCTACACTACATACCCCTTGTACATGCTTGTCATTAAATTTGGAAGAATAATTATATTTAGCTGACTAAGCAAGGTGGGCTTTTCTGTTATACCCAGGGGAACCACCTGGTGGACCAAACTGAATGGTTTGGCGGGCAAACTTTGGCCCCAGGGCCCCACTTTGGGCACCCCTTTTCTAGAGCATCACATTAACATTTAACCTGATTTAACAGGATAATCTAATTGTTTATGCTTTTATGTGAATATTTAGAGTAATATTTATTTTAAATTATTGAACTGTTAAACAGTGTAATAATATTTATCCCCCCCCCCCCCCTACAGCCTAGCGTTGCACCCAGAGCGCTCCCTAGTGGCGACGGGTCAGGTTGGGAAGGAGCCCTTCGTGTGTGTGTGGGACTCCTTCACAGTGCAGACCGCCTCCCTGCTGCGGGACGGACACACACACGGCATTGCCTGCCTCGCCTTCAGCGCTGACGGACAGGTGAGACACACTTTTCAACTTTTTTTTATGGTGAAGATGACGGGATACAATGACCTTTGACCTGGGGACGCAGAAGTGATTGATTTCAGTTCTGATTTAAAGAAACCAACAGTTCTGATCAAGGAGCTGAGCCTTTCGTTTATTAATCTTAGCTTTGATGGAAAAGTTTGTCTTTTTTTCAACCTGGACCTTATTTTGATCAAATATTAAGTTCATTTACTCACCCAGACAAGTTTGGAGTCCTTCAGGAGAAGTTTTTAGTAAGTAATATAAGTTTATAAAGCAGTCGATTAGACAGAACTTGCTACTGCAGAAATCAACGTTTGCATGTTTCCAAATTGCTCTAACCGAATGACCAATTAGACTAAGGCTACGTTCACACTGCAGGTCTTAATGCCCGATTTTTTGATCAAATCCGATTTTTTTTGTATGGTCGTTTACACTACAGATAAAATGCGACAGCAAACACGCTCCTGTGTGAACGTTTTACGGCTCCAAAGCGCCCCCGCATGCGCAGAAGAAGATTAGACGTCACCATAGTACGTCACACACAACGCCCTCCGGTTACAGAAGTAAAAATGGCGGCTACAGATGTAAGCGTTTGTTCAGCGGTCTATCAATTCTTGCATAGTCGGAACCGACGCAAATTAATCAGAGAAATATTGACCACAAGAAAAAGGAGAGCTCGTGCTTTAACAACGGCCTTCGTTTGTTTTCTCCAGCGCTGATTATTGACGTCACTGACACGCTGTCTCGTAATAGTGACGTAAAAGACGGATTTAAAGCGACATGGCCGTTCAGACCTCAGCAGCTTTCAAAAACATCAGATATGTATCGGATTCAGGACCACATGCTGAAGTGACCTGGTTTCGGATTTGAAAAAAATCGGATTTGTGCCGTTCAGACCGCCAGAAAAAGATCAGATATGGGTCGCATAGGGGGGAAAATAGTCGGATTCGATGCGCCTAAATTCAGCTTCTACAGGTTCCCTTTCAGCTGTAATGGCGGATAGCTGTGATGTCATAGAAATCCCAGGTTAGTGTAAATTGGAATCGGTTGGATTAAAAGCCTGTAAAACCCCCCAGATGCTAACACCTTAGATGTTCTGAACTCACAGGGGAATATCACTAACTATACATAACAAAATATGGTTAAATGAAGGAGTTTTGGGGCAGAAAATGCCTTATCCTGCCCGACTGACTCCCATTATGTAGAACTAAGATGATCATGATTGGATATGAACTCCTCCTGAAGGACTCCAAGGGGCTCCAAACTTGTCTGGGTGAGTAAATGAACGTAATATTTGATAAAAATAATTTCCAGGTTGTAAAAAACAGAACTCTTCCTTTAATAACCATCTGAACAGATTTATGTTGATGTGCATCGTTTTTCACTTCAACAGAAATTCAACACCGAAGTGAAACGTTTCCTGATTCATGACCTTTGACCCATTAGGTTTTAGTTCATTAATTCCCTTTTTAAAAAATCCTTTACTATTTCCAGAGAGAACATAAATGTTTTTTTAGATTTTTCTTCTGATTATAGCGGTTAATTTCAACCAGTTAGTTAAATTCAACTTTAAATCAGCCATATTTTTTTAAAGGTTAAAGGTCAGGTCAGGACAGAAGGCTGCTTCTTAGGAACATCCTCCATCAGTCTTTTAGACCAATATGAGGATCTGGTCTCTGTGTGAACTGGGCTAATAAAATGTTCTACAGAACCAGAGAAGCTGGTTCAGATAAACCAGATGTTCACATGAAAAAAGATTTAAACTGCAGATGGAAATTAATTCGATTTGTTTCCCAGATCAATGAGGAGAATCATGATTTATATCATTAATAAACTAGAGCGGATTATAAAGTTCTGGTTGGGTTCTTCTAGGTTCTGGCTGTAATTTATGAGAAGCCCACACCGTGAAGAACCTTTTCTAGAACCAGTTTATCACTTTAGCTACAGTTTATAAGATGAAAACAAGTTTTAATCCGTCAAAAGAACCGCAGAAAGTTCTGAGCTTCCTGATTAACCTTCACCTTTGACCTTCAACCCTGAAGCAGCCGAACCTGCAGAGATAAAAACCGGTTCTGGATCTGTCTTCCTGTGGCTCCGACCCAAACAGCTGGAACCAAAGCAGAACAATGAAGTAATCATAGATCCAGTTAATAACGAATCAAAGTGTGCAGGTTTCATCTACGGCTGATCTATTATTGGGTTTCACTCAGTCAGTGTGTTTCAGAACCAGAACCAGAGGAAGGAGCACTCTGAACTTTGAACAAAGTATCTCCTGCTTGGGTTCTGTTTCCACTGGACTGGTTGTGATCCAGAACCAAGAACCAGAGTGGTGAATTGTTCTCCATGTGTTTTTCCACAGCGGCTGGCTTCAGTCGGGCTGGACGCCAAGAACACGGTCTGCATCTGGGAATGGAAGAAAGGGAAAATACTGGCTACGGCTACCGGACACTCGGACCGGGTAGGGCGTCGCCAGAATCTCTGTGGGTGTTTTAACCTACGATGGACTGACAGGGTCTCTGTCTCTGCAGATCTTTGACATCTGCTGGGACCCGTTTCAGCAGAACCGCCTGGTGAGCTGCGGAGTCAAACATATCAAGGTGAAACATCCTGATTTCTGCTCGATATGCCGATTCTGATCCAGCTCAAAAACAGGAGCCTGGACCTTATTTATAGCCTAGAACATACATCCAGACAAGTTTGGAGCCTCTTGGAGTCCTTCAGGAGATGTTTGTATCCAGCTGAGGTCAGTGTATGCTTATATAATAGAATGTGAAGAGCAGCCTCTAAATAAGGCATTTTATGGCAGGAAATCCCTTCTTTTAACCAACATATTGTTATTCATAGTTACTATAATTCCCCACTGACAAGCATTCCCAATTACGTCCCAATTGTCCGCCATGACAGCTGTTGTCGGCTGCAGACGGTTAGAAAAAAACTGCTACTGCAAAAATCAACCTGGTTTGCGCTAGCACTTCCAAATTGCACAAACAAAATGACTAAGTAGACTAAAGTCTAGATTATACCTCTCTATCAGCAGGTTTGCACCCAGACACAGATATTTTGAGAGACGTTTTTTCATTTATAGTTCTCTCTTGGTTATTTAGTGTTGCAAAACAAGTCCCCACCAGGACAGCAGGGGGTGCTAAGTGTTTCTGAGTCTACCTACCATTTTAAGCTGTTAAAGGCTTTCTACTAGAAGTGCAGCTCATTGAATACTGATGGAAACGAACACAGCGGTATGTTTTGTTCTTTCGCTAAACCTCCTCATGTTCAAATTCACCAAAAGAACAGATAAGTAAAAATGATCCTTTCAATATAAAGCGTGTTGTGCCCAAACGCTGCATCTATTACTGATTACAGCGACTATAGAGCCCCGTTCTGGTGAAACGATCTTTGCTCTCCGCTGATGGAGACGGATGGTGAGGAAGTGGGGCTCTACTCCATCCGTCGTTAAACTGTTTCGTCAGGCTGTTTGGATGTAGACGGAGAATAATAACTAGGCTTTAGACTGTGGTAGAGCAAAGAGTATAAGTCCAGCTAAGACTACAACCCCCATGGGGCGCTGCAGTAACGTCACTGAAACGGTTATTGATTTGAATTTCGAGAATCATTTCCATTCTGATTCTCAACAGTTAGAATCGATTTTCATGATCTGATTCGATCCAATCTGATCCAGTTCAACACAGATATGGGTCAGTGGCATTAAAACCATTTTTTGGAGCTGTTACCTTAATTAAATGGCTGTAATTAAATGACGTGACACTGGGCGAGTAACAGTTACCAGAACTAAGCCTTAAAACAGCTTTCTCAACTTCTGATTCCTATTTTAGCTGTAAAACAGGGCAAACTATGAACTTGTGAATCCATTCCCTTCTTAGAATTTTTATAAGAGTCGATTCAGAATGGATTTTTCGTTGTGTTTTTTTCAACACAGCCCTAACTGGAAGAAGCACTGCCGAGACGCCCTGAACTCAGAGTGGAATAGAAGTAGCTATGAATAACAACACAGTGGTTAAAAGAAGGAGTTTTCTGGCAGATAATGCGTTATTTAGAGGCTGCACTTTATGTGCCCCCTTCGACTCCCATTATATGGATAAACGCTGA
This sequence comes from Apricaphanius iberus, assembly GCA_028564705.1. Lineage (NCBI taxonomy): Eukaryota > Metazoa > Chordata > Actinopteri > Cyprinodontiformes > Aphaniidae > Apricaphanius > Apricaphanius iberus. The sequence goes on along the minus strand of JAPXFQ010001124.1, from coordinate 348,325 downwards.
TCGTGGCTGGATATTAACTTCTACTGAAAGACTCCAAGTGGCTCCAAACTCATCTGGGTGAGTAAATGAACGTAATGCATGTTTTAAAGAAGGTGTAGGCTGAAAAAACTGAACTTCCCCTTTAAAGGTCACCAACTCCGACCTCTTCAAAGCGTTAGGTTTTTCAACGACAGGGTTGGGAATCAGAATAGAGCCTACGGTGGCTCAGAAGGCTCAGAAACGACCGACTTAATAAGAGGACCTGACCTGGTTGGACTCTGTTAGAAAGTGAAAACTGCAGATTGACCTGCAAACAAATGAACGGTTCAGTTACTGTCTGCTGGAGCGCTGAGACGCTCTAAAGATGGACCTGATGGTTCTGTCGTCTCCTCCTGGTTTCCCCTGCAGTTCTGGTCCCTCTGCGGGAACGCCCTGAGTCCCAAGCGAGGGATCTTCGGGAAGACGGGCGACCTGCAGACCATCCTGTGTGTGGCGTCGGCTAAAGACGACATCACGTACTCCGGGGCGCTCAACGGAGACATTTACGTGTGGAAAGGCCTCAGCCTGATGCGGACGGTCCAGTCGGCCCACGGGGTGAGGCTTCATGTCCTGAAATAAAGCCTGGCTTCTTCGCCTGATGTATGTTTCACGTTGAAGTTTGCTGAATGTTTCCCATCTCCCTGTGCAGGCTGGGATCTTCAGCATGTATTCCTGTGAGGAAGGCTTCGCCACCGGAGGTAGAGACGGATGCATCCGCCTCTGGGACGTCGACTTCAAACCCGTCACCAAGATCGACCTGCGGGAGGCGGAGCAGGGATACAAAGGTGACGCAGGCAGAAACGGTTCTTTTCCTTCCCCAAATCATCATACAGCCACCACCTTACTTTAACAGGAGGGTGTTTTCATTGATTCTTCTGCACCATTGCTGACCAGAGATTCAGTGGCTACTTTTTCACATTCAAGCCTTTTAGTTCGTGCGAGACTCTTTCAGATCTGGGTCTAGCTGATGTGGAGGTTCTGTTTTTCCCGGTAGCCGGACTGAACCGACAAGCTTCGGGTTGTTCGATGGAGACTTTTAAGGTTCCTAATGAGAGCTCTGGCATTTCTGTCTCCAGCTCCTCCGTCACACATCGACTGGACGTCCGAACGTTTTCTCGCATCTCTGACCTCTGAAAGGTTTCAGGACAAAGAGGGGAAAAAAAGACGTAAAGGTCGTTTATATAAGCTTTTGTCTACTTTGGATTTTCTCTGCTTCCTTTTCAGAGCTGAGATCTCATATTATCATCATCATCTGTGTTTGGACTGAGATCCCCTGATAATTCGACTCTGTCTCAATAATGAGCAGAGACGTTAACGTTTCTCCTCCTGTGGAGATTGTTGTTTGAACTTTTCCGCCCATTTTTCTGCATCCTTTCAGAGAAACTCAGAGGGATAAGGGGACATTTCTGACGAGTTCAGAACAATAATAATAATATAATGGAACTGGTTTCTGGACAAAGGAAGGTTCATGTCATGAGAACCAGAATCAGATTTATTGCCAGGTCAGTTATTACAGCAGTGAGGAATTTTTGTTGTTTTTTTTAATGTGAGCTGACAGCTTTAAGAACTGCTGAGTCTACACATAATGTTCATTTTAATTCTTGCAAGAAGAGACAGGTCAGCATTTTTATCCGGTTCTGTGTCTGACCCAGTCAGACTTCAAGCCGGTCACACACTACTGGTCACAGTTCACTAAACCACCTCCACAGTAAGTTCGGTACATCTAAAAAAGTCCAGAAAAATAAAAAAATAAAAATGTATTACCTAATTTTCCTCCACAAAATGTAATTTTATTATTATTCTGTGATGCAAAGCAGCCGACAAATAGAACAAAAGTTTGACATATAGACATAAAAAAAGATACTTAAATAGGAACCTAGAGCCATCTTGGGTTTTTTAGGGTTTAGAGAGAAACATTTTGAAAAAAATGATTGTTGTTTCACAAATTGTTGACTCAAATGTTTAAACATCTTCGTTTTTAGCAGTATGTGGGATGCAAATCAATGTAGAGATTATGCAGCAGTGTAGCAGTTCAGGATGCAATAAACATGGAATATATATGTATATAAATCGCATTGAAAACGAGGAAAGCTTTTAAAGACATCAGATAACTGAGGACAACATCCAAGGGTGAACCGAACATGACAAAATGTATTCATGAAATGATACCTTCATTAGAGTGAGATATATTGTTGAATGTACATAAATAAAAATAATTAGTTACTGTAAAGCAGAAAATAAAAATACCAAATTAAAATGCACTTTGCTGTTATTCACCGATTTTCAGTGGCTGCCTGAATGCCATGAGTGATGAATGTTCTTGTCCTCTTCCACAGCCTCTCATACGTCCTCTTCTTCCTCTGTCTGTCATAAATAGCAAATAAGTGGCCTGTAAACAGTCTCACCCACTTTCTGGATACCTGAAAACAAATTTAATCAATTCTCTTTTGAAAACTCCGGGGGGGGGGGGGGGGGGGGGGGAATAACAAAACTCATTTTGAAGCTTTTATATCGTCAAATTTTGTTCTCAAAGTGTTTTTCTTTATTCTTTAATCTAACCTTTTCTACCTGTGAATATGTCGTGAACAATTCCTTCACACCAACTCTAAAAGTTTGAATCTATAAAGCAGAGGACTGATCTATGATGAGATGTTCTGGCATCAGTCAGAGCTGTACTACTCTCTGAATAACTTTAGATTAATATTCACTTTTTTGACTCACATCTCTTCTGTTGCTGGCTTTTCTTCGACTTGGTAAAGTTTTCTCTCATTCAGCTTTTTTCTGCTGTTTTTAGGCTATTTCTTCCTCATTCCATCTGTGTAAATCAGAATATCACATTAAACCAATAGAAAGGATGTTAATTAATCCAGAAATGTGCCCCCTAAACAGGATTACCATGTACCTCCTTTTGCATTAAAGAAGTACTCTAAAATGGTCAGATGCTCTGACTTGATTAAAACACCCGTAGATGATAGCTAAAACTTTGTCTTAATGACTGACCCCATGTCTTGCTTCCAGGTCTGTCTATCCGAAGCGTCTGCTGGCGAGCCGACCGGATTCTGGCAGGAACTCAGGATAGTGAGATCTTTGAGGTGAGGAATACGCGGAGGATTGTCTTGCAACAGAAATGTTCAGAGCTTTATTTTGGTTCATCCCAGCTGCTGCAGCTCAGAGCTGCAGGTAGCTCAACCAAAAGGAGCTGCTGCTTAAGCAACTGCCCCCAAACCCGACCACGGATAGGCAGAATAAGATGGATGGATGTTGAAGAGAACTAATTTAAACAATCAGATTTAACCATCCAAAATAATCTCTATTGATCTGTTCAGAGTCATGGAATAGTTCTAGGATTTTACTCGATCAAGGACCAGCAGCAGCATGAAAACCGTCCACCAGTGGTCAGAAATCTGGCTAAAGTCTGTTTATCTCCAGGCAAAAAAGAAAAAGAAAGCTGAAGAATGGCTTCATTAAATATTGATTTTGACAAACGGCTGACTCGTTCTGTGTCCAGGTGATGGTCCGGGAACGTGACAAGCCGCTGCTCATCATGCAGGGTCACAGTGAGGGCGAGCTCTGGGCGCTGGACGTTCACCCCAAAAAGCCTCTAGCTGTAACCGGCAGCGACGACCGCTCCATCAGGTCAGCTTACACCACAATCGTCTTCAGAGCTGGACTATAGAGTAGAAAGATCGTTGTAACAATGGAAACATACAAACCAAAGTCAAGTGAAACTAGACAGAAGAGAACGTGCAGTAAGGACAAATCAACTGAATTAACAGATCCTGTACAGTTATTAATTAAATTACGTTACTTTATTATTACACAAGAAATCTGCACATCTATTTGTGCATAAAAACAACAGATTATTTGCAAGAAATAAACACCAGCGGGGAAGAATTGTGTGATGGTTCTAGAGTCTTACAGCGTCTAGGAGGAAGGATCAGTGATAATACAACATTGTGCATCTAGGATGCAATTCAGTTTTCCAATTAGTATATTTATACGATGCCGATTCACAACTCGTATCATCTTAAGGCACTTCACAACTCATTTCAACTCAGTCATTTACATTCCAGTTAATCCTTTAGTTAATTATACCAATTAGTTTATTTCTATCTAAAGAATCCCAGCAGATTGTATCGAGTTATTGATTTGCAGCATTCACTTCTCTTGGCCCAGTATGTGGCGACAGCAGACAGTTGCCTTCTTAGTGTCGTTGACTTCACAGCAAACCCTCATTCTGGGAGAGCATGCAGTGAGAGTGGAGAGGAAAAACTCCCCTTTAACAGGAAGACACCTCCAGCAAAACCAGAACCAGAACTGAGGGATTCAAGAGGACAGAGCAGAGACACAGAAAGAAATGAAGAGTTGATGTAGGATTAGTTTCTATGTCAGAGAAAGTAAAATGTTTAAAAGGTGGACATTCATTTGATCCCATTTGATGCCTCCCAACAACAAGGCATCACAGCTGAGCACGATACCAGAGCAGGTGTAGCTTTTATGGAATGAAAAACACTAAGAAAAAAACATAAAGTTAACAGTTGACATAACATAGCATGGAAAGTAATAGTAGAGAAAAATGCTACACTGCAAAAGATGTCCGTCTAACCAAGTCCAGGTGTTAGATTATGAATCTTATTTATTAAATATATATCTTATTTTGAAAATTCTTACCAAGTGCAATTGTTTTACTGTACTGGCAGATTAAAATACTCGATTATAATCTAAAACTTCTTAAATTAAGTGAAATAATCTGCTAGTACAGTAAAATACGAGCACTTGGTAAAGAATTTTTAAAATAAGACATATATTCTCTAAATAAGTTTAATGATCTAACACCTTCTACTCTTGCTTAGTGTGTATGTCTCAAAACAAGATAAAGATACTTAAAAAAACAAGTCCAACAACATTGTTGGTTGGATGTACGGTTTTTGCAGTGTACATGCAGCAGTCTTTTACTGAAGGAGCTCTCCAGTCGGGGACTAATCAGTTTTCCAAATGCCAAAAGTCATTTTTTAAAGAAGTACAAAATAAATAAAAAATTCTGTGTTTTAAATGAATCTAGAGTGAGTTACCAGAGTCTTTAATCTTTCACAAATACCTCTTTTCAAGAGAGGCTTTCTCCTGTTCAGACAAATTGTTGGATGTGAAGGAGCAGCAGCTCCACTCAGAGCTCCTTTGACCTTCAACCCCTCCTCTCCTTGAATAGACAAGGAGCTGATGTCAGACCGCCATCTGGACAGCCTGTGTCTATCGCTTTTTTTGGTCCACTATTACACAGAAACATCATCAGGAAATAGAAAGGGTTTAAAGCTTTAGGGGTCGTACATGATTGTCCTTCAGAGCAGCTTCGTCTTCAGCACCATGGACAGCTACAGGAGCATCATTAGCTCCATCAAAGCATCGATTCTTTCTACTATTTCTTTTAATAGAACCAGATCATCTATAGACAGCTTAGATTTTTTAAAGGATCTTCAGAACTGAATGGGTCTGTTTCTGTCAGGTTGTGGAGTCTGGTCGACCACGCCCTCATCGCCCGCTGCAACATGGAGGAGGCGGTGCGCAGCGTGGCGTTCAGCCTGGACGGCGCCCAGCTGGCTCTGGGTATGAAGGACGGATCCTTCACCGTGCTGAGAGTCAGGTGAAACACAGACGCCGAACGCTGGGACTCCAACCGGGCGCCGATGTTGCCGCTGTGTTGCTAACCGGATACTCTCCCACCCCAGAGACATGACGGAGGTCGTCCACATCAAGGACAGGAAGGAGGTGATCCATGAGATGAAGTTCTCTCCAGATGGAACATATCTAGCTGTGGGATCCAACGATGGACTGGTGGACATCTACGCTGTGGCTCAGAGATACAAGAAGGTCAGGAAGACGCTGCTTAAAGGAAAAAAACAAAAAATTCTTCAGCCTGGACCTTATTTTTAGCAAATATTACATTCATCAACTCACCCAGACTAGTTTGAAGCTACTTAGAGTCCTTCAGCAGAAGTTTATATCAAGTCTGATCAGCGTATATCCATATAATGGGGGTCAATCAGGCCAGGAGATTTGCTGCCAGTAATAAGGAATTATCTGCCCCAAAACTCCTTCATTTAGTAATGTTTTGTTATTAATAGTTAGCACAACTCCCCTCAGGGTTCAGAACGTCTCACAAGTATTTTTTCGTTCGTTCCCGGTGTTATTTAGAAAAGAATAGAATAATCCTTTAATTGTCCCACATTGGGAAATTTGGTTGTAACAGCAGCAAGATGTACAAACAGAACAGGACAATATTTACATCACGTACTATAGTTACAAAACAGGGTACTGTATAGTTATTAAAGTAATTTAAAATATTTAGACATTTTGAATAGTACGGATTGTGCGTTGAGCTGTGCAGTTAAAGAGTAGACATGCAAGTTTCAATAAGTTATATATAGTCTGTTAAAAAGTAATATGCGAGTTATGACAGTGTTGTTGTCGATTACGTAAAATTTAACAGCAATGGTGTAAACATCTATGTTTAGTGGGAGCCGTTTAGATTGTGGAGTCTGACAGCTGCAGGGAGGAAGGAGCTGCAGAATCGCTTCTTCATACATCTAGGATGCAGCAGTCTGTCACTGAAGGAGCTCTGTGGTTCAGCAACAATTCCCTGCATGGGGTGGGAGACTCTGTCCATCAGAGATGTTGTTTTAACCAGAGTCCTTCTGTCTCCCACCACCTGCACTGGATCCAGGGGGAATCCTAGAACAGATGATGAGTTTATCAAACCTCTTCCTCTGGAGATAAACTGCTGCTCCAACACACAAAACTGTAAAAAAATCGCAGAAGCCACCACAGAGTCATAAAAAATATTTAACAACGCTCCCCAAATGACCTCAGCCTCCTCAGCGGGTAGAGTCTGCTCTGACCTCTGACCCTTCCCATAAACAGCCTCAGTCTTGTGGCTCCAGTCCAGTTCATTATTCAGGTGAACACCCAGAAGCTAACATATATTAGCACCTCCGAGACATTCCAAACTCGCAGAGGAATATCACTAACTATTCATAGAAAAACATGATTAAATGAAGGAGTTTTGGGGCAGATATTGTCTTATCCTGCCCCACTGACTCCTATTATGTAGACATAAGCTGATCATGGTTGGATATAACTTATTTTGGGGAAGATGATGCCTTATTAAAGGCAGCAAATCCCCTGACCTGATTGAATCCCATTATATAAACTTCTCCTGAAGGACTCCGAGTAGCTCCAAACTTGTCTGGGTGAGCAAATGGACATAATATTAGCACAAAATAAGGTCCGGGTTGAAAATAAACGAACTTGCCCTTTAAGGAACAGATGCTGAACACTTTGAGGTGATTAAAACATATTTTAGAACATTACGTTTTTTTATAACTGATTTACAATAAAGGTAATTTCCACACACTTTACAAACTAATTCAATGTGCAGAAGCATTTAATCAAACGTTTGAACCTTATGGACAGATTAAAGTCTAAGTCTGTGGTTTACAATCTGGTGATTTTTTTCTAGTTTTGGAGGCAGTAGGTAGCACGAACCCATTGCTTTAGCAGCAATCATCTCTGTCTGGTTGCAGGTGGGAGAATGCAGTAAATCAACCAGTTTCATCACACACCTGGACTGGTCTGTGGACGGGAAAATCCTGCAGAGCAACGATGGAGCCGGAGAACGCCTTTTCTACCGGATGCCCAGTGAGTCTTAAGGTTTAAAGTGTCCAGAAAGCCCGACTGACTGACATCCTTAATGCCGCCGTATCTGCCCAGAGGAGAGGCCGGTATCCCTGCTCCATACATATTAAAATCACCAGTTTGTTGATCTCTGGGTTACATGGATGATTTGTTGATGATAGAAATGCAGATCACACAGAGCACCAGTGATGGGTTGCAGAGTTTCATCCACAGAAATGACCTATTCTTCCTCCTGCAGTGGGGAAACCGATCACCAACATCGAGGAGGTGAAAGGTCAGCGCTGGGCCTCCTGGAGCAGCGTCCTGGGCTCTGAAGTCAGTGGTATCTGGCCAAAATACTCCGACTCAACCATAATCAACGCGGTGGACGCCAACCTGGCCGCCTCTGTGCTCGTCACAGGAGACGACCTCGGTCTGGTTAAGCTCTACCGCTTCCCCTGCCTGAAGAAAGGTCTGCTCCTCTTCCTGCTGCGTCTGGGTTCACTTTATCTCCCTGTTATTAAGTTATGGTCTTGTTTGTGCCTCCAAGGAGCCAAATTCAGGAAGTACCTTGGTCACTCGGCCCACGTCACCAACGTCCGCTGGTCCAACGACCTTCAGTGTGTCCTCACCACAGGCGGAGCCGACCACGCCCTCTTCCAGTGGAGGTTCCTGCCTGAGGAGGTGATGAATGGAGGTCTGGATGTCAACATACAAGGTAGGACTGGGTGTTCAAATTCTCTGCATGAGGTTTCTCCTCTAACCAGACTCCCAAACTGTCTCAGACCAGAATAGATGAAGCCCAGAGTGGCAATTGGAAGAACTGGTGGGACACAATGATCTTAAAATAGATTTGCATTTGCAGGTCAGATGTAGAAGTTAGTAGATAATCTGAAATCCACACATACAGCGATTAAAAAATCCCAGATATTCCTGTTTTGATCCTACAGTGTGTGGCCAAATGGCAATGACGAGACACCACAAACCAAACATTTCAAGCTCAGACAGAAAATTTTACAAAACCTCCTGATATAAAAAAATATTAAAGTCAAAGGAGTAAATCAATATGGAGGCGTTGGCAATAGTATGTGGACTGGTTTTGTATAAAGAGGAGGACACAGCAGGATCAGGGGCTCTACTTTATATACAAAGATATGGAGATTAATTATGAATTGGGAAATGTTTTCACACACTTTGCTCTGACTGATCTCTGTTTCGCTCCCTGTCACCTCGCTTTCTGATTGGCTACAGCTCACATCTAACAGGCTGCATGCTCGTTTGTCCTCGCAACACACCACAAGCTGTGATATCGGGCCAAAACAATCTGACATGTTGTATTCCCCAGATATGCAATCGGTCCCAACGTCTTTCTGAGCAATCCAAAGTGTTGTGAGCAGACCACACACAGCAGGAATATCTGATAGTCAGGGCGCATCGGAATGAAAGAATGGGGGAAAAAATGATAAAAATGATAAAAATCCTGCCTTGTGAATAAGGTATTACTCAGACAAAACATGGATGTCATCCTGTAGAAGATGGGACGCATGGAGAGCTGCAGTCCTGAGAGATTTCTGAGGTGATGGACCATAAAATACTCTGAGGCCAGTGTAAAGCAGGGAGAAAATAATGAGGTCCGAGCACACAGCCGTGAGGGACTCCTTGACTGACGAGGTTCACAGAAGCATCTTTGACACTGAAACCAGGCAAAAAAAAAAACAATCTAAAAATGTCTATGAACTTTGATTTTTCATTTTTGTATTTGGAGTCAGATTTTCATGAATTAGTAAATTATCCCTGTATCAACTACATCCATATAATTGACACAGCACCAAATAACAGTAAAGTTTTATTTCAGGGCGCTACATTGAAAACAAAAGGTCCAATTCAAACCACATTCACCAACTATTAGTCATCCAGGATTTTCTGTCTCTGTTATTTAATGGTATGTGGTTGATTTTCAACACAGGAGGTTATAATGAAGTTTGTTTCCTGATCATTAAAATATGTTAAAGATGCATTTACAGCAAGAATACCAGCACTTTGGTCAAAGGGGAAGTTTTCAAACCTCCTGTAGGCGAAGGAGAAGAAAAATGTGAGTTCTAGGGAAATAAATCACGTTCATCTGTTTGTTTTCTTTGTGTCTGTTGTTCAGAGAGCCGCGGCGACTCCAACAGCGAGGAGTCGGACAGCGACGTTTCTGACGTCCCGGAGCTCGACTCTGACATCGAACAGGAGACTCAGATAAACTACGAGCGACAGGTAACAATCAGCCCTGAAGCCCAGAGGAAGCAGCTTCGGGAAACCTCCAGAGCCTTTCCTGGTTTTTGTTCCCATCAGCCTGCAGGGCTCATTAAAACTCTCCTTATCTGCACAGAGCAGCCGCTGCTTGGCAGGCCTCCCCATCACTGCTGTGAGGCTGGGGGACGCATCACTAAGCTGTATGGAGGTTAATATTTTCTGCTGGCTCAGATGTTTAATCAGAAACAGCCAGATTGTTTCCCTTTTCCTTCTTGTTCCTTTTTAGCATAATTCTTATTTCTTATCCCTCCTTCCCCCCCCCCCTCAGTTTGCATCTTTCATATAATAGTTCATGGAAACACCCTGCATGTGTGACATGATTACTAAAGTTTCCAACAGTTGATAATGAACGTAGTGAAAATCATAGTTTATTTTCTTTTCTCCTTTATTTATGTGATAAACAGACATATTTATATCCTGTTCTGTTAAAACGAATTCAAATCCTCCCTAAAGCCTCTGTGTGGCTGCAGAGTGAATAGAAAAGGCAGCGAGGGAGCGCTCCAGTCACAGTTAAATGTTCTGGAACTCCCAGCGCTGACCCGGCCCGGCTCTCCATGAATACTCTGCTTGGTAGACGGACAGCAGAGAGGAAGAGGAGCGCTGCCAGTTGCTGCCCTCCAGAGAGCGGAGGGAAGCTCCCAGACTGAGCCTCAGCAGAATAATCTGCATGAAACAGAGCGGACCAGCGGCTGCTGAGGGAGGAAGCACTGCTAGCTCCTAACAGAGGAGCAGGAACCGTTCTGACCGTCTCAGGACAGCAGCTTCTAGGAGTTTTACTTCTTCATTTAAATAGATTTACTGTCGTGGATGAATTTACAGCCTCAGGAATCGTTCTGCAAACCCCTGGATTGGCTCCCAACCAGACAGCGCTTTGTCCCGACCAGTCTGGTTTATAACAGCGCCACCTGCAGGACTATGTCTACCTGTCGTCTATCAACAGCTCACTGATGCTCCGTGGTGTGATTCCTGCAGGTCTATAAGGAGGACCTGCCTCAGCTGCGGCAGCAGAGCCGAGAGAAGAAGCAGCAGGTTGGATCCCTGAAGAGACAGATAGGACCCGACCAGGGCCTCCGCCTGCAGTTTGTTCACGGGTAAAATCATCTCTACGTTCAACGTCGGATTACATATTTAATACAAAATGTAAGAATTATACAAGATCCACCCACAAGAGCCAAATGTTTTTCTTTAATTAGGACAAAACTATAAATCACAAATTACAATCTATTTTGAGAAAAAAACCAAAAAAAATATCCATTAATGACGATGCTTTCTGGTTTCCCTTTAATTTCATGGTAAATAGCACCACATCTGTCCACTGACTTACACTTTAAAGTACACCCTGGAGTGCCTAAAGCCGTTTTTAATTACTTTAATACATTCTGGCTAAATACAGCAAGTGTTTTGATTTGTTGTCTGACCTAGATTCTGTTTTTATTGCTGAAAATAGACAAAGTATCTTTTAAATGATCAAAACCCTTTGGAAGTTTTGGATCCATGATGCTTTGCACACACCGTTCCTACAAGAAACGTGTGATTACTGTATTTCTTTAATTAAAATAGTTCATCCTTAGTTTATCGTTAAGCAGGTAAAAATCATTGACATCAACGTTTTTAGTGATTTTAGTTTCTAAAAACTTTCATCATTTGAAGAAATGTTCCTACATTCTTATTCCCAGCTTTGCTTCAGTTTATTCTAGTTTTACGGTCTTGTACTTTGACTAGGCCACTTTAGCCCCAAATTCTTTTCTTTTTCAGCCGTTATACTGTAGATCTACTATTGTGTTTAGGATTACTGTCCTGTTAAAGGCCAAGCTTCAGCTATTGGACTAATGGACCCACGTTGGACTCTAGAAAACTACACCGACATTAAACTCTTTAGCACACCTAAAAAAAACTCTATTTACAGCTGAAAACTATCATGACACATGAGCCAGAACACACTGCTACTACCACAATGAAACATGGTGATGGCGGTATCAGGCTGTGGGGTATGGAAGCGGCCAGAGTTAACGGGAATGATAACTGAGCTAAATCCAGGAGAAGACCTGAGACCAGGGTGGAGGTTCACCTTCCAGCGGTACGACCTCCCTGAACTAAGTTCTTTGTTCATATTACTGGATGATTTTTATTATTTTGTTCTGTTTTTCTCTGCCGTCCCACAGAGGTGGAGGACTGGGATGCTTTCTTGTGTTCTTTGATTACCTCCCAATCCTGCATCGTCACTTCAGACTCCTAACGCTCCTGTTTCTCTTCTTCATCTTCTTTCTTTCTTCTCGTTTTCGTGTCCATAACTTCAAGAAATGAAACCCACAGCAATTATTAATAAAGATTTCTCATTCATAAATAAAGAGAAAGTAAATCTGTTGGGCTTTTACTTGGTCCTCAGACACCAATTCTGAGCAGCAAACTGCCTGACAGGACATGCAAGAACTCCCTGAACACACAGCCTGAGATATTATGGGATGGTTTGGATGACGTGTCAAACTCAAGGCCCGGGGGCCAAATCTAGCCCAACATAGCCATTTATGTGGCCCTCTAAACTCTTTATATTCTCTTTATGTGCACCTAAATACACCTTTATCAGTCAAATCAAATCAGTGTTAATTTGAATAGTCCTAAATCACATCATTGTGAAAAAATGTTCAGTATTATATAATTTTAGGAAGTCCCGGTCGAATGATCAAAAAAACATTTATTCTTATTATACGGTTTGTTAAAGATGGTTTCATCTATGCGTTCTGCCACAACCGGCCCTTAAATCAAGGCAGGTTCACGAGTTACGATGGCCTAGTCAAAGTTCAGACCTAAATTCAACTCAGAATCTATGGTAACCTTGAAAATTGATGCTATGAGTACTTTGGTTAGTTGCTCAAACTTTGTGGCTGCCAGACCAGCCCACATCATCATCCCTCCACCGCCATGCTTCACAGTTGGTCTGGTGTGTTTGTGCTGATCTGTCCTGTCTGGTTTCCTCCATCTTGGTCCTTCATCTCCACTATGGTCTCCTTCATCCAGGTCAGCTCTGCCAGCCTCAGTCTTGCTGCCATCTTGTTTCTAGAGAGAAAATCCTTCTTCCTCCAACCCTTCCTGTTAGCCGCGCTGTAGCTGAGCTTCATGCTGTGCGTTTGCGTTCAGGTATCGGGGTTACGACTGCAGGAACAACCTGTTCTACACCCAGAGCGGCGAGGTGGTGTACCACGTGGCCGCTGTGGGCGTGGTCTACAACCGGCAGCTGCACAGCCAGCGCTTCTACCTGGGCCACGACGACGACATCCTGAGCCTGAGCATCCACCCGCTGAAGGACTACGCCGCGTCTGGACAGGTGCAGCCGAGACTCCGAGTCGGTCTTTCTGTTCAGAGATCACAGCTGGTCATATCAGCTTCAGTTTCAAGTGATTTTCTCCTGATCCTGCTGAAGCTTCTATGACTTTCCAAGGTTACGAAAATCACCAGTGCTTCAGTTCTGAGATTTTGTAAACTTCAGATGGTGGTGCATCATGTTAGCATGATGAGGGATGAAAATGCTTTGTGGTCCCTCATATAAATCAGCAGCTTTTTATCCTGAAGTTTCTATCAACAACGTTCCTGGTCTGGTGTCTGCAGGTGGGCAGAGACCCCGCCGTCCACGTCTGGGACGTCCAGACTCTGAAGTGTCTGTCTCTGCTCAGGGGTCACCACCAGACAGGGGTCTGTGCTCTCGACTTCTCAGGTATCGCTTAAAGGTTTTCTCCGTCGAAGCTTTTAAAACTGTTCATGCAGCTGCAAGCTTCTCTGCAGCATCTCGTGTTTCCGTCCTCCTGTAAACGTAAACTCTTCCCTTAATATGAACCACGTCTCATGCAGTTAAATCAAGTTTTAGTCACTGGATGTTAGTATTTCTTCCAAAGTGATTGAAAAATCTGATTTAAACTCTTCCTGACTCTCAGCTGCTAAAACAATGAAACTATCGGAAACCTGCAGTTGTTCTTTAATGTTTGTAAAGGTTCTACCTTTAGTAGAGATCCGGACCAAGAGAGCAGAACCGCCCACGAGTCCTGCTGCGTCTGAGTCAGTTCTCCTCTGTTTCCCCCCCCCAGCTGATGGAAAGAGTCTGGTTTCAGTGGGAGTCGATGACGGACACTCAATAGTCGTTTGGGATTGGAAGCGAGGAGAGAAGCTGGCCACAGCTCGGTACTGAAAACCAGACAACTTTTCAGATGTTGATAAGCAAGATTAAAGCCAAAGATGTGCCTTTCGTTCTGTTAATAGATTTATTTTTGGCTCACTGCAGAACAAGCGGTCAGTCAGGGATCAATGACTGTCTAAAACTACTCTGCTCATGATTAGAAATAACTCTGAAGGTGTTTTATAAATATAGAAACCATTTTTCTATAAATAGGATATGATTATTTTGGGGAAATATCTCTTCAAACAATTATTTATAAATCAGGACTATTTTATATACTCTGATACTCTTATATTTTTTATAAGAGCCGAGCTCAACATCTAATTTAATATTAATCTCTCAGTTCTTCATGTGTCTTGTTAGCGAATCAAACAGAAGCTGTCACCAGAACCGGGATGAGAACTGATGAGACAGAAATAAAACGAGGGCGCGTCCTGATCGGTCCTCTTCTTTTTCAGGGGACACAAGGAGAAGATCTTTGTGGTGAAATGTAACCCCGTGCTGATGGACAAACTGGTCACTGTGGGGATTAAACACGTCAAGTTCTGGCAGCATGCAGGTAACACACACACACACACACACACACACACACACACACACTGAGAAGCTCTAGTTGTTTCTTCTGTTCCAGTTTAGAGAAACTCTCCCTGTTGTTCGTCTTTTAATGAAAGGCGGCCGGACCAGAATCGGAACATCAAACTCATCACAGATTGTTTCTGAAAAATATCCAACTGCATCTTATTGATGTGGAGTTAATTCAATTCAATTCAGTTTATTTATATAGCGCCATTTCACAACAGATGTCATCTCAAGGCACTTTACAAAAAGAGTTATTACAATACAATGTTTAGTGTAGAAATTAGAGAACCACAGAAGATTGCGTCGTGTAATTCTCAGCAATCCCTCACACTGAGCAAGCATGCAGCGACAGTGGGAAGGAAATACTCCCTTTTAACAGGAAGAAACCTCCGGCAGAACCAGGCTCAGCACAAGCGGTTATCTGCCGAGACCGTCTGTGGTTTGGAGAATACAGAACAGAGACACAGAAAGAGCAAAGAACAACAGAACTGATGCAGAAGTTTGTTGCAGGACGTGGAGAACTTTCCGTCACTGCAACGCCATCTTAGTCAGGGTCGTCAAGCAGGGCGGGTCAGGAGCACCTACTATAATAGAAAACAGGTTAGTGCTTGAACTGACAGCACATCATGCAGTTGGGGAGAAGTAGGAGAGAAAGTAGGAACAGACCCTAATAATGTCCTCCAACAGCCTAGCCTAAAGCAGCATAGCTACTAACATTAACCTGTCTCCTAGCTACTAGGAGACCTGGCTACCAACACTCTGTCTGAGTCCTCCTGATCAAGGCTCAGCCCGTGGACGGTGTAGGGCCGGTAACGGCCCCCGTCATGCCGTTAAGACTTTAGAAAGTTAAGACTTTTGAACTTTCTGAAACCTTCATTAACTAGAAACACACTCACACACACCACACAAATTATTTTACGGACATTAAATAATAATAAATAGAGTTACAATAAAGTTAAAAATATTGATTGTAACATTGTCTGAAATCAATTTTTCTGTAGATTTTAAAGTCCCCTTTGAGCACATTTTTTTCAGTCAAAAGTCTTGTGCTTCTACAAGTCATCTTTAATAAGTGTCACTTGTTAAACTCCGCCCACCAAATCCAATATCATGTCATTCTCATGTGAGGTAAACCTGCAGCCTAAACTGTCAGGAACTAGGTACATTACTGCGCCCCAAGGTACAAAAAAGAAATGAACCCAGTCTAAGGACAAATATTGGACCTCAGGGTAACTATCTGTAGCTTTATCATTGTCTGAACGGTACATACGTGTTCCTTAGTATTAAAAAGCAAATTTCTGTACCATTCTTGGATAGGGTACAATTTCTGGTGGTTATCTAAACATAAATCCATTAGAAAAAGTTAGATTTATGAACATGGACTTCATAGTTTGTTTTAAAAGACATGTACATACTTTTATAATCAATCAAATATATAAATAGGCGACTATTGGCTACATTGTGCTCAGGTGATGTGTCAGTCATGCCAAGTCAATAATGATTGGCTGTCAAGGTAGGACTGATAAAAGGTAAAGACTGCAGGGGTTGTTATAACTCGTTTAAAAAGAGGCCTATTTTATCTTCCTTCTAACATTAATTCAGCTCTTTATTCCTGTGCTTCCTCCTCGGACCTCCAGGTGGCGGTCTGACCTTCAGTCGTGGTGCGTTCAGGGGCATGGGCCGTCCGGAGACCATGATGTCGGTGTGTTACGGCCGCAGCGAGGCGCTGGTGTTCTCCGGAGCCGCCACCGGAGACGTTTACATCTGGAAGGAGCCGGTTCTGCTGAAGACGGTGAAAGCTCACGACGGGCCGGTGTTCGCCATGTTCTCCCTGGACAAGGTGAGGAACGTCACTCACATGGCAGTTGCTTCAATGCATTTAGGGGCGTGGTCCTGGTCAAGACAAACTCCTGAACTCCAAACCGAATGTCAGAATGGGAAAGGAAGGAGATTTAAGCAATTTTGAGCGCGGCATGGTTGTTGGTGCCAGACGGGCCGGTCTGAGTATTTCACAATCTGCTCAGTTACTGGGATTTTAACCCACAACCATTTCTAGGGTTTATAAAGAATGGTGTGAAAAGGGAAAAACATCCCGTATGCGGCGTTCCTGTGGGCGAAAATGCCTTGTTGATGCTAGAGGTCAGAGGAGAATGGGCCGACTGATTCAAGATGATAGAAGAGCAACTTTGACTGAAATAAAAAACACTTTTACAACCCAGGAATGCAGCAAAGTGTTTGTGAAGCCACAACACGCACAACCTTGAGGCGGATGGGCTACAACATCAGAAGACCCCACCGGGTACCACTCATCTCCACCACAAATAGGAAAAAGAGGCCACAATTTGCACCAGCTCACCAAAATTGGACAGTTGAAGACCGGAAAAATGTTTCCTGGTCTGATGAGTCTCGATTTCTGTTGAGACATTCAGAATTTGGCGTAACCAGAATGAGAGCATGGATCCATCACGCCTTGTTACCACTGTGCAGGCTGGTGGTGGTGGTGTCATGGTCTGGGGGATGTTTTCTTGGCCTGAACATTGTTTCTGACCGTGTCCATCCCTTCATGACCACCATGTACCAATCCTCTAATGGCTACTTCCAGCAGGATAATGCACCATGTCATAAAGCTCCAATCATTTCTAATTGGTTCCTTGAACATGACAATGAGTTCACTGTACTACAATGGCCCCCACAGTCACCAGATCTCAACCCGATAGAGCATCTTTGGGAAGTGGTGGAACCATCCCACAAATCTCCATCAGCTGCAAGATGCTATCCTATCAATATGGGCCAATATTTCTAAATAACGCTTTCAGCACCTTGTTGAATCAATGCCACGTAGAATTAAGGCAGTTCTGAAGGTGAAAGGAGGTCAAACACTGTATTAGTATGGTGTTCCTAATAATGCTTCAAGTGAGTGTATTTATGGGTAAACAGCAAAATTGCGCAGTTGAATTATCAGGGTTAAACATTTTGGTGATAATTTTTAACACAAACAGAGTCATTTTAACCTTTTCGGTGTAAAATATTAATAATGTCTGGAGTTATTTAACTGAGTTGATCACACTGGTGATAATTTAACTCAGATCAGAGTTAAATAAACCTCCATCCTTGTAATTCAAAGTCAAGTGTTATTTCTTGGTGTTAAATGAATGAAGAGTGCCTGTTCAGAGTGAATTTAACTCCAACTTCCAGATATAATTACGCTCCACCCAGAGCCCACACATTTTGTTGTACACCGCAAAGACTTATGGGTAATGTGTTGTTGTTAAATGTAGACGTTCTCCGTTGTGCATTATGGTTTGTGCCCTACATGTAGCCGGGCTGCTTTGAGTTATGTTGTTGTCAGTGGTTATTGTCCGCGCACCGTCATAGAGACGGCGGTGCGCTGGAGTTCGGTTTCTGCCTTGACCATCATGACTTCGACAAGTATGGATGCAGTCACTCCAGTGACTGATTTCATTCTTGCTCATAACTACAAACAAAAATGTGTATACAACATTTTGCTTGTGCCTTTTCTGAATGCAGTATTTGGGTTTGGCTCAATCCCTAACAGGTACACCAATGAGTGCTAATTATCTTATATGTACACTTGTGTGTGTTAATTTTGAAGGTTTGAATTTACACTTTGCAGTGTTGATTGAGTTCACATTTAACACCCGACACTATTGATTTTTGAATCCCTTTCTTGTTACTTTAACACCGTTATGTGGGTTAACAAAATAACTCTGACCTCGTGGTAAACTATTCTAAACATTTTAAATATACTCTGAAGAGTGTAGAGCCATATAAACCCCAGAAAAGTGTTGAAATCAACTCTATAGGAGTTGATTTCAACACTTTATGATTGGACAGGAGCATATATCTGTGGATTTGAGCCTCCTAATGATATTTACTGTCATACAGCAAAAACTAGACAGAATCACAATCTTTTCAACAAAATCCAGTTGGATCCTGGTTACCATATAACCCAGTAAATAAGATGTTATGATGTCAGCTAGTAAATGGTCATCTCTATAAAACTCTTTCTAAAAGCAACACATTTTTTCTCTGAAGAAGCTAAAAAAACTTCTTTTCTGTTCAGGATACAAAGGTTGTGATAGAAAGTCTAACCAGGAGAGAAGATATTAGAAGCTTCCTTTATCAGCCTGCAGGGTCGGGTCTTTACTTCTCTGGAGGTGAAGTCTTTGCTTCAGGGTCTGGTCTCTGATTTCAGGGTTTTGTGACGGGTGGGAAGGACGGAGTGGTGGAGCTGTGGGACGACATGTTTGACCGCTGCCTGAAGACGTACGCCATCAAGAGGACGTCTCTGTCTCCAGGATCCAAAGGTGATCCTGGGCATTTCAATAAAAATTAGGTTTTTAAAAGCTTTTTAATTGTTAAAATTCTTCAATTAACTTTATTGTTTGCTTGATGTTGGAGTTTATTGTAGATTATACTAATTACATCCGTTTTTATTTCGCAGTTTTTAGTTTCTTTGGTTAAAGCTTCATTATTTTTAATTTGGCATACACTGCCCCCATGTGGACATACGCTAACATGCCAAGTAGTGTGGACAACTAACCTGCTTTCAGTTACTGGATATGAATCTCCAACAGTTAGATCTGGTTAAAACCGAGACATAAAACGTCTGCATACGATAAGAAGCTGTCCTGATCCAGAGACGGAGTCTCTCTGACGACTCTCTGGTTCTCCCTCATCCACCCAAACATCCAGAACCCCGACGTTTGCTCCCATAACCAGACTGGTTGAACTTGTTTTGTGTGTGTGTGACCAGGCCTGCTGCTGGAGGACAACCCGTCCATCAGAGCCATCACTCTGGGTCACGGCCACATCCTGGTAGGGACCAAAAACGGAGAAGTTCTGGAGATTGACAAGACCGGACCCATGACCCTTCTGGTGCAGGTGGGAGGACGTGTGTGGTTGTGCATCCTGGTTTTACTCTTTGTGCAGGCCGAGCAGAACCAGAACCAGCTGTGGCATGCTGCTGTGGGCCCGACCCAGTTTAAAGAAATGATCCACCTGCATGATGTCAGCTTCTCTTTATTAAGCATCAACTATAATCTATTTATAGTTCAGGTTGACATATATTTTCTTTAATCTTCTTTCATTTGAATCCCTTATTACAGATAACTAAGCATGTAAAATAAGCTTTGAAATTAATCCAATTTATATTAAAGAAAAAGCATATTTTAGGGCAGTTAAGATGTAACATTAGAAAAATCTGTATCGGTTTTTACTTTTTAAAAGACATAATGTTTATACCCTACTTTCATACAATGCAAATATTACAGATTAAACTCTTCAGCTGATTCTCATCTCAGTTTATATTTCAAAATTTGACGGATCCGAGGTACAATTTTTGAGTTGTTTTTGCTTGTTTGACAAAAGTCGCAATTTATTCGCTAACTTCTGTGTTTCTGAGCCAAGCTTGACTGCTTAGGTAGATGTTTATCAGTGATATCGGTTTATATTGGTTTCGGAAATTAAGACTTAGACTATATCAGTAAATCGGATATCTGTAAAAAAAAATTTTAAAAAGCAGATATCAAACATCCCTGGCAACTAGAATTGAAATATTGAAGTGAAATGAGGGTTTAGATTAGAACAAATACTAGAACCAACATTGTGAGCTCTATATTTTTATGCTTCTAAACCAATCAAATGTTTGCTGACGACAGCAGATTTTCGCTTTTCATCGTAAGTGTTCATAATTAATAGAAATATCCCCTACCTTGAAGAAAACAACAACAACAGCTTTCTACAAAGTTTGTTTTAACTTTTGCCATTAACTATAAAATGTACACATTGTTTGCCAGATATTTAAGGAATATATACCAATAAGTAATGGCGATGAATCCGAATAGTAACTTTTATTGACATGATCAAAAATAATGAACCGTAAAGGTTCTAATTCCTAATTTCTTTGCTTCAAACAGACAGGTATTTTTTTTTTGGTATCAGAAATTAGATCCTCATACGCCAAACACACAAATATATTTGAATGACCTCTAGAGATGAACATCAGGCCTGCTGGGACTCTGCCAGGACTAACTGGTTCAGATAACAGATGGAGGCATGTAGATCCTTAACGTTAGAAATGTTTCTGATCAATATTATTTTGTGGACCAGCTTGAGTTTCACCAGATCTGAAGCCGAAAAGGTTTATAGAATAAAACTCGTTATTAATTAGATGTTTAATGATGATCGTTCAGCCTTTATTCTCTAACATGAGACGCCCGTCTGCCCCTCTCTCCTCATATTAATTGGTTATTATCAGGTTGATTAGCTTTGGGTTTCAGGTGGATGTTTTCTGGTGTCCAGGGTCACATGGAGGGAGAGGTTTGGGGTCTGGCCGCCCACCCCCTCCTTCCTGTCTGCGTCACCGTCAGCGACGATAAAACGCTCCGCCTGTGGGAGACGTCCGCCAGTCACCGCATGGTGGCCGTCCGCAAGCTGAAGAGAGGTCAGAACCATGGCCACGCCCCCTTTTTGATCGATTTTAGGTCATTAAGGCGAGGAAGGCCCTCCTCTGGTCCAATGATTCTTCCCGTCCTTTGGTTCTGATGCTGCTTCTGTTGGTATTAGGTTCTTTGTAACAACCTGCTCTCTTCCAGGCGGTCGCTGCTGTTCCTTCTCTCCGGATGGGAAAGCGTTGGCGGTGGGACTGAGCGATGGTGGCGTCTTGGTGGTGAACGCAGACACGCTGGAGGACCTGCTGAGCTTCCACCATCGCAGAGACGCCATCTCTGACATCCGCTTCAGCCCAGGTAGAAATCCAGCACCGCATACAGGATCTAAGCCCCAAAAACCACAAAAGGATGAGCCGACTTTTAAAGTTTGGTCCATTCAGCAATGCTGGTTGGGTTATGTGTCCATTTTTAAAGGTACATCGGTGGATTTTTCTGAATTTTAGGGAAAAAAACGGCCTCTCCACTTTTTGAAAAAAATTAATTTTCATGCGCAACAAAAGATCTCCCCTGGGAGTTACAAAATAGACGTAGATAACTTCTTCTAGGAGTAATCTGAAATGCATTTTTGCATTTTACCTGTCAAGTAGAAACTTGCCAACGGAGGCATCAGTGGGGAGCCGTACATGTGCTGTCAGCACTGGCCATCGTTGGAAAGAATCTCCTATGAACACTATGGTCTTGTTTCTCTCTTCTTCTCAACACCTCACACACTTTTTTCTTGCAACTCTCAGCCATTTTCAAAGGAACTGGTGAGATCTGCAAGGTAGAATCGATAGATGAATGCGTACAAATAGACACCTGAGAGTACGCATATGCAGGAAGTGAAACCTATCCAGAATGATTGACAGTTAGGAGGACCAATAGTCTAGATCAACAGTTCCCAAAGTTGGGGTCGGGACCCCGCTTGGGGTCACAGATATGTAAGTGTGGGGTCTTGAGATCCTCTTGAGAGATTGAGCTAGAAACCAAAAATGGCATGATAAAGAATATGCATTTTATAAATACAGTAAAAATAAAAATAAACTGTTCTTGAATAAATAATTGGAACAAATTGGTATAACTTTTGGCTCTTGGAGCTAATTGTGTATCATTTTACCAGTTTTAGCTGACTCAGTAACAATTGCTTGCAAGCACAACCAGGATTTGGGGTCATGTGGCTCTTACATTTTTCTTTTTGAGGTCACAATTTGAAATTTTAGGAAACACTGGTCTACATGATCCACCCGGAAGAAAAAGATCCTCTGCCATTCCTTTAAGGTTTAACAAAAGCAAACGAAACCAAAAATGATTTAGCTACTGGTGAGACATTTTTTTTCCTTACAGCGCTAACTTACATTGTGTGACCTTTACCTAGTTTTTGCTTGTTATGTCCCTCATTTGTAAGTTGTTTTCAACAAAACCATCCGCTACATTACTAAATCTAAATGTAAAACAGTATTAATTCAGTCCCAGCCTGGTCAGCGGCGAGCATGAACTGATGAAGCCTCTTGGATAAGAGGTGAAACGTCTTCCAAGACAAATTACCAAGTCCAGTTGCGTTTAATTGAAATTTCCTTGAGATAACCATGACCTGGATGAATGAGAATATTCACAGGCTCAGTATTAATTCAGCCTTTCCCACTCCTTCCAAAGTATCAGAACATATCCGGTCACTGAGTACTAACAGTTTCAGTTGTCTGAAGGTCATATTGGAGAGCAGGGCCGTTCTCTGAAATTCTTCCTGATTCCTTAAATGTTTTCATAAGGCTTTACAGGGAGAAACCCGGAAGCTTCTCCAGTCTTGGTGTGATTCTTATTGTTGAAGTTAAAACTCTCAGTAAAGACTTCTTCTATATCAATAACTCATTTCACTGCCAACAATTTCTTCTGCATAATGAAGGATTTTACAGAATAATCCACGTTTCTGGAAAACTCACTTTAATTTGTTAATACATTTTTGAGGTGTGATCAGAATGTTTTTTTTTTCCCCTCTAAACACAAAAAAAATGTTCTTCAGGTGGTGAAATATTTTTCATGTTTGGAGTAAAGATGGATAAAATATTAACATGACCATGAGAAGATTTTCAGAACATTTACCATAGCTAATATATATCCTTGCCTGTGTCAGATTCAGGTAAATACCTGGCCGTGGCGTCACATGACAGCTTTGTTGATATCTACCACGTGTTGAGCACCAAGCGGGTCGGGATCTGTAAAGGAGCGTCCAGCTACATCACACACATCGACTGGGACGCCCGAGGTAAACCACTGCACAGATTCAGAACCTCTGCTAGTCGTCACAGTCCAGTTAGAACATCTCACCAGTTCAAGGGGAAAACAGCCGTTTTAAAATGTTCTCAAGATTAATTTAGAGACTTAAAATAATCAGTAAAAACTTTGTGTTTATTCTGACAGCCTGTTCCTCAAGGTAGGAACTGTGAACTGATGTTAAGGTCCCTTTGTTTCCTTCCTTCCAGCCAATCAGCTTCATTTTACCTCCTCTCACTGTTTCCTTGTAAGGCTGGAGATTTTTCAGGTCAACCTTTGTTGATGTGTTGCAGGAAAACTGCTGCAGGTCAACACTGGAGGCAAGGAACAACTATTCTTTGAAGCGCCGAGAGGAAGAAGACAGACCATCCAGAACTCTGAGGTCTGTGTCCCAGTGGTTGGACTGAGGCAGTTTAACAGGAATATGGGGTCATGTGGGGTAGTTAGCTGTAGTCAAACATGCACCAGCAGGGTTTCTCTGCTGCAGAACCATTATCAGATAACTTGATACATGTCTCAGCTGCTACAGACGTTTTGTACCTTATACTTTATTTTATACCTTAGGTCCTATAACTGCTGTTTGGTCAGGAAGGTCAATCTAAGACGAACCTCAGCAGGCCGCTGAGATTTTAACGGGTTAAACTCAGTCCAGAGTAAAACCAGATTATTTAATTTATTTGATCTTTGTATGGACAACAGAAATGAATCAAAATGTTTTTGTTTGGCTGAGAGGTTCTCAGGTCTTCTGCTCGGTGTGATGTTACCCTGTGTGTTTGCAGCTGGAGCGGATCGACTGGTCCAGTTGGACCTCCGTTCTGGGTTGTAGCTGTCAGGGAATCTGGCCGACTCACAGTGACATCACCGACGTCAACGCTGCGTCGCTCACCAGAGACCAAACGCTGCTCGCCACCGGAGACGACTTTGGCTTCCTCAAACTGTTCAGCTACCCAGTCAGAGTATGGATGGATGGATGGATGGATGGATGGATGGATGGATGAATGGATGGATGGATGGACGGACGGACGGACGGACAGATGACTGGTTGGATGGACAAAAGGGTAGATGAATGATGGATGGATGGACGGACGGACGGATGGATGGATGGATGGATGGATAGATGGATAAATGGATGGATGGATGGATGAATCGATGAATGGATAAATGGATGAATGGACGGACGGACGGATGGATGAATGGATGGACGGACGGATGGATGGATGGACGGATGGATGGATGGATGGATAGATGGATAAATGGATGGATGGATGAATCGATGAATGGATAAATGGATGGATGGATGGATGGATGAATGAATCAATGGATGGATGGATGGATGAATGGACGGACGGACGGATGGATGAATGGATGGACGGACAGACGGATGGATGAATGGATGGACAGATGGATGAATGATGGAAGGATGGATGGATGGATGAAGGGATGAACGGATGGATGGATGAATGGATGGATGGATGGATGGATGGATGGATGGATGGATGGACGGACGGACAAATGAATGGTTGGACGGACGGATGGATGGATGAATGGATGGATGGACAAAAGGGTAGATGAATGATGGATGGACGGACAGACGGATGGATGGATGGATGGATGGATGGATGGATGGATGGATAGATGAATGATGGATGGACGGACGGACGGATGGATGGATGGATGGACGGACGGATGGATGGATGGATGGATAGATGAATGATGGATGGATGGACGGACGGACGGATGGATGGATTGACGGACAGATGAATGGTTGGATGGATGGATGGATGGATGGATGAATGGATGGATGGATGGATGGACGGATGGATGGATGGATGGATGGATAGATGGATAAATGGATGGATGGATGAATCGATGAATGGATAAATGGATGAATGGACGGATGGATGAATGGATGGACAGACGGATGGATGGATGGATGGATGGATAGATGGATAAATGGATGGATGGATGGATGAATGGATAAATGGATGAATGGACGGACGGACGGATGGATGAATGGATGGACGGACGGATGGATGGATGGATGGACGGATGGATGGATGGATGCGGATAGGATGGATGGATGGATGGGATGATGGATGGATGAATCGATAAATGGATGGATGGATGAATGAATCAATGGATGGATGGATGGACGGACGGATGGATGAATGGATGGACGGACAGACGGATGGATGGATGGATGGATGGATGGATGAACGGATGGATGGATGGATGGATGGATGGATGGATGGATGGACGGACGGACAAATGAATGGTTGGACGGACAGACGGATGGATGAATGGATGGATGGACAAAAGGGTAGATGAATGATGGATGGACGGACAGACGGATGGATGAATGGATGGACGGACGGATGGACGGATGGATGGATGGATGGATGGATAGATGGATAAATGGATGGATGGATGGATGAATCGATGAATGGATAAATGGATGAATGGATGAATGAATCAATGGATGGATGGATGGAGGGACGGATGGATGAATGGATGGACGGACAGACGGATGGATGGATGGAGGGATGAACAGATGGATGGATGAATGGATGGATGGACGGATGGATGAATGGACGGACGGACGGATGGATGAATGGATGGACGGACGGATGGATGGATGGATGGATGGATGGATGGATGGATAGATGGATAAATGGATGGATGGATGGATGAATCGATGAATGGATAAATGCATGGATGGATGAATGAATCAATGGATGGATGGATGGACGGACGGATGGATGAATGGATGGACGGACAGACGGATGGATGGATGGATGGATGAACGGATGGATGGATGAATGGATGGATGGATGGATGGATGGATGGACGGACGGACAAATGAATGGTTGGACGGACGGACGGATGGATGAATGGATGGATGGACAAAAGGGTAGATGAATGATGGATGGACGGACAGACGGATGGATGGATGGATGGATGGACGGAGGGATGGATGGATGGATAGATGGATGGATGGATGGATGGATGGATGGATGGATGAATGAATCAATGGATGGATGGATGGATGGACAAAAGGGTAGATGAATGATGGATGAATGGACGGACGGACGGACGGACGGATGGATGAATGGATGGACGGACGGACAGACGTATGGATGAATGGATGGACAGATGGATGAATGATGGAAGGATGAATGGATGGATGGATGGATGGATAGATAGACGGATGGATGGAAAATGGATGGATGGATGGACGGATGAATGAATCAATGGATGGACGGATGGATGGATGGGTGGATGGATGGATGGACGGATGGACGGATGGATGAATGATGGATGGATGAATAGACGGATGGATGAATGGACGGATGGATGGACAAAAGGATGGATAGATGGATGGACGGATGGATGGATGGATGGATTAATGGACGGATGGATGGATGGGTGGATGGATGGAAGGATGGATGAATGAATCAATGGATGGATGGATGGATGAATGGACGGACGGACAGACGGATGGATGAATGGATGGATGGATGGATGAATGGATGGATGGACGGATGGATGGATGGATAGATGGATAAATGGATGGATGGATGGATGAATGAATCAATGGATGGATGGATGGATGGACAAAAGGGTAGATGAATGATGGATGAATGGACGGACAGACGGATGGATGAATGGATGGACAGATGGATGAATGATGGAAGGATGGATGGATGGATGGATGGATAGACGGATGGATGGAAAATGGATGGATGGATGGACGGATGAATGAATCGATGGATGGACGGATGGATGGATGGGTGGATGGATGGATGGACGGATGGATGGATGGATGGATGGACGGATGGGTGGACGGATGGACGGATGGATGAATGATGGACGGATGGATGAATGGACGGATGGATGAATGGACGGATGGATGGACAAAAGGATGGATAGATGGATGGACAAAAGGATGGATAGATGGATGGATGGATGGACGGATGGGTGGACGGATGGACGGATGGATGAATGATGGATGGATGGATGGACGGATGGATGAATGGACCGATGGATGGACAAAAGGATGGATAGATGGATGGACAAAAGGATGAATGGATGAATGGATGGATATTTTCAGCTGTTTGTCTCGTCCCCATCAGGGTCAGTACGCCCGTTTTAAACGGTATGTGGGACACAGCGCACAGGTGACCAACGTCCGCTGGGCTCATGATGACTCCGCCCTGCTGACGGTGGGCGGAGCCGATACCTCTCTGATGATCTGGACCCGGGAGCGAGGAGGCGGGATCAACAGAGAGCTGGATCCACCGCCAGCCGTGGACAGTGAGGAGTCAGAGGATGACATAGAGGAGGACGGAGGTGGGTCTTAGTTCTAGATCACGTCTTCTCCTGAAGGTTCAGTGAAGAAGTTCTGACCGGTTTCAGTCAGATCCAAACAGAGACGTTTGCTCCACCCTCCTCTTCTGGAAAATGTTCTCCCAGCTCACTAATTTCTGGCTTTATCATCCTCGGTTTGAAGGTTATGACAGCGATGTTGCCAGGGAGAAGACGGTGGACTACGTCACTAAGATGTACGCCGTCAGCATCAGAGAGATGAGAGGAACCAAACCTCACCAGCAGCTGAAGGAGCTGTCGGCTGAGGAGAGGTAGGAACCCAGAAACACTACCTGTCTAGTTCCTGGGGCACATTTTGAAGCTGCACCAGATCCCTCATCTGGATTCAGAGGGAGTGAGAGCTGCTGATGACTTTACTGCTCAGGAGAAGAATAGATTCAGAAAATTTTGATTCTGTTCAAACAAATTTCAGAAAGTTATAATTTAGCCAAATTCTAGTGACAGGAATTAATTGGTTCTCATCTAAACTGAACATTTGCCTTCCTATAGGAGTCTAAAATCAGGCTCCACCTATTGTTTGAACTTGGTACTGCAACTATATTGATTAAGTTCATTTTGCCTTCCTAATGTAATGATTATTTTTTTCTTTTAGTTATACAAAGGTCGAGGTTTAAAAGATGTTGTAATAGCTGCTGACAGTTTGGACTGTACACTTCAGTCTTCATCAGAGCGTCATCCGGCTCGCTGCTTCCGTCATTTATCAGCTGGCCAGGCGGCGGTCAACCAGTAAAGTCCAAACTGTCAAACAAAATACATATTTTAAACCATAATGTTTGTCTAAATAGAAATAAATAATAAAAATAATTATAGATTAGTTTTTGCAGTGTTTGAACAATGATTACAATGTTAGTAGCGATCAAATATGGGATGTTTCGATGCCGTTAATCTGTGTCTGACCATTCAGAGCTGTTCCCCTCTAAGACCAGAAATTCCTACCTGCTGCAGCTTTAAGATAAAGTGTTTGTTGCCGTCCTGAAACCTAAACTACACTTCAGCATCTATCCAACTTCTAATAAAACACATTTTTTTCTGCCTTTTTGTTGTGTTAGATCAACGATTTCAGCTGATGTGAATCATGATCTGATCTCTGCATGATCTGTGACTGCCTGTGTTGTTACTCCTTAAACATGCTAACAGAGAGCTACCTTTTCTCCAGTAAAGGGTTTATAAAGGGTCAAATCCATCCACTGACCACCACCAGATGGTCGGATCTCTGTCCCAAAAGTCCTCTGGGAACCATGATGAGCTGAAAGCTTTAGAACTGGGTTCCTTCAGTAATAGATGATGGTCATCTCTATGTCCTGGTCTAAACAGTTCCTGGTTTAGACTAGTTCCTAGTGGGTTCCCAGAAAGCAACCTGTTATACCTACTATCCAGTCTCCTGCTGGAGCTTCTGCAACTGTCTGATTCTCTGGGGATGAACTGCTTCCTTAGCTTAATCTCATACTTCCTGTTCAGAATCTTTTCAGATGGAGAAATCTAGAAAGATTTAAGATGAATCTGACTTTGTTCTACTTTGAAATTTGATTGGGCAGTAGCCAAGGTTTCTGCACAGTGCAGAGTCCAAAGCAGCCAGCCGGTTCACCTTCTTCCTATGATACACACACCATCAGGGTAAGATGGAGGAAAACAGCTCAGTTTCAGTGGTCATAATGTTTTACCTAGTAGATAAGGTTGCAGGGTATTAATCAATTAAAATTTGATAAATTTAAGTTATGGGATATCTGGTTAGTCTAAGGATATTAAATTGATAATTCATAAATTATTAATGTAATTATCTCTTCAAATTATTAATGAGGCACCATCCAGTTTTTCATAGAAGCCTGGCAAAAACATATATATCTAATTAATAGGAAGTTAGAAAGACCTTAGCTGAAGGAAATTAATTATTTGCAATCATTCACACACACACACACAGAATAAAAGAAACCAGAGATTTGAGTCAATTTAACTAATTTATTCTAACCACACCAAAACAAAGAGAAAAAAAATTACTAACACACAGAATGCTAAGGCTATGCTAAAGGCTAATGCTACGTAACAAGATGGCGACCAGCGGTGACGTCACTTAGGCACGTCACGGAGCGCTTCCTGCTTACTTTTGTATGCGGCCGCTCGCATGCACGCGTAGAGGCGATGTACGGACGTGAACTCGCAGCCTGCCAAAGGGGGGGGGGGGGGGGGGGGTGTTGTTGTTTCATTGCAGGTGAGGCGGCGCCCGGTTTTTCTTCCTCGTGGCTCCTATCAGTGGGGTAGCTTTATGTTAACAAAGACTCTGGTTCGGGAACATGGAACAATAAGAACTTTAAAGTCTACCCTCGGCACCGCGCATTTCTGAGAAGCACTCCGTGTGTGCACAACAGAACGCCTGTGTCGTTAAACACTCACTATGAGACATGAAATGGAACCAAGGGATTTCCCACAATCAGATAACTTTGCTTGTTGCTAAAGGATGAAAAGTACCACGGATATGAAACTTACACAACAATAAAAGCTCACAGTTTACCCATAAGTAAAACAAACAGCAAAGAAACTTCAAGAGTGCTCAGATCATTAGAACGAGAACATGCATGCATCAGAATACACAGGATTCCTGACTAATTCCACTCAGGTCGAGAAATAAGACTGAACAGTCTTGCTTCATAGAAGTCCCAGATGCAGGAGAAAGGCACAAAAGAAAAAGCGGAACGTCCAACTCATCCGCCGTGCGGAAGAGAGGGAAAAAAAAAAGAGAGAATAAAAGAAAAGGTAAAAACTTTGAAGGCCAGCCTCAAAGACGGGAGAGTTGTTTGCGCAAGGAAAAGGGTCAGAACACGTGTTGAGAATGGAGTCCCTTTTGTGTAGTTTCGGTATCCATGGAAGTGAGACGTGAAGAGAAAGAGCGATGGTTTTCCAGCACCTTTATGCTGGGTGTGGGTGCTTCACCCACCATTCCCTGTATCGGTCTCCATTCAGGCTGTGGGCAGCGGTCTTGAGGGATTGGCATTCCAGCCAACCAGCGCTACAGATCCTCCAGCGCTCAGCTGGTTCAAACGAGAGACAGGCGGACAGTTCTCCCATTGGTTAGAATGGAGTGACCAAGAGGGAGGGGGCGTGTCGCTGAGTTAGGGAATGCTGGGTCATGTTCGTAGAGCTGTTTTGATATCATATTCATGGTTCAGACCCAACAAGGTTATTTAATCATGTCTTTATTAGCATATTGGGGATTATGACTTCAATAATAACAGAGCCAGCATCTCACTTTCTGAGTTATGATGGAAAACCAGGCAGAGGATCATCGTCAGAAGTAGACCAGGAGTTAAAGGTTTCAAAGAGCTTCAGAAGTTCTGAAGAGATGAAGACCATCTGGGAGGATCTCAATCTGAGCTCCTCTTTATCGTCAAGCTGCTGTAAAACTCTTTGGTTTCCAAGCCTGTCCTGCAGGTTTTAGGGTGCATTCACGCCAGCTCTGTTTAGTCCGCTTCAATTGAACTATTGAATTATTCGCACAGAAAGTTCATTTCTTTTGGCAAGGTGTGAATGGGCAATTAAACTCCAATTTGGACCAAAGAAACGATCTTTAGTCTGCCTAACAACTGGGACTGGGTATTGATCCAAATTTCAAGACTCGATTCATGTCCGATTCTCACAGGTTAGAATCAATTATCACGATTATATCCGATTCAATGTGATCGATTTCGATTTAGGAATGGGTCAGTGCTAATAAAATAGTTTTTCTGAGCTGTTATCTTAACTATATGCCTGTAATTCAATGACTTAACACTGGGAAACTGTATTTACTCTTTCAGACACAAGACTTAAAATGGCCGCCTGGACTTTAGCTCCCTATTTTAGCCATACAAAATGGTCCAATACAGCTGAATAAAATGTAGAGCTCATTACCAGCTCGTTACCAAACGTGATGGCAGCTGAAGAGGTCATTTAATCATTAGGTTCTGCTGTTTTGCAGCAGGAATTACTCTAAAACCCGTAGGACAGTAGCTTTTGGGAAGCAGATTACTTTGTTCAAAGTTTAATTAAAAAACTGAAGAAGGAAAATATCTGGCATGTGTCTGTGGCTTCGTCAACCTTCGTCCTTATTTAACAAGATGATCAAAGTCTTTCAGGAAGAAACACTGTCTGCTACAGGTTTAGGATGACCCTGAACATGTTAGCGCTGTTAGCTAGCGTAGCCTGGAGCTCTTATAAGCTGTAGTGGTGTGGTAGTTGTTTGCTAGCATGTAGCCAGGCATGTGGTTGGTAATCAAAGGCATGGGTTTGGTGTTTGTGTCTGTGTCTAAGGCTGTTACTGTTTATGTATACGTGAGAACAGAGTGATTGTGAAGGTTTTCTAACCTGTCCCTCGACTCTGTCCCTCTGCTGTCCAGGGGATCCAGGTAAAACCTGTCTACCTGTCCATCCATCTGTCTCTGTCTGATTCAGTTAAGAACATGATCATGATAAGTGTTCCTCACTCAGAACAGCTAAGAGTCACAGCTTAGGTCACAGCCAACACATATCACAGTTATTTTCCACTATCCCAAACTCTAGTGTGGGAAAACATGATATTTATTGTCCTTATTATTGGTAAGGAAAGCAGAACTAAAAAGGAATTTGTCCCACCTCATAAACTAGTGTCTCCTGACATCCTCTTGAGTCTAAATGCCCCCTCTTGTTCCTGGCAGCTGACCTGTAAGTGTCCATTAGTGCCAAACAAAGTTAAAACACCCCATTTAGACGCTAAATTTCCTCCACAGGGGTAAAAACATTCCAGATAAGCCTCCAAAAACACTCAAATCAAAAAAGATTTGAGATCAGTACTTGGCTAACCTTGTCAAGTTCTGGCTACTGGACAAGGCTAGAGTCTGATCTTTCCAAATCCTACTTTCAGGATATCTCCATATTAATAGAACATATCAGCTCATCTGTAGGGATGGTTGGACGATACCAACTAGACTCTGAAGAGGGTTTGGACTCTTTCTAGGTCTTGTCTTTATGAGGGTTGAAATGATGGATCAGGGTAGACTTATGAGGCTAAATGTGGCTGCTGCTCTGGTTATAATCAAGAAAGAGTTGACTCAAAAAATGATGCTCCCCATAAATTGGTCTGTTTGTATTTAACTCAGAAAGAGTGCATCAGCTGGAATGATTCAGACATCCGAGGCCTCTGTTGGTGGAGGTTTTCTGGGTATGTCCTATGAAAAGGAAATGGATGGATGGATGGATGGAACTGAACACATCTCTCTTTTGTCTCCACTTCCTATTTCTGTCGTACATCTGCCCACGCTGTCTCATGATGTAACAATTGGGAATAATCTCGTGCCTTCCTGTTATGCGTCCAGTACTTTTGGACCAGGCTTTCCTCGACCACGTGTGTCTCTGTGGATAATCTTTTCAGTGTTTTCGTGATAAACGTACTAATTGATCCGTTAGGCCTCCGGTGAGTCGAGCAGCACCACAGCCGGAGAAACTACAGAAGAACAACGTGTCCAAGAAAAAAAGACTGGTGGAGGTATGGCGCTTCAGTCGGTGCCTCTCGCTCCATTTGCCCTCATCGTCGTAATTTTCACTCTCTGTTCTCCGTCTGCAGGACCTAGTTTTGGATCACGTCTTTGGTTTCAGAGGCTTCGATTGTCGGAATAACCTGCACTACCTCAACGATGGCTCTGACATCGTCTATCACACCGCTGCCACCGCCATCGTCCACAGTCTCAGCAATGGTACCAATACTTCCTTTGTTCTGGTGGTAAACTCTGACTGTAACTCTGAATTACACAGGATATGTTACTACTTAAAACTAATGGGTGTCAACTAATCATCTCAATCCATCTAAATCCTGAATTCAAAATAAGCATAAAACAAAATTTGTAGATATTTTAC
Source organism: Apricaphanius iberus (assembly GCA_028564705.1). Taxonomy (NCBI): domain Eukaryota; kingdom Metazoa; phylum Chordata; class Actinopteri; order Cyprinodontiformes; family Aphaniidae; genus Apricaphanius; species Apricaphanius iberus. Next base: position 314,632 of record JAPXFQ010001124.1, on the reverse strand, counting down.
TTCTATAATAAACTGCTTTTTGCACTGCAGGAACTCAGAGTTTCTACCTGGAACACACAGATGACATCCTGTGTCTCACCGTCAACCAGCATCCAAAATACAAAAACATCATTGCAACTGGTCAGATCGGTACGCTGAACCTTCATCCACATATCTTTTCTGTCAGATAAGTATACTCTTTGTGCATGGCTATATGTCACTAACTCATATTTACTAAACTAGTCCTGCTTTTCTTTTCCCTTGCTTCCTGCTTATTGTATTTCTACTGACAGAATAAAGCAGCAGAGAACAAGCAAGAAACGTGGAGGACTAGTTTATCTGTGCAGCTGGAACCAGTGAAAAAGTTCTGTAAAATATAAAATATTTTAAACTGTATCTCAGTTTAAACAGAAGATAGAAGTGTTTGCAGTTAGAGATGTTTTTCAGTGATTGGCCACAGTTCAGTTGAAACCCATGCTTCTGCATATTTAGATCACTGTTAGAGGCTGCTCGAGATTCTTGCTGAAAGATAAGGCGCCTATGTGTATCTTCTGCATACAAGTTAAACCCCGTTTGGTGAATAATCTGCCCTAGAAATCTGGTTGTGAAGTAAACTGAAAGGAAGCTAACAATTAAACCTAGGGGGAACTCCTTGTAGAGAAATTATTAAATCTAGACAGATCATTTTTGTTTTCTCAGTATCTCTGTAACAGATGTTATTACATCTCTACCTAAATGTATCAATACTGTTTTAAACAACAAACAGTTTGTCATCACTCCACAATCCCAATCACAATTTGTTTCTTAAGCCCTCTTGGCTTAAAAAAAAAAAAGTACCCTCACTTAAAAAGTTGTAAGATCTCTGTAGTTTTCATCATAAGTACAATTCAACTGTGAGAGATGGAATGTAAAAACAAATCCAGGGAATCATATCGCATTATTTTAAGAGTTTACTTGCACAATGGTGCAGAAAATAAATATTTGATCAGTAACTAAAGTTCACCTCAATACTTTGTAGCCTGACGTTGATTGTTAATGATCTGCTCAAATGTTTTCTGTTGGTCATCAGGTTTCATAAACTGTTGCTGGTATTATGGCGTATTCTTCCATGCAAATCTTCTCTAGAGCAGTGATGTTCTGGGGCTGTCACTTGGCCTGGCATGGATTTTCAACTCCCTCCACATATTCTCTATTAGATTGAGGTCTGGAGACGAGCTAGGCCACTCCTGTACCTTAAAATGCTTTTTATGTACCCACTCCTTTGTTGCTAGGAGCAGTGTTGTTTGAGATCAATGTCATGCTGGAAGATCTATCTACGTTTCTTTTTCTTTGCCCAAAGATTCACAAAACATGGCCCCATCCATCCCTTCCTTAATACGGGTCAGTCACCTTGTTCAGAAAAGCAGCCCTAAAGCACAATAGGTGCGTTTCCACCATCTGGACTTCAAGGTAATTTAACTAATCTGTTGGCCCAGTCCTTGTAGCTGCTGTGTCTCCATACACAATTGTCCCTTAAGGAAATCAGCTAAACACATCTCCATATCACGACCATTTCAGCAGTGATTAGCGTCACTGATTAGCACAAAAAAGCACCCACAGCAGCAGAAATACGAGATTTGACATCGAAAAAGCAGGGTTTGTTGCTACTTTTCAGTTTACTTTTATAAGCAGCTGTGCCAGCAACTCTTCTTATTTTTACAAAGCCATTTCTTTAATGAAGTCTGCGTATTTCCCTCTACATTACATCCGATCTACACAACTTAACCACAGCTCTCGCTGAGCGACTGGACCGGGCCATTCAGAGAACTCTGTGGTTCCTGAAATTGCCCCGAAAACGGCCTTGTTGGCTCATCCTGGTGAAGTGGAGACATTGATCAGTTCCCCCCACTGTAGCCGCTCTCAAGATCTTTTTGTACCCCATGAGGTGAGACGTTACACAGAGCCCCACACTGACGGAGATTGTCAATTATCCATTTTCTATTAACTGTTCCAAGAGTTGATCTCTTCTCACCAAGCTGCTTGCCTATTGTAGAGCCAGTCTTGTGCAGGTGTACAATCTTGTCTCCGGTGTCGTTGCACCGCTCTCTGGTCTGGTGGAGATTTGAATCTGACTGTTCGAGGTTGTGGACTGGTGTCTTTTTTTTTTACAGATAACAAGTTCCAACAGGTGACATTAATACAGGTAACAAATAACTTCTTCAAGAAGTAACACGTCTCTGAGGGCCATAATTCTTGCTTGTTTGTAGATGCTACATAATTATTGTCTGCACCTTTGTACATTTTTTAAAAGATCATACAATGTGACTTCTTGGATTTTTTTTTTTTTGGGGTTTTTTTTATATTTTGTTTCTCCCAGTTGATGTGTAGCTATGATGAAAATTACAGATCTCTCATCTTTTTTAAGTGGGACAATTTTCACAATCTGTTGCTTCCAAATACTTTTTTTGCTCCACTTTAAGAATATTAGAAAACACAGCAAGTGTATACAGAATCAAAGGATACAGGGTGCAACTACAACTCTCTATAGCACTTTGGTTGAATAATTATATCAAAATAAACTGATTAAAAATAAACTAATTAAACTAATTCCCAATACCTGAAAACCCAGTTCTGTGACGGTTAGATTAGGACAACTTCCTGTGTTTCAGAGTTTTGTGTTTTTATCACAATAAGATTTTCAACATCTTTCTAGTTCTACTCAGCTGTTTTGGTCAACATGTTTCTTCAAGCACCAGAAGCTTATAAACTGCACTGTTAGAAATAAATAGGAACTACCTTCAGCCTTAAACATGCGACTGACAATATTTTAATTGGGTCACATGGTACTGCCTTTACCTGTTGATAAATTGGATTTCTCCTCTGGTGCTCAGGACAGAACTTGTGTTAGTGGAAAAAAAAGAACTGCTAAGGAGACTTTGGCACCGGTTTAGCTTAGAGAACATTATGCTGAGGTAGAATGATTTGATGGGAAACTGTAACATGACGCGTTCTTTTCCCCTCACATTTCTCGTCTTCTTTAAACAACTCATAGCAGCTTTTTATTTGTTGTTGTTTATTTGTTTATGTGTGTTTTGGCTGGCCTTATTTGCCCACATCGCTCTCACAACAACGTCAGGTGACGTCAGTGAAATCCCAGGTAAAGTAATCAATCAACCCGACGCTCCTCCCATCTCAGCAAACACCCTGAAACCCGGAGAAAACCCCAATCTGAACACTTTAGCTGGGATAATTCTTTCTCTCATTTCAAACCAAATTTTACAATAACCTAATATTTTAGGGGATGAACTTTCATTAGGTTGTTAAGTACAGTATGTGGATATTTGCGTTCTCCTCAGCTGGTTCTGCTCTGGTTCTTTGGGTGTTTGCTAGCTGCTCTCATCCTTCTGCTTGGTTTGCTCTGAAACAGTTGTTGCTGTTGTCGTTTGACCTGCTGACCTGATTTGAAGCTGACATCACATCCTGTGTGGTTTTCCACCTGCAGGCACAAATCCTTCTATCCACGTCTGGGATGCGATGAGCAAACAGACCCTGTCCATCCTCCGCTCTCCGCACACCAAAGGAGTCGGCTACGTGAACTTCAGCGCCACCGGGAAGCTGCTGCTGTCTGTCGGAGTCGAACCTGAACACACCATCACTGTGTGGCGCTGGCAGGAAGGTCTGAATATGTTTACCACTTACCAATAAAGAGAATAAAACAAAGTTAATGTAAAAGGTTTTAACATCTGTGTATCATCATTTTGTATTTCCCTTTTTAACAGTAACCCATCTAACAGATGTTTACCAGCAAAAAGATGGATAACAGAATAAAACGATAAACATTTAAAAATGATTAAAATTTTACTTACAGAACAATAAAGAGAAGAAATATATCTAGAAAAATAATTACCTCAGTTAATGAAAATGTAGAAATAATTGACTAAATATGTTCAGTTGTTTGTGTTACATTTATTTTTTATTGGCTGTTATATTGTTTTTAATTGTTTGCTTGTCATGATCCATTAGTAACATTTAATGTGTTGTTTGAACCTATTAATTCTACTATGGAAAAACAGCTAAATACATTTGGTTAGTAAGCATTCAGTGAAAATTACAATAACAAAGAAAAGGCAACTAAAACACACATTTATTTTTGGATATGCATAAATTATATAGTTTTTTATTTTAACTTACTACTTCTTTATATTAAAATACACATCTATTAATACATATACATAATAAATATCTACATAACAGCTGATGAGCTGAGAAATGTAGTTAGGGGCCAAAACATTTAGAGATTTAAAAACAAACAGGATTTTAAAACATATACGGAACTGGACAGGTAGCTAATGCAAGTTTGCCAAAACAGGATTCATGTGTTTTCTACGACCTACACCGGCTGGAGGCGGGGAATTGCGGACTTATTTGCCCCATAGAGGACAGAGTTGGGGTAGTCCAACCTCGAGGTGACAAATGCATATATAACTGATTCAAGGTGACGTCTCTTTAAAATGGACTTTACTTAGGCCAGACGTCTCAGATGGGAAAAGGCATGATTTAAAGGTTTGGTTGATCTGGTGTCCGACTTCAGACCCACATTGTTAGAACTCACCTGGGCTCGGGGTCAGGGGGTGTAATAAAATGACCCTGTAGACAGGTGATAAAATGGATGAACAAAATAATTTAATCAGAACAGAGCACCAAGATAAATGAAGAGAACAGAAAATGGACATAAAGTGCCCAAAAACCCAGGCTAAGAGAAAAATGGGACACAAAACAAAGAACCTAAAGTGCTGTCTTTAACTTTATGTCACAAGGTGTCTCATCTAAGATTAGTAATGGGACAAATGAACTGAGGCTCCGACGCGTGTCTCGAGCAAAAGTAGGCGTGTCAGAAATAGTCTCGGTTCGAGGCGTGCGTCAAGAATGGAGAAATCACGTGACCGAGGCCTCGGTTTGGGCAGGTGACGTCATCGGTTCTTCCAGCGCGTCGCTTCCTCATGAGCGCTTTGAATCTCGCTGCGTTCTTAAGGTGTTGTCAGCGTGTGTGAGTTATTGCTCCATCCAGCCGGTCAGTCAGTTAATAGAACATCTTACTTAAAGGCTTCTGAGGTGAACTCAAGGCTGTATTTTCTTTTACAATTTGGATTTGGTTAAAAGTCCGGGTGATTGTTTGCGTGCGTTTACTGTGAATGATGCACTCCCTGGTGTGGGCACTTTATTCTGCAGTCACATAATCCAAGTTTGTACACCAACAATCCAGCTCCCTTTTTACAGACAGCACCTGCAAAAAAAGGAAGTCTTCCCCAACTCAATATTTTAAGTTAATCTCTTATAAAAGGTGTGAAAGTATGAATCTGTCCGTCCCATATGAAAGTTTTGTCAAAGGCTGGAGAAATACTATGCAAAAGGAAAGAAACAATTGTTTTTGAATGAAGAAAATTAGTAAAACCATACATTTCTAACTGAAATATATTATGGCAATGGTCACAAGTAATTTAATTAAATTCATCAAACTAAATTTATTTACTTTTGTAACTGGAAAACTTAATAAAGTTACTAGAATAAACTTAATTAAATTACTGGAGACCATTTACTGCTATTTATTTAGATTGAACCTGTATTTTCTTTTTATAGTGACATAGCCTGTAATACATTTAATCAAACAGCAGGTAGCAGCGTTTTGAACCATTTAGTAAAGCAATGTGTTGAAAAGCCTCATTGGTTCATGGGGCTTTATTTTTCCCAATGACTATCTTAAATAAGCTACTCAAAGGTAACAGAAAAACAAAGAACAGCACTAAACCAAAGTTCTTATAAAACCTAAGCACATGAAACTGAAACAAAACGCAGCTAAATGGCAGCAGGCTCTGGGGGAAAACAACACTGTATCAAGCACTCCCCCCAACTGCAGGTAAATCTGACTTTTAAAAGGCAGGGAACCAATCAGGAGCTCCAGCCTTCTTGATGAGCCACGCCTGGTCCTAATCAGTGAGGGAGGAGGAGCAGTAAGCAGAAAAGACAATTAAGGAGAGGGAACACAGATTGATTAGGTTTAAGGGAAATGTATACCTGGCAAGTGGTAGCTAATCAAATTATTTCTAAAAATGGCTTCCAGGGGCAGAATATACGAGGAAAAAAGCAGGGGGCCAAGGACAGAACCCTGTGGAACCCCACAGGAGAAAGCTGCCGATTGAGAGGCATTATCTTTAACCTTAACACTAAAAGTTCTCTCTGAAAGATAGGAGCAGAACCACTCAAGGGCTTTCCCAACAGTATGCCATGGTCGACTGTGTCAAATGTTGATGAAAGCTCGATTATCACTAGTAGAACATCGAGCCCAGAGTCAGTCGCAAGTAATCTCATTATAAGTATAAGTGATATCATTAAAGACCCGAAGATATGCCGACTCTGTGCTATGGAATGGATGAAAGCCAGACTGAAAAGGGTCCGTCACACAAATTCAGCTAAATAAGAGGCAATATACGCTACAACAAAAGGGGAAGAAAATATGAGAGTTTATGAAAATGTTTGCTTGTACCATCTAATTTAATAGTTTTGAAATTTAAATACATAAATAATATTTCCTCGTTCCTGTATGTCATTTTATGCTTCCTCTGTTTTTATTTTATTTGTCACAGCTACGTTGTCTTGTCAGGTCAGAACAGAAGATTTAATACCAGAACCTGTCTTTCAGGATCCAGGGTTTGCAGCAAAGCTGGACACCCTGACCGGATCTTTGTGGTGGAGTTCCGGCCGGACTCGGACTCTCAGTTTGTCTCTGTGGGAATCAAGCATGTGAAGTTCTGGACCCTGGCTGGAGGTGCTCTGATGTACAAGAAAGGGGTGGTGGGGACGCTGGAGGACGGCAGGATGCAGACCATGCTCTCCGTGGCCTTCGGCGCTGTGAGTTCCCCTCTGTTTCATATAAATACATCTTCTGAAATCAGGTCGGTTCTGGCCCGGTTACTCCTGGAGGGTCTCTGGAGGTAGAAATGAACAAATCTACCAGAGCAGCACACAGACTATTCAATCCGCGCCCCTTCATCCTGATTTCATTGTGAATTTACAGAATAACCTGACGTTTACCGGCGCCATAAACGGGGACGTGTACGTGTGGCGAGATCATTTCCTGCTGAGGGTGGTGGCGAAGGCTCACACTGGACCGGTGTTCACCATGTACACCACCCTGAGAGATGGACTCATCGTCACCGGAGGGAAGGAGCGGCCGTGAGTGATGTGCCGAATAAAATCCTGCTTTAGCTTTTGATGAAAACTGAAGAATTGTACCAGAAATCAAAGCCTTTCTGTGTTTTAAGTTTGCTAAACCCCGATAACACAGAAGAGTCAGGATTCAGATGGTGCTTCACAGGTTTACTTGCAAGGAAGGAGAGCGTAAAACAACATTGAGCAGATCACATGACACTCACAATCTACTTTTATACACAGCAAACGTATCAGTTTTGAGCATTACATCATAACAGAAAGAGGAAACGCCTCTTGGCCCCTTTATCTGCACCAGCACTGACTATTACATCTTGTCTCCGGTCTTTCTCAGTGACATACAACAATACCTTCTGAAAACAAAAATAACATGTCTCATCTCAGAGCACTCATGATGACAAGTAATGTTTAAGGATGGATCATTGGGTTAAATGCTATCTAAACAATACTGAAAAGTCTCATCAAAATCAACTCTGTCAACTTATTAAACTTCATCATCTTATGATAAATGCTAATTTTTCTATTTTAGAGCTAAAGCAGATTTACTGACGTGTTTTTAAAGTTTCAGCTGAAAAGGTTCTGCTGAGGAGCTAAAGACTTCTTTAAAAGAAATAAACTTTTAATCCTTCTGCATCAGATCCTCTCAGGTTCTTGGTGAATAAAACATGATTCTGTTGACTTTCTGTCAGAGAAAACTGGTTTGAAAACATAAACTATTGGGTGTTTCAGCTTGTTACAAAGGTTAAAAACAGGATCGTCAGGCAGCGTAGGAGGGACTGAGGGTGTGATATTAAATTGCTTTACGCCTTGAAGCAAAATGGAATGATGCAGGAGAACATTACCCCTAAGGAACTGAATGGTTTGGAAGAGTCAGAGCTGTTCGCATCTATGAGAATTTTTGGTTGATTCGCTTATTAAGATTTCAAAAACGCCAATGGACCTAAGCTTCTTCTTGTCTAATGAAGTAGATATTTTATTTCCATAAAAGTCTTTTGTCAGTATCTGAAGTGTTGTTCTGGAATCGCCCATCAGGACCAAAGAGGGCGGAGCTGTGAAGCTGTGGGATCAGGAGATGAAGCGCTGTCGAGCCTTCCAGCTGGAGACGGGTCAGCAGGTGGAGTGTGTCCGCTCCGTCTGCAGAGGAAAGGTCAGAGGTCACGTTACCCTTCTCGAACATTCTCCTCCCGTCGCGTCTTCCTCACACCAGCTTCTCTTTTTCACCTCCAGGGAAAGATTCTGGTTGGCACGAAGGACGGGGAGATCATCGAGGTCGGGGAGAAGAACGCAGCGTCCAACCTGCTGCTGGACAGCCACGGCCGGGGAGGGATCTGGGGTCTGGCTGCTCACCCAGTCAAAGAGCTCTGCATCACCGCCAGCGACGACGCCACCATCAGGCTGTGGGACCTCAGCGACAAGGTGACGCACAGCGGTGATATACGACACCCTGAGTCTGTAGGACAAAACGTATCTTCTTCCTATTTTAATCAACTGTGTAAGAGCAGGATCTGCTGTTAAAGCCAAACTAAAGCCTCCATGCTTCAGTAGAGCAGGAGCAGCAGATCTTTGTTGAGGTGTGAAAAGTATTTGAATTTGAATAAAATTCAATTTACACGATTATCATTTTGAATAATGATGGATATCCAATATTGGTATCTTTTTCCATAAATCCGGCAATGAACATGTAATGGGAACCTAATTAAAAAGAGACCAAAGTAATGGCCATTGTGGCCATAAAACCTTAAAAAACGAACAAACAAAAAAACTTTTGGGGGGCAGTTGTATGCCGCAAAGACTTATGGGTAACGTGTTCGTGTTAATTGTAGAAGTTCTCTGCTGTACGTTGTAGTTTCTGATCCAAAATGTAGCCGTGCTCCTTTCAGTTATGTTGTTGTCAGTGTTTGGTGGTTATTGGCCGCGCACCATCATAGAGACGGCGGTGCACGGAAGTCTAGTGTCTGCCTTAACCCCTTCAGATAACGTGCAACACTACAGCCTGAAAAGTATAGGTGATTTTGTTGCACTACTGATTCATTTCTTTGGGTGTTGCCATACTATGGATTTATCTTGCTTCTGGATACAAATATTTTAGGAAGAATCTGATAAAAATTAATATTAAGAAAAATTAAACATTTTACTTGTGCCTTTCTAAATACTGTAATTGGTTTGGCTCTACTGTTACTACCAACTCCTTGGAAAGTCTTTGCATGTCTGTGTATGTTCAAATCAAGTGTGTTTGAATGTTATTTTCACAAAACTATGCTCAAGTAGCTTTTCTGGGTGTTAGGACAGTTTTTCTCTATCTACAGTAGATTTAATGTGTTTCAGAGACAATTTGATTATAAATCAGCTATATTTTTGTTGTTACATCATAAACTGATTGTTTTTATATAACATGACTTCCTTCGTCTGTGATGATCCGGATCATTTTCGAGCATTTTTCTCTTCCTGATCAGAAACTGGTGAACAAAGTGTGTGTCGGCCACGCCGCTCGGTGCGTTAGCTACAGCTTGGACGGAGAGATGCTGGCAGTCGGGATGAAGAACGGAGAGTTCCTCCTCCTCCTTTCCAACTCGCTGAAGATGTGGACAAAGAAGCGAGACCGCAGTGTCAGCCTTCAGGACATCCGGTAGGAGAGCCAAGGAGACCCACTATTTAAAACTGACTGAGTGATTTAAAGGAGGATAGAAGGAGTACTGGTCTGACTGGTTTCTTGCATCTCTGGGTTTGGGTTCCAGCTTCAGCCCTGATCGCCGCTTGCTGGCAGTCGGCTCTGTGGATAACACGGTGGACGTGTATGACATGAGTGGTGGGCCGAGCCTGAGCCGACTGGTTTACTGCAGTGATATTCCTGCTTTCATCCTGCAGCTGGACTTCTCTGCAGACAGCTGCTACATTCAGGTACAAAACACGACTCCGCTTCAGCCGCGACCGCTTGTAAACATCCAAACTTCGATCAGACGGCTGAGCAATAAGGAGCTTCATGTTTCACTGGAAGCAGTTCAGCTTTATAAAACCTCCAGCAGTTTGTACGTTAAACTCAGACAGATCCAGACATGTCTCAACCAGCTGTGTGTGACGTCTTCAGGTGTCGACGGGAGCCTACAAGCGGCTGGTGTTTCAGGTTCCTTCAGGGAAGCTGCTGAGCGATCAGAGCGCCATCGACAGAATCACCTGGGCGACGTGGACCAGGTAACCCTCTCACCTGATTGGTTATAAACTGAAACCCCCCACCCCACCCCTCATTCAGTGACCGTTGCTGGAGCTCCACTACTCTAAGGCTGCTCTCACTCACTCTCTCCTCCAGCATTCTGGGCGATGAAGTTTTGGGAATTTGGCCTCGGAACGCCGACAAAGCTGACGTGATCTGTGCGTGTGTGTCTCACGCCGGCCTGAACATAGTCAGCGGGGATGACTTTGGATTGGTCAAACTGTTTGACTTCCCCTGCACAGAGAAGTTTGTGAGTTTCTGTTCTGATTATATGCACATTATATGGAATCATCATCATAAGATCAGTGTTTCAATATTACAACAACAATGGTCTGGTTAGATATTTCATTTTCCAGGTGTTGTTTATTCATATTCTGTTTTACAATAATAGGTTTGGCCAGTTCAGTAGTCTCTAACTGCCCTTGATGCAACACAGGGATGTTAGAGACGTATAATTCTGGTGGTGAGATGTTAAACATCCCAGAAAAAGGCGAAATACTTGACAAGGACACAATGATGGAAAAGAGAGAAAAGAGTTTGGAAAATGTGGGTGAATTCAAATAAATGTTGTTTGTTTAGATATCAACAGTTTTCAACACGTCTCAATGTAAAAAAAAACATTTACCAGTTATGACACAGGCACAGGAAGCATGCACACTGGGAATACCGATCCACATCCAAACATATTAATAAGTAAACTGACTCTTTTGAAAGATAATGAAAGATACTGTGGCATGTCAAAATAAAACACATTCTGTATAAATTTTCCATAAAACGGAAGTTGAGCATAAGAAGCCCGGGATTTTTTTTTTATTTGGCTTCTCCTAAAAACATAAACTTGCCTGCAAAAATCTAACTTTTTACAAGATTTCCCCCATGACAAGCTGATACTTTTTAATTAAGCTTCAACTTAAAGGACATAGACTACAACTGCAAAAAGTAATGCCTCTGTGCAGAAGTTTACCACTATTTTCTTTACTAATAATTTGTTCCTCTGCTCATCTCAGTTGAGATTCTCCAATGAATCACTAAGGGCGTTTTCACATGGTACTGGAGTCCGTACTCGGGTACCGTATTTGGTCAAAATGCACTTGTTTGGTACCATATGAACACATCCTGGACCATGGATGCAGCCATAGAGATCTGCCTTGGAGGTAGTATCGGAGTCCAGGTACGAGTGGATACGGATCATGTGAACACAAGCCGTACTCCAAGACAATAGACGCGCTCCAATGCGGAAATGAAGACACCGCTGGCTGAAATTACAGAATCACGTTGCGACTTACATTCTAGGCTGTCGCTCGTTTTATGCCGTCGGTACTTCTCACTCCCTTGTTTGTTGGATAGCTACAGACTTATTTGTACACCGCCACCTGCTGTTTAGGTGTAGTCCGTCATGTAAAACTCTGGATTCCAGTACAGGCCGAGATCCGCGCCATGTGAACAGAACATTTTTTGCATTTTTCTCTGGCCGTTTTCTGGCACGGCCACACATGTGAATCTCTTTAAATATCCTTTTATTTATTTCAAAATATCATTTACTTGTCTTAAAATAGGGCTGCACGGTGGCGCAGTGGTTAGCGCTGTTGCCTTGCAGCAAGAAGGTCGTGGGTTCGTATCCCGGCCCAGGGTCTTTCTGCATGGAGTTTGCATGTTCTCCCCGTGTATGCGTGGGTTCTCTCCGGGTACTCCGGCTTCCTCCCACAGTCCAAAAACATGCATGATAGGTGAATTGATCACTCTAAATTGTCCCTAGGAATGAATGTGAGTGTGAATGGTTGTCTGTCTCTCTGTGGCGTCCTGTTCAGAGTGTACCCTGCCTAACGCCTGATAATTGCTGGGATAGGCTCCAGCTGCCCCGTGACCCTGAATTGGATAAGCGGTTAAGAAGATGGATGGATGGATGTCTTAAAATATGAAAACAATCACTAGTCTTCTACTCACACTCCCTTTAACCCGTCGTTAAATCAATTTAATTTATCCTAAACTATCTAAAGCTTATAACTCAACCAGTAGCCTATCTTCAATAGAAACAAGCACACAGACAACCACCGACAGGATCTCCAATTATAAATATTGATTCTTTTTTTCATCGCTGTATTAAGAAAAAGTTTCATAACTGCATGTTTTCTTGTTATTTTGCAACTCTTAATTTATACACAGAAATTTTACAGGAAATTGTCACACTGGAAGAAAGAAATTACTGTAAAATTTGTCAGGATTACACATTCGCTTTTTGATCAACTTTTTGATGTTCGTGGAACCATCTGGACCTCTGGCCTGGCAGACAGGGAAAATTCAAAATCAGGGTCTAACATAATCAATAATGGATGTTATAACTAATCCAAAAGTATTTAATAGGTTTGTAAGTGCAAAATAAAAATTTTAAAATGTAAAACCTGAAAATTTTTGATCAAACCAAAACCTTTTTATGTCTTTTAGACATCAAGACACCATCTGCTTTTTTGTCTAAAATCTGAGGCTGTTAGACATTTAATATGGGTCAAAGTTCACACCAGAGGTAAACTTGTTAAACTACACCACACTGAGCCTTGTTCTTGTTTTTTTCTGACTTTAGGCCAAACACAAACGCTTCCTTGGCCACTCGCCCCACGTAACCAACATCCGCTTCTCCCACGACGATAAATATGTGATCAGTACTGGAGGAGACGACTGCAGGTAAGCTGCTCTCTGTTCAGAACCAACATTCACTACTGCTGGGCTGATCACAACCAAAATGTTTAATATCCGTTCTCATCATTTAAAGAAAGCTGAATGAAAAACTCTGACATGTTTGGATCAAACTTTATCAAGAACACAGCATCAAAGCTTTTTTTGCAGAAAGCAAGTTTACAGATGAAGACTGAACATCAACAACCATTAAAAACGCTTCAGTATTCAGCTCTTGTTAAACCAAGAAATGTTGCTCAAACGATTAATTTAAACAATAAAATATTGTATCGTTTGGTCTTTCATGTGCTTTTAGAGTCTGAATGTAGTTCACAAAATAGGTCAAATTATTCAGTTGACATGAAATGTGTTTAGAATATATAATCTATATTTTCTCTGCAAACATAATCACCTCATTATGAAAGTTCTTACTTATTTTTATTCCTAACACACACTGTTTCTGGCTAAAACTCTTTAATCTCTGTGTTATTCAGTGTGTTCGTCTGGAAATGCCTGTAAACGACTGGATCCAAAGCACCTTAACAGAACCACAAGTGGATCCAGGACGGGTCAATGCTTCTCTCTCCACAAACAGCCCCAGAGATGCTGCTCTGCTGATGTTTACAGATGTTCTGGTATCTTCACCTGTGGTGGTGAAATTCCTGGAACACAGCCTCTGATGTTAGGTCAAAGCAGCGGGCTAATTCTACACGCTCCCCGCAGATCTGTACCTTAACAAGAACCCTGCAGGCCTCCGTAGAGAACCAGATTTCTGCAGCGCTCAGAACTCAGACATGAGAATATTATCACACCTAACCTAACTGGGATCTAGCTTCTAAGGGGAAAACTAGTTGGATTCTTGATCCTTGTGCTCCATCCCCAGGCTAACTGCAGCTAGCAATAAGCTAGGTGTTTCCTTTGACTTTCATAAACAATTTGTGCATTAAAATGCGGAGTTTAATGTGGTCTCAAACACATTCCTACATCCAATTTCAGATTGGTAAGTAACTTGTGGTTAAGTGCCTTGCCCAGGGGCACATTGACGTGTGAAAGAAGGAAGCTGAAATCTGACTTACAACCTCCCGAACGCACCATAATGGATCAAAAAAAGCAAAAAATGTGCTAATCTATTAATGAACATAAACATGTGGTCTACCAATCAAATAATCCTGATTATGATGCTGCTTCATATTCAGGGATTATTTTAAGGATTTGAGCTGGTTTTAGGTCCAGTTTCTGTTGATTTTGATGCAATCAGCTTGTTTAGGAGATTCTGAGGTTCCAGTAAAGGTCAGAGTTCATCCTGACAGACACTTCTTATATCGGAAAAGAAACGACAAGAAAGGACAAACTGATAATCAGTCGTCTTGTCAAAGAGCCTTCGCTGCATCTGGACATCATCTCCCTGAAGTGCCTTTCTGGATCTTTCTACCTGTGTTTGTTTTATTCATTTTGGGCCAGGAAGGGATTTCATATGTTGTACTTATTTTTTAAATCCATCCTTGGACTTGTGTTTTTGTACTCTGTCTGGTGCTACTCTCTGAATGTTCATTGTGATTGGATAGAAAGAAGCATTTTTTGCTTTGCTGCTGCTGTTTGTTTGAATCACACCCAAAGCATCGTGTTAAGATCAGAGAGAAGAATATTAACTAGAATATTTCAATGTTATTAATGCCTGATGTGAGCGTGTGGATGAGTTCTCTGTGCTGAATATTAACTGTTGTGAAACGTGTCAAATTCAAAGATTTTGTTTGTGCAGAAAAAAACGATTCAACAGTTTTTATTGGTGAAATGCTCCCTTATTTTCCTCAGCGCAAACACACCGATATACGCGCTGCTGCAGACTGACAGCCGCTGAAGTGATCCGGAGCTGCAAACAAAAAAACATGCATGATTTTCTTCTGTAACTGCACCACAAAGGAGGGAGTCCCTGTTATTAGAGTTGATCAATCTAATAAATAATAATAAATGTTAGGCCTGCTGCAGTTGTTGCAGAATGTGTTGATGAAACTTTTTTTTCTTCCATAAAATCATTTTAACTCATCAGAGACTCTCAACAATAGTTTCGGGAGGCTCCAATGACCGGTTCCTGCTTTTCAGATTGATTGAGGTTCCAAAATGAAGTTGGAGCATCATTAGTAATGAGAGAGAGTCTGGATCATTGAATGATTAGAGTCCTGGTTTGGTCCTGAGGAAGCTTGCATCAAAGTGTGAATCTAGAAGGAGCAAAGATGTTCAGATGATCTCCACTTTCAGATGGAAAAGTTCAGAAGGAATGGGCAGATTTGTTCCTCTGCAGTGAAGCAGATTTCAGGGAGCAAAGTTGAGGTGGCCATCAGTGGTCTGTCAGACGGTGGCGCTGCTGCTGCATCAACAAGCATCAATCATCACTACAGTCATGGTCCAAAGGAATCCCAGCCTCTTTCATTCCTGCTCTGCTTCTGCACTTCTGATGGAACATCTGGATTGTTCCAGATGCCGGAGACGTGCAGAAATCAAGCGTCCAGAGCTGAAGCTGCTGCACTGAGATCAGTTCTACAGAAAATGTTTGTGTTGCACTAAAATCTGAACATGTAAAAAGCATGAGTTAGTCTGAAAAGCAGAAGGTTCAGGTTTCTACTTGGCTGTGTGTGATGTGTTCCTAATAATAAATGAGCTGGATGGAAGGAAAGAACGTCTGAGTCGTTGATCTGATTTTCTTCTTCCACCTTTCTCTCACATCTAACTTCAGGTTTAAGCAACAGTTCTGGTTGCTGCTGAAGCTCAGAAATGTGATCCACACTTGGAATGTTTTACATACAGCAGGAACTGTTAGAGGCTTTTTCTTTGTTTCCACTCCTAAAACGGAGTCGATTCAGATCAAGTCCTGCTGTGTCTGTTCCATTGATCCGACCTTAACGGCCCCGAATGGGAGGAGTGGAGATTTCAAAGCCTTCAGTCTAAAGAAGCTCAGCTCTTCTCAACTCTGAGACATTTTCTTCCTAAATCCCAGTCAGTGGAATCTGCAGACCTGATCAGATCCAAACATCCCATTTTCCAGGAGTCCATGATTCCATGATCTGTGGAATTGTTCCAGCTGCTGGGGGAAGAATCCAGCTGGTAAAATCTGCAGATTTCATCTACAGGTTCACAGCTACAAGGCGCTACTGACCTTTGACCTCCTGTGGAAGCAGAAAGAATGGACTCAGTTTTTCACTCACTACTTCAACATTTTGGTTCTGTTCAATAAATAATAATTCAATCTAATCTTACTGCTGTTGTACTGAGCTGATTTTAAGAGCTGCTGGTGAACAGATGATCTTCTATTCATGTCCTGATGAATGAAACCTTAGAGCTGCTCCTGATTCTGATCTCTTTCTACCATCACAAACAAATTTTGGATAATTTAAAAAACACTTCATCTGTGTTTATCCTGTAATTTATAAATCCACCAGCAGAGGGAGACAGATCCCCAGCAATGAAGAGTCCAGTTGGTTCCCAGTTAGAGCAGCTACTGGTTCCATCAGAGCTGAGCAGAACCTGGATCAGCAGCAGAATAACAATGAAGAGCTGATTTAAACAGCAGCAGAGTGTTTGTGTTCACTCTGGGAGTGAAGAGAACGGTTCATGTCCTCAGACGTCAGCAGGTGAACTTTCCTCTGACTCACCCAGTCTGACCAGTTAGTGCAGGCAGGAGGAAACAAGCAGCAGCTCTGATCTCTGCCCTCATTTCTACTAATGACGCCATCATGAAACATTTTCATCAAAACTTCTCTCCTTTCTCACTAAGACTTTATCAACCTGCCTCTGATTTCACTGCAGACCTTCTACTTCCTGCTTTCTACTGCTGTAAAAAAAAAAAAAACAACCACAAAAGAGGTTACATGTGACGTCACCAGTTACACATCGTTCAGTATTTGTTTCGTTTCAGTTTGAACTGATCAGGTGAAGAACCCAGTTGGGTTCTGCTGTGGTTCTGTTGGATCTCAGTCTATTGTTCAGATGTTCTCCTTCAGCTCTTTGGACCGTTTGAACAAACTGTAAGTTTGCTTTGTTTCCTACTTCAACTTTGTCTTCAGGAAGTTTCCTGCTTGTTTCTGCTCTCTGATGTCTGGAGATCATGTTCACGTCTGATTTCATCTCAAAGTTTCATCTTTCTCCTGCTTGAAGCATAGTCTACAGGATTATTAGATAATTGATGAACTGGAATCAAACGCAAACGAACAGCTGATGGTTCTTTGTTTTCTTCTTTCAACAAACCACCTCAAGTTTTTATTTCCTGGAACTAAACTTTGGTCTCCACCTTTAAAGTCAGACACAACAACTTCCAGCTGTTTCCTGTGAGCCATTTCAAAATAAAACGATCTTAATGTTAAAATGTGTTTGATTCAGTCAGATTATTAAATTGTTCATGTTAGATGGAGCAGATAATCCACTTGTGGAGTTTGATGATTTTGAAATAAAACAGTTCCTGACACTCAGTCAAAGTGAATCAGTGGAAATGTTGCTCCATGGCTCCATCTAGTGGAGTTATAGTAGCAGCAGCAGCTGATGGCAGCTTCCTCTGCCTCCCACTGCTGTCTGACTGAATTAAACTGATATGAAGCAGAGAAGAAGAGCCAATCAGAGGAGGAGCAGCTGATCTGTTTCCAGCACTAATGATGTGCAGCAGGATGATGAGAGTTGATGATGATCAGATGAATGATTTGTGTTTCCTCTGCAGATGAAGGTAGAAAGTGTGTGTGAGCTGATGTGGATGTGAATTCAGCAGCATGGATCAGTGTGAGGACAGAGAGGAGGGAGTCCCTCCCTCTAAAAGCACTCTGTGTGGGGAAGATGAGAGCCAGAGCAAAGGTCAGAGGTGAGGTCACCATCTCTAACTGTCCATAGCCCTTTTCACACAGCGTTCTTCCCACTATATCAGGCCAAAGAAGACATAGTGGTGATGAAGCTGCTGCTGTTCCTCTTTGCTGTTTCATCCAGACTGAAACCTGTTGGTTAGAGCTCTGGCTTCCAGCAGGACATCTCTGGAAAAACTCACCAATTTCCAACGCATTTCCTGGATCTTCATCAACAACATGTCTTCAACATTATTCAACCTAGAAAGAATGCATAATTAATGAATTTATAACTTCTTTCAAGAAAACTTCACAGAATGTGAATTAATAGCGTTTTTTTTCTGTCAGGATCCAACAGAGACTCAAATCATTACCGGAACCCAGCTGTGTGTCCTTTGTGAGCAACATGTCAAAGGATAATCCTATTACCTTTAAATCTCCTGTTCCTCCACCATCAGAGAGGTGAGCTGTATCTAACTGCTGTAACTGTGGAAACTGAGTCAGTCTGAAATGTTTTTATTCCAACATGTGTTTAACGTGAGCTCAGCTCTTTGTCCCACATTTCTATGTTCTGATGTGAAGCGGTGTGTGTTGGATGTTCTGAAGAACCACAGCAGTGAAAGTGGAAAGAAAGAATGTTGTTAGAGGCATCCTGGATGCTGCTGTATCATGTATTTTTTTACTCCTGTATTTAGAAGAAATAGCTATGTATACTGCAACAAACCTCTTGTTACACTTATCTTCCATTTAGCATCGTTAGAATTTTTGGGGTATATTCAAATTAACGCAATAGTCTGGTGGATTCTCTTCGTGTGAATTGTAGCATCCTCACATCTTTCTGTAGTTCCCGCATTGTAATGAACCATAAAGAAAAGGTTTACATTTAGAAATTTATATACAGAGTGGATACATATACAGTATTAGCTATGTACAATACCGAGGAGCTTGCAATACAATTTTTTAATTTTTAAACAAAGGAAAAGGGAGTACTATATATATATATATATATATATATATATATATATATATATATATATATATATATATATATACACATACTGTACATCACAGCACTTACACAGGAACTACTGAGCAATGTGATGGATGTCTGACTTAAGGAGTGAATCAGCAATCTTTATTTCTCACTGCGAGTTTGTAATCCTAGCACAGGAATCCGGAAGGTACAATGGGAACAGGTAAAGCCGCAGTCCGGATTATTTTGGGGAGAAGGTTTTTATTCCAACATATGAAGGCCCCTCCCAAAACATCCCTTCTCCCCCCGTCCTGCGAGCTTGCCGCTCCCTCTACCACCCTAATTGGGCATGCGCATCACCTGTGATTTCACAGCATGTCATTGTGTACTTTATCAATAAAATATTATCTTGATTTGCTTTACTGAATACACACTCACCTAAAGGATTATAATGAGCACCTGTTCAATTTCTCCTTAATGCAATTATTTAATCAACCAATCACATGGCAGTTGCTTCAATGCATTTAGGGGCGTGGTCCTGGTCAAGACAATCTCCTGAACTCCAAACTGAATGTCAGAATGGGAAAGGAAGGTGATTTAAGCAATTTTGAGCGTGACATGGTTGTTGGTGCCAGATGGGCCGGTCTGAGTATTTCACATTCTGCTCAGTTACTGGGATTTTCACGCACAACCATTTCTAGGGTTTACAAAGAATGGTGTGAAAAGGGAAAAACATCCAGTATGCGGCGTTCCTGTGGGCGAAAATGCCTTGTTGATGCTAGAGGACTGAAATAACCACTCGTTACAACCGAGGAATGCAGCAAAGCATTGGTGAAGCCACAACACGCACAACCTTCAGGCGGATGGGCTACAACAGCAGAAAAACCCCACCGGGAACCACTCATCTCCACTACAAATAGGAAAAAGAGGCCACAATTTGCACCAGCTCACCAAAATTGGACAGTTGAAGACTGGAAAAATGTTGCCTGGTCTGATGAGTCTTGCTTTCCGTTGATACATTTAAATGAGTCAGAATTTGGCGTAAACAGAACGAGAACATGGATCCATCATGCTTTGTTACAACTTTGCAGGCTGGTGGTGGTGGTGTAATGGTGAGGGGGATGTTTTCTTAGCACACTTTAGGCCCATTAGTGCCAATTGGGCATTGTTTAAATGCCAAGGGCTACCTGAACATTGTTGCTGACCATGTCCATCCCTTCATGACCACCATGTACCCATCCTCTGATGGCTACTTCCAGCAGGATAATGCACCATGTCATAAAGCTCGAATCATTTCAAATTGGTTTCTTGAACATGACAATGAGTTCACTGTACTACAACGGCCCCAACAGTCACTAGATCTCAACCCGATAGAGCATCTTTGGGATGTGGTGGAAGGGGAGCTTCATGCCCTGGATGTGCATCCTACAAATCTCCATCAACTGCAAGATGCTCTCCTATCAATATGGGCCAACATTTCTAAAGAATCCTTTCAGCACCTTGTTGAATCAGTGCCACGTAAAGTTAAGGCAGTTCTGAAGGCGAAAGGAGGTCAAACACCGTATTAGTATGGTCTTCCTAATAATCCTTTAGGTGAGTATATGGCGTCTTACCTGTTCAGTAGGAATGTGTCCAAAGCTGCATCGGTTTGAAGCCTTTTAGGATTCTATGGTAGCCTATCTCCATTGTTGAAAAGCATCTCTGATGTAAATCGAGGGGGGGACACATATCGACATAAGATTCTAAGGCATTTTTCAAGTTTGTCACCGTACTTCCCATGGTTTTTCTTTCTGAAATTGATGTAGCCCTGGGTACCAGGGGAATGGCTAACTATTTAGTAGAACTTAGCTGTGACTTCTCTTTGACCACTCTCTGCCATTATGGTGACTGTAAACTGGAAGACACGGAGCGGCCTGTCTGCGCGGCTTCATCTCCACAGGTTTGTGCCATGCGCATGCACGTTGACTGATAGTCGACATGGCAGAAACTTGAATTCTATTAGGTAAAGAAATCCGCCGGTCAGTGTAATTGAATAGGTGTCTACGGGAGGAAGGAGGGACTTAAGAAAAATAACAAATGTTGTGAAGGCCAAGCCTTTTATCATAGTACTGAACCCCACATAATTTTAAGGATATATAAAACTTTAGCAAATAAATAAATTCTCCGAAATGCAGCTTTAAATTGTCTGGTTGTTGGACAACAAGATTAACTAACCCACAAGCAGGGTGGGAATTATGTATTTTTAGGGGCAAGGCCATTTGGCCTTCACCTTTTCTTATTTTTTTAGGGGCACCAAGGCCATACGACAGGGCACAAAGGCCATTGAGTAAAATTCGGTGGTTTTCCCTTTCAGATTGATACCATAACATCCTAATTTGGAATAATACGTGGATTATGACTTTTTTAATAATTAAACGGAAAAACATTTCAAGGTATACACCCTGAAAACAATAGAAACAACAAATACCAATAAAAGCATTTAGAAAAACCACAAATGCTAAGAAAACCTCATCTTATGAAAACCTTAAAGGTTTTAGATAGTATCTTTACGATAACTCGGAAACCAGACTGTCCATTTTTGAATCCTGTGCATGGCCCTCTCCATCTCTCCTCTGTTTCTTTGAGGAAATTCCTCCTCCACTCCAGTGCACTAATGGGCACAATTGTGTTTACATCAAAATACAATATTGAGAAAAGGTTCAATATTTTAGGCTCAAAGTGTCACGTTCTCATCAACTAACACCAGTAAACACCAGCTTCCTGGTCTTCCATAACACCTCAGCAGAGCCACAGGTTGATGGCATCCATGCCACGCCGAATTGAGACAGGAAGGGATGCAAAAGGGGCCCTCACCAACTACTGAGTATACACGCATGATAAGACTTTTCAAAGTCCCAAAATGTTTCTATTTAAAGTCCTTGTTCTATTGATTTCATGTAATATTCTAATTTTCTGAGATTTGTAATTTTCATGAGCTATAAGCCATAATTATCTAAATTATAACCAATAAAGGCTTGAAATATCTTTTTTTGCCTGTAATGAGTCTATATCATATATTTCATCTTTTACATTAAATTACTAAAATAAATTAACTTTGTTAGGGAAAAATAATAATGTTGTATTATTATTTTCTTAGGATGTACTTCTTTATCACATAGTTTAAATGTACTTTTTAAATGTCATTTGGTTTCAAACATATGTTCCTTTGTATGACACCCTGTTCTTTTAAGATGCTAATGAAGTTTGACTGAATAAAAGGAGACTGCAGGGGGATGAGCCGGTGGGATCAGGACAGAGCTGTGATACTGACTGAGAAGCAAGCTGAGAGCAAAAGAGACACACGGTCAATCACGGCTTTTCTCTTGGTCTCCCTCTGCAAAATTTATTATATCTCCCTCTGCAGAGAGCTCATCTAACTTCAATTTCTCTCCGACCCCTGTGTGTGATTCTTTTAGGTTAACCACTATTTTTTATCTAACATTTTAGCACAATATTAAATTAAAGTTTCACTTGTGCATCAATTCTGTGTTATCTAATAAAATACAAACAAAAACGTATTTCGGAGTGTGACTGAGTAATTCTAAAATATCAGTTATTACTGTCCAGATACCTGACTGGTTTCTATCAGCAAGTTATCTCTTTCTCTCCTTACCTGAATATCATGCATCATACTCTCAGCTCCAACTGTTAGTCTCATGTCTTTTTTCTGATCTTTCTAATGGGGCAATAACGATTTCTCTCAAATATGTGGATAACAATTGTGAGCACAAGGTCTGCACAGAAATGTATAACTAGCAAGGAATGTAACATAAGTAACATTGGTATTGTTACTAGCTTAAAATATATTTGCATGTATTAGCTTGCTATCATTTAGCTAATATTGCCTTCATGCTACAGCAAACATAAAACTTACAGCTTGTTTGGAAAACCTCTGCAGAGTTTGTTGCCTTTTGCTGCATCTGGCTCGTTAGCTTAACAAGCTGCTCTGTTAGCTTAACAAGCTGCTCTGCCAGCTTCACCTGTCTGTGTTCCACCAGATGCGTGTGTGCACTTACGGTGCGTTTAAACAATATGTTACCGCACATTAAACTCTATTAACTGCTGAAAAAAGTGCAGGAGACAGGCGGCACTGAGACAAAGTGCGGGGAACATGTCCCACGTGTACCGGGACTCAGGCCACTGTGGCCGTACGATGAGGTTATTTTCATGGGGCATGAAGGCCAAAGTGTAGGGCAATGGCGGCCATGGCCTTCCCATGCTGCCCACAAGATTCTTTATGCCGTCCGCCAGCACCAGCATCCCCTGTGAATTAGCTGGTTAAGTTTTATTTTTCATGGTGGTTTGTCTTCCCCTGTGGGGAAAGTATTTTTTGAGGGGTCAGTTCTTTCCAACGATGGAAATGGTGGACACGAGGGATGGGTATCAATATCTGCTGTCATAATGGCACCTGTCATTACATAAATGGTAATAACCAGACCAAAAAGCAGCACACATTTCTTTACTTTATTTCAGTTCTTCCCCATAGTATTAGTATAGTATAGCATAGTATTATTGGTGTATGGGGTTGATAGGTTTATAAGTTCATAAGCTGTCTGTGGGAGTTTTCCTGACCTTTGGAAGTCAGCTCGCTGTGCACAGTGCAGAGTACAAATGCACACTATTTATGTTGATCTATGCAAGTTTCTTCACTGTATAGCTTCAGTACATTTCATAGTGAGTTACCGCTGCGTTAAAAATGCACCCTATTCAGTTAGAGTGATGTTTTCGGACTTGAGTTGGTGCTAACTCATTAGCGGAAGTACCTATGCACATCCTCACAATAAAAGCATTCATTTCCTGATGTGATAAACCAGAGAATCTGCTGGGTGTTTACTTATTGGAAAATGATCAATTGTGACATTTGATTTATGTGATGTTTAACAGACTGGTGATATCCAAATGTTAAGTTTATTCCCAAATTTTGGTAAGTTCTACCTGTATTTATCATTTTTCATATGAGACCACACATGCATTGTGAATGTGATTATGGAGTTTAAAACAGAAATTCAATAGATTTCTCCCATATTTATTTTAAAAAAGAGCAACAGCATCTGGTTTGGCCTTTTTATTTACACTGAAATTTGTAGTTTTCTTGGTCATATTTATGAATGGTGATTAATTCACACCTACCCTGTGATTAATAGAATTGTTTTAAACATTTGACAGCCCTACTAAAAATAAAATGATAAGAGGGTTTTTGGGCGAAGTTCGTATGTTTTCCATTCTTTAAGCACCGTTTTGAGTACCCTTCTAGAACCGGCACTGTTTCAAAAATACCGGTTTGGCACCAGTATTGGATAAAATCTAAATGATACCAATCTCTAGTGGACACAATGATAAGCTTCAGATAACACTACAATGGCAAACATTATTACCATCTCTTTTAGACATTATTTTATTGCCTCTTAACCATTGTTGTGATAGCACTACCATCGGACTGTCTGCTTATGTTAGTGCTATGTGCTCGATATTTTAGCTCCCCGATGACATTCATCTTTTAACTGTACTATCACAGAAAAATAGACTTGATTATTTTTCTGTTTTTAGTCTCGGAGAATGCATGATCCTAACACATTCAATGACGTTAGCATGACACTAACAGTGGCACGCTAGCAACCTTGGGCTCTTGTGTGGAATATCTGTTTTGAATCAACGTAATATAAATGCATTAAATTGAGTCAAGGATGTATTCATCTTTGCAGAGTATACGGCGCCCCCAACTGGATATAAATAGATCCCACCAAAATTACTTAATATCTAAACTTCTCAGAAGAGGGGTGGACGACACGCCTGTAGAGCCACAATAATGAGGAGTCTAAACTGTTTTATGTTGTGTGACTGTGACACAGGAGTTGGGAATTAGTCTTTTGATTGGAATGTTTGAAGGTTTGAGCCCCATAAATATTAAACTGATCCAGTGATGCAGTAAAAGTTACTGAATGACTAGAATAACCTTTCACCAACCGTCTTTCTGAATTTTTGGGGGGATTAAATTAATATATTTTATTCTTAAATTACAGTGGAACTTCCTACTAAGTGGTTTCTAAGTTTTTCTAAGTGGTTGCCATGGTGAATTAATGTAGTCTAGTGATGACGGTGATGTACAGCACATCATATTGATTTCATTTTTAGATAATCTTATTTGATCTTAATGATTAAAGCTGTTTTGGAAATAGAACAAATAGGGTAATCCTTTAATTGTCCCACAAGGGGACATTTATTTGTAACAGCACCAAAAAAAAAACAGATCTGCAAACAGAACCGGACACGGAACAGAAATGTGCATAATTTTTACAGAAGAAAAAGCTAAATTTCTCCTGTGTGAATCAACTCAGAGGTCAAAGGTCATATATAAACTCTTTAGCTTATTGGACTGCTGTTTTCTCTGGGCTGTAGAAGTCACACCATTAGCTTCTATTCAGGTTGTTTCAGTAAATAATAAATGGCCATCATTTCTATAATTTTTTTTTCAGTCAGAAGGCCACAAAGTACTTCACACTATTACTAAGTTCGGTCACAATCCATTAGTGTTCACATTCACATGCTGGGGATGGTGCGCTACACTACGACAACAGCTGTTCTGGGGCACACTGGCAGAAGCAACACTGCTGGAGACAGGCCACAACGGCCGCTCGGACTAGCACCTGGGTGTCTTTCAATCGTAACAGTTGTTGAACCAGCTTCTGACATTTGAAGGAAAATGGAATTTGGATTTTTTTTCTTTATTATATTTGAATTTCTTTGATAATCAAAACAAATTTTGGACCACCACTAGGAGTAAACAAGTTCACTGCTAACCTCCAGATCACTTCATGGACCTTTACCTTCTTCTTGTTTCTATGTGGACAGATATAATGTGAGCTAATTGTTCATGGTTCCTCCACAGTGTGGACCAGCAGAGCACAGATGTTCCCAGTGGTTCGTCTGCCCAGCAGCATCAAACACAGCTGGACTCCATATTTATGGTCTGTACATGTACAACAAATACTTCTCTATGGGTTCTGTTCTCAGTCATCTCCATGCTGCACTTTGTAGACCAGAGGACTGTCAGTCTGTCCAACATGGATCTGATGTTTGGCTCCATGATTTCAGTCTGATGTGTCCTTCATATATTATTCTGTTCCAGCTGCTGGAGGACAACATTGTCACTTTTGTGAAGAATGAGCTGAAGAAGATCCAGAAGGTTCTGAGTCAAGATGACCCAGAATGCTCAGACAGTCAGAGAGATTATGAGGAGGTGTTGGAAGGTGAAGATGAACAGCAGATGAGGAGCAGCAGAGAGGCATTGATGAAGATCACACTGAACTTCCTGAGGAAGATGAAGCAGGAGGAGCTGGCTGAGCGTCTGGAGAGCAGTAAGAGGATTTCTTCCAAATTTTAACCTAAAAGATAAATCACACGTTTACTATGCTTGATGGCTGAAGAGATTAAATTACATTTATATAAATCATCATTAGAAGATTATTTTGTTTCCATTCTGATTTAACTTTTTTTCATTTAGAATTTTCTGGTGTAGATTGTCAACATAAACTTAAATCTGGTCTGAAGGAGAAGTTCCAGTGTGTGTTTGAGGGGATCGCTAAAGCAGGAAGTCCAACTCTTCTGAACCAGATCTACACAGAGCTCTACATCACAGAGGGAGGGACTGGAGAGGTCAATGATGAACATGAGGTCAGACAGATTGAAACAGCATCCAGGAATAAACACAGACCAGAGAAAACAATCAGACAAGAAGACATCTTTAAAGTCCCACCTGGAAGAGATCAACCAATCAGAACAGTGATGACAAAGGGAGTGGCTGGCATTGGGAAAACAGTCTTAACACAGAAGTTCACTCTGGACTGGGCTGAAGACAAAGCCCACCAGAACATCCAGTTCATATTTCCATTCACTTTCAGAGAGCTGAATTTGGTGAAAGAGAAAAAGTTCAGCTTGGTAGAACTTGTTCATCACTTCTTTACTGAAACCAAAGAAATCTGCAGCTTTGAACACTTCCAGGTTCTGTTCATCTTTGATGGTCTGGATGAGAGTCGACTTCCTCTGGACTTCCACAACAAGGAGATCCTGACTGATGTTGCAGAGTCCACCTCAGTGGATGTTCTGTTAACAAACATCATAAGGGGAAAACTGCTTCCCTCTGCTCTCCTCTGGATAACCACACGACCTGCAGCAGCCAATCAGATCCCTCCTCAGTGTGTTGGCATGGTGACAGAGGTCAGAGGGTTCACTGACCCACAAAAGGAGGAGTACTTCACTAAAAGATTCAGAGATGAGGACCAGGCCAGCAGAATCATATCCCACATAAAGATATCAAGAAGCCTCCACATCATGTGCCACATCCCAGTCTTCTGCTGGATCACTGCTACAGTTCTGGAGGATGTGTTGGAGACCAGAAAGGAAGGAGAGCTGCCCAAGACCCTGACTGAGATGTACATCCACTTCTTGGTGGTTCAGACCAAAGTGAAGAAGATCAAATATGATGGAGGAGCTGAAGAAGATCCACACTGGAGTCCAGAGAGCAGGAAGATGATTGAGTCTCTGGGAAAATTGGCTTTTGATCATCTGCAGAAAGGAAACCTGATCTTCTATGAATCAGACCTGACAGAATGTGGCATCGATATCAGAGAAGCCTCAGTGTACTCAGGAGTTTTCACACAGATCTTTAAAGAGGAGAGAGGAGGGCTGTACCAGGACAAGGTGTTCTGCTTCGTCCATTTGAGTGTTCAAGAGTTTCTGGCTGCTCTTCATGTTCATATGACCTTCATCAAGTCTGGTGTCAACCTGTTGGAAGAAACACAGAAATATAAGGATTATGAACCAAAATCTCTCTATCAGAGAGCTGTTGACCAGGCTTTACAGAGTCCAAATGGACACCTAGACTTGTTCCTCCGCTTCCTTCTGGGACTTTCACTGGAGACCAATCAGAAACTTCTACAAGGTCTGTTGACACATACAGGAAGTAGCTCAGAGACCAATCAAGAAACAGTTCAGTACATCAAGAAGAAGATTAGTGAGAATGTGTCTGCTGAGAGAAGCATCAATCTGTTCCACTGTCTGAATGAACTGAATGATCATACCCTAGTGGAGGAGATCCAAAAGTCTCTGAGTTCAGGAAGTCTCTCCGCAGATGAACTGTCTCCTGCTCAGTGGTCCGCTCTTGGTTTCATCATAGTGTCATCAGGAGAAGATCTGGACGTGTTTGACCTGAAGAAATACTCTGCGTCAGAGGAGGCTCTTCTGAGGCTGCTGCCATTCTTTAAAGACTCCATCAAAGCTCTGTAAGAACAAAGATTGTTACTTCACTTATTTTTTTGATAGAGAGAAATCTACTAATGATGAGGAAAATGGAGCTTCAGTTTATATAGCATGAACAGTTCACAGCAAAAGGCAGCAAGATGTGTAAAATAAGACAGTTTCATCCAACTTTTCTAGGAGAACATTGGCGACTAGAAAGAAATAAACATTAAGTCATAGGAATTGTTTAATACCAGATTTTTCTTCTTGTCTCCTCAGACTGAGTGGCTGTAACCTCTCAAAGAGAAGCTGTCAAGCTCTTGCCTCAGTTCTTAGTTCCCATTCTTCAAGTCTTAGGGAACTTGACCTGAGCAACAACAACCTGCAGGATTCAACAGTCAAGCTTCTATCTGCTGGATTGGAAAGTCCAAACTGCAACTTGGAAACTCTACGGTACAATGTTATCCATCCTGGTGGAACCATAGTTTTGTCCATCAATTGGCTTTTCACTATTTGTTTAAAGTCTTTGAAAACATTTGGATATAATAAAAACAACACTAAGTACAATATGGAAAACCAATTTATCTCTGCTATTTTAGTTCCAGATTAAATTAGACAAATCCTGCTTTGTAAAACATTACCTTTTTTCAATCCTGTTACTCAAGTTACTTTGCCCCGCATGTTTTAGATGTTTACTTGTCTCAGCACACCAAATTTCAATTGATTGCTGATTACCAGGCTTTTGCTGAACTGGGATCATCGGAATCAGGTGAGTTAAAGCAAGAAAACATATAAAACATGCATGGTTACTGTAGAGTAACAGTTTTTTTTATATATTACACAGTCCACTACCAGTTTCTCTACTGGTTTTTCTAACTGAAAATGACCAGATCAGAATTTGGGCTCTACCTCAATGTTCTCATGTTCTCGTCATATGTTGAATTATGTGTCTACAGCTTGTCAGGCTGTCTGATCTCAGAGGAAGGCTGTGCTTCTCTGGCCTCAGCTCTGAGCTCCAACCCCTACCATCTGAAAAAGTTGGACCTGAGCTACAATAATCCAGGAGAATCAGGAGTGAAGCTGCTGTTGCCTGGACTTAAGAATCCACATTGGAGACTGGAATATCTCAGGTATACAGCAACCTGCTGGAGGAGGTTCAGCGGATAAAATATTATTAAATTACTTGGACAAAATTTTGTGTTTGTTGTTGAGGTTCTGCTGTTGGTCCATTAAAACTACACCAGTGATTTCATTGTAAGCTGAAATGGGTGAGCTGGAAATCAGAAGATATCAAGTTTTTTTTAAATGACTTAGTAAATTAAAAGGGACATATTTAGAACCATAGCGCAAACATTTACTGAAATAATGTCAAGGAAAAGAAAGTGAAAAGATAAAATGTTTTAGTTGCGTTATAGAGAGAAAATAAATGAGATGAGAATTAGTTTTAAAAAATCAATGTGACATATTTTTATGAAGCATTGCTTGTGGCAATCAATAAGATGAATAATTTATGGAGAATTGTTATATACAATGCACCACCTGATAGTCAGGAACTATATTAATAGCCAAATAGTTCAGTCTCAGTTATTGTTATGATCACCTGCCTGGCTGAGGTAATTAAACACAGATTGAATGAGGTCTAGATGTTCATTGAACAATACCTTACTACACATGTATGTGGATTAAATGGATAACGATTTTCCAAAATACAAGAATATATTAACAAAAGCAGAAAAATAATGAGGCAATCATTTCAATCAACCAAGATAGTAAGACACATTATTGGCTGTGTTTCCATTACAAATATTCGCAAAACTATTTCGATATTGTCTAAGTGTCGAAAAACGCAATTTCCTTCTTTGCGGTTTTGAATGTAATATATTAGTTATGTCTTTATAACGAACCAACTCAGTCTTTTCGTGAACCAAAATATGCCGTACCATCTTTATCCTCCTACTACTTTGTCTTTTTCGTTCGTAGTAGCATCGAGTTCTTGCTCATGTGACTCATGTGATGCGAAAAAGGTTTTTCCATTGCTGTTTTGCGAAATATATTAATTTCGATACACTCCAAAAACCACCTCATCCAAGCGCAAACAATTTTTATCGAAAAAGGTGAATTTTTTAGAAACTGGCGTGTGAGAATTTATTTTCGCAAACTTCAATTTGCGTAATTTCATGGGTAATGGAAACACAGCAATTGACTAAGGAAAATTAATAACTTACTACCAAAATAAAGAACACAATAAATTGATTTATATGCAAGGAATTACAAACCCTAACTCTTGATGTCACAATTCTGTACGAATCTGGATTCAAAAGACCAAGGCTAATATCGCAATGCTGGAAGTGAAGCTAGAATTAGTTTAGTAATTGTAATTAGTTTAAACTAATTAGCACCTATGATATGTCTAAACCAATAAACACTGTAAAGAAATATAAAACATTTTTTACATTAAGTAATGTTTTGTTTAAAATTCTCTGGGTTAGAAGTCATTAACCTTTGGAAAACTACTTCTATTTATAGATTGATCATGGCAGTAGAAAATCTAATTCCAGTATTTTAATGCATTAAGGTCGTTTCAAATATGATTCGTTTTCTGTTTTTAAACAATCTACTTTAAACCGATCTCTATTTTGAACACTTTCAATAGCAATCTTTGTTTATGAAATGCAGGCCTACAGCAACCCACGTGAGTTTGTTTTACCATGTAGCTTGCCTCTAACCCATGTGGTGTTGTTTAAAGCCACTGATTCATTAATCAAACATTAAAAAAAAGATAAGAAAACTCCTGTGAGATTGAGTAACTCTGATTGCGGGATTTAAAACAGGGGAACGGCTCAACACGTTAGCCAGTTGCTAACAATGGGCCACCATGGCCTAGTAGACTCACAGTTCAGTGGCTGGTAGTGCAGGAAGCTTTTGACTGGGGCGTCGGCGTCATCCTTTCTGGATTGGCTACACAGCGATCGGCATGGCATTCACCTCATATTGGCCCGTGGCGGTAAATGAATGCGGCTTCTGGCTGGTTTAAGTCCCACAGCATGTGGAGTTGGATTCCTTTCCCTCTCACAGCAGTATCTGTAACCCAGGAAGCTTTTGGCAGGCTTTGAGAGTGAAACAATGGGTTTGTTTATCAGTGTTTGCGGTTCACCTGATTGCTCAGCAGTCTTTGTCCCTTCTGGAGTCGCTTCCCTTGCCAGCGAAGGAAGGATCTGGATGCAGCAGCTTCTCCCCTATGTGAGCCATTTTCGTGCTCACAGTAAAAGAGAGCGATCTGGGCCAGAAAGGGCCCTTTTAAAAGTTTTCTTCTTATCCTGGGGAGCTAGAATGTGGATTAGCAGGACCCAATGGCCAACAATACCATTCAAGAGGGCTAAATAAAAACCAGGTACATTTCAAAGTCTGAAGTAAGATGGCACCAGCCTGTTTGACAAACTGTCAGCCTTTCTCTGGTCTTTTCCTCTTCTGTCTTCTCCCGTGCTACGTCATGAATGTAGTGATTACTAATTTGCATATTGATGATGTGTATATTTCAGATCATTTTTCCTATTGTATTTTGCTTAGGCGCCTCCCATATTATCTCATTACTGAGTGCTGTATGTCTTACACGACTTATCACTCCTTCCACTGCTGCTACTTTCTCCTTATTTTCTGTCCTTCTTCCATCGTGCCTGGATTGCTGTGATACAGATGAGTTATTATTCCTCTTCCAGCCATTTTGCCTTACTGCACTAAACTAAGTTGCCCCCTGAAGTCAAGGCACTCACTTTTAAAGCCGGATCCCTGGTTAAATTCACACACTTGTAACTTTAGTCATAACTGTGGAAAGCTTTGACGGAAATGGAAAACGGATAAACTCCAGATTTCCTACCAATAACTGAGATAACCATGCTCATTAACAGAAAGAGGTTAGAAAAGCCCGTGGCAATTATTTCACCAATATCTCTAAATGCTCAGGAATTCAACATACTTTATATACAACTCTCAAGTCTGTTCATTTTCCGAACAAGTTATCCTATCCTATTATCACTGATTAGCTGTGCACCCAGTTCTTAGACTTATTTGTGGTTGAAATTGCTTATATTAGGAACAAGGGACTGGATTTGTTCTTGGCATTGGTGGAGACCTATGAATCAAGCACCAAACCGTGCCGTTTGTATTTTTGTTCTTTTTTTTTGGTCTTTGCTCCTTGATTAAAAAAACAAATATACCTGCCTACATTTAAATTTCAATTCATTATTTAATTCAGTAATTGTATCATGTTAAATTACTTTTAAACCAATCACTGACCATACTGTAAGTATTTTAGACATCAGTTTACTTCAGCCATGGTCTAAATAAAACAGATATATAAAAATAACCTCCCTGTTGGTCACTACAGGTGTACCAGTTTCCTTAGAAATCGACCACATCATACAATTAGCTATACTAACTGAAGAAAATTAATTAGTTTCACAATCAAAAAAGAGATGCAGAAATTTTCCTGCTACTTTCTTCTAAATACTTATCCTTAAAAGCAGCATTTGACTCTATTGAATGTTACGAAATGCGCTGGTAGCTACTCCTAGAGGAAAACAGAGGGCATTTGGTGCTGACTGGGAAAAAAGTAAAGTATTTAATTATTTTTGGCACAACACTGCTACCTCTCAGTGACCAAAAACAACCTGGTTTTTAGCAGTACTATCTCTTTAAATTTTATTAGATTTTATATTTAGTCATTTAGTCATTTGAATGAAGTTTAGCTGGTTATCATTCACAGCCAGTTAGGTTATTTGCGACTTTCTGTTATAAATATGTGTTGTGGGAAAAGGCATTTTAAATAAAGAGGTGAGAGCGATTCCTTCATTTTACTTGGTAGTTTTAATTATAATTTTAGGAGGCACAAAACAGAGGTTTGTGATGAAAATGACAGAAGCTGGACCTGCCTTCCCTCTAACAACAACAATGCTAAATCGAGAACAAGTTTTTTTCACATTACAAGTCACAGTAAATTTTCATCTGAGAAAATTATCTAATCTACACATCTATACATCCTTTCTACTATCTGAACCTCTACAGGACCTCATCCAAAAACCAAGATAAGATTAAGATAAACAACTTCCCAGCCTATGGTTGTGTCATTGCATCTCTCACGACTGAAGGATAAAAGAATGAGGCAGCCCCTATGCCCCCTAGGTGGCGCTCCTGTATGGCTCCTCATCAGTCAGGATGTATCAAAATAACTATAAAAAACAGAGAGAGGGCACAATGTTAGGCAGTATCAGTCAAGTACACCATAAAAATCAAAAATTCTTAATTCTTAATATAAATTGAAACATGCTAATGAAACATGCTAATGAAAGAAAAATGCTAATAAAATTAGCTCAACTGGAATCAAGCAAGGAAGGAAAAATAAAAGTTCAACAACCAAGTGAAGTACTGCCAAATGATCGAACATGATATAGGCCCTGTCAAATAATGAAAAAAAAAAAAAAAAACGGTGGTAGAGGATTTTGTTTTGTTGATGTACATCCTTGCATATTCTTTTAATTTTTAGTGACTTTCACATACCTTGAAAGGCTGGCCAGCCGGATGCTTTGTTTCTAGTTTGCTGTTGACATTGTCGATGTGCGGCGGTGTAGTTTCTTGAGACCTGCCAGAAACATTTACACAAAAATGTACACGTTTTCCCTCCTGGATTCATCACTAACCTTTTGAAAAGCATTGTAGTTGGTAACATGAATATGCAGCTTCAATAATTGATCCCGAATTACAGCTGCTCTAGCAATCACTGGAGTTTGCTGCATACTTTGCTGACACCAGAAGCACTGTGACCCTATGACTAGTGATGCCAGATTTGATCTTTTCCCCCGTTTTAACCACAACGGCTTTAGTGAGGCTTTAGTCAGAAAGGCTAGAATGAAATCTAGCATCACTTGAAAAAAATTAACTGTGAGAGAGCGCCATTGAATGCATCATTTCCTTCACTGTTAGTAGGTTTATTTGGCTGTGGTTGTGGCTCCAACCCCCCCGCCCCCCCCCAGCTCCATTTACTAAAAAAACATATATTCATCTTTAAGGTTGAAAGTGGAAAAACACACAAGAATACCAATGGTATTACGAAAGTAACTCTATTCCAAATACCATTGTTGGGTCTGTCCCTGAAAATATGAAAACGATATAAAAGGGGTTGTATAATAATGACATAGCACCACCATTCCCAGCGCTGGTTTCCTGCCGTTATCAGAGCGGAACGTTGCTCTGAAAAGAAAATCTCTGCGGACGGAAAAAGCGCAGCACCTTGGTTAAGCAAGAGCGGCTGCTCTCTCTCCCCAGAGGGTTGGAACCCTCCATGTCTGTTGGTCCAGACACCACTCAATCAACCCCATTGCAGTCCCCCTCCAACCTGATTGGACACTTGGGATTAGTGGCTAATCCCAAGTGGCAAAATTTAAAACCAACAAGCAGGAAGTTGAACGCTCTCTCTCTTTCGTTCAGCTCTCCAAGTCGTGCATAAGGGTAGAAACTGCCTCACCCCTCTAAGGTGCGCACGCTGGTTGTTCGTATCTCCCAGAACCCTATTCATTGCTAGCCAAACTTTATCAGGGCGCTGGTTGGCCGGCGGCAATCCCCTTTTTTCTCTCTTCCCTCATCCAAGCCAGTGGATTAACTTTTTCCCCTTTCTTTTTGTCCGTTGCGGTTTTTTTGCTGCTTCGAAAAGGACTTACTTTCTTCCTGCAATCCATCATCACGGACTTCAAAGGAAGATCATTCCATTTATTGTTAAAAATTTGGGTTTGGAGCAAAAACCTAGAATATTTCTATGCATGCATGCTTCTTTAAACGTTTTGTTCATTAATGTTGTGTTGAAGTTACTGTTTTTCTTTTTTTAGTAAGCAAACAGTGTCTGATCTCTGTATTAAGTCACAAACCGGAGAATTTCTGAGAGACGGGCAAGACTGGGCATAGACTGGCCTCACCCTTTTGTTCAACCAAAAGTCACTTCAATCCATAGTTCTTTGTTAGCCAAAAGCTAAGCTAGTGATAAGAAATATGCAGTCCCTTTGTTTCAAAGAGACCACGCGGTAAATTGCCCTAATCAATAAACCCCCACAGTTCGGCATCTGCTCGTCCATGTACGTATGCCACGTGCATGTTACGGCGTAAGCGCTCTCAGGAAATTCCCTGGGTGACGTGGTCATTGTTACTTCCATTGAACCGCCATCTTTGAAGTTTTGTTTACATAGCATGTAGCCTAGCCATTTAGCTTACCGTTAGCGAGGACCTAATTAGCAGAGAGTGAATTCAGTTGTTTTGTGTGGACCATTTAGTTATTAAAGTTGTTAATCTCCTTGCTTCTTTTATTGAGTGCGTTTGATTCATTGCTAAAGGGCTCACCCTTCAGATAAGATAAATTATATCTGGTAAACATAGCAACCTGCTATTTGACAATAGTTAATTCTGTGAAATATATATATTTACCGGGTTAATTCCTGGTTGGTGCCACGATAACAAATAATTTAAAGGAATAATAAAATTTATAATTCATGAATTATTAAATTAACATTCCCCATACAGCCAGATAGACAATAACCTTCTTTAGTACGCAATACATCAGGTTAGACTACTGTAACGGCCTGCTCACTGGCCTCTCTAAACGAGCTGTTAGACAGCTGCAGTACATCCACAACGCTGCTGCTCGAGTCCTGACAAGAACCAGGAAGTACGACCATATTAGTCCAGTGCTCCGGTCTCTGCACTGGCTTCCTGTCGCTCAGAGAATAGAATTTAAAACAGCTCTGCTTGTGTACAAGTATTTTCATGGTTTGGCACCAAACTACATCTCTGACATGTTAGAGACATATGAACCATCTCGGGCCCTGAGAACTTCAGGGAGGGGTCTCCTGGTGGTTCCCAGAGTCAACAATAAACACGGTGAGGCTGCATTTCAGTTTCAGGCAGATAAAATCTGGAACAGTCTTCATGAGGATGTGAGACAAGCCTCAACTCTAACAATGTTTAAATCCAGGATTAAAACAGTTCTTTATGACAATTGAAAGTATTTTATCTGCACTCTTGCTTTTTATTGTAATTCATTATTTTATTATTTTTTTTTTTTTAGGTTGATGGTTTTTTTTCTGTTTATCTGTTTTCTTAATTAATGCAGCTGTGAAGCACTTTGAATCGCCTTGTGTTTAAATTGTGCTCTACAAATAAACATGCCTTGCCTTGCAACGGCATGTTTAAAAACAGTAACTGTAATGGAATACAGTTACTCATAAATAGTATTCTAAATACTTATCGCGGTACATGTATTCCGTTACTCCCCAACATTGGTCGCTCTGCATTATTAGAGTTAATAAAACAACTTGAATCATGTCAAAGTACACAAAATGGTGTTGACCGGTGGTACTATGAGTTTTGCAATATGATGATTTTAGAAATGGATAAATGTCAACCTAAACATTTAAATAACCGCAAATGTTATCAGCCAGCAAGGTGTTCTAAACCCTTCTAGAATTTTGAGCTCCAAAAATTGTGGAATAAATGGAAAATAACACTAAAAAACTTTATTTGATGTAAAGATACAGTGAGGAAACAACAATTGAAGGAAAATTATAGGCAAGCACAGTTTATATTTGATAAAAAAAGATTAAGATTCTACAAAAGGAAGTTTAATAGAGGGCAGTCCTTGAGATTAGATTATTTACAGACCAATAACCCACAACAATTTTGGAGGAAAATTAATAAATTAGTCCCAAAGAGAATACAGAAAATACATATAGAGGTTGTTCTAAGTACTGCTTTCCTTGAATGTTTGAAAGATTTTGTAATTAAAAAGTGGAAGAGGGACTTTTTTGATTTATTTGCAGGAAGTAATATTTCGGCTATTTTTGAAGATGCTTTGTCTGAAGATGCATGGAAATTAAAGGATAGTGTAGAGAGAAATATGGGTAGAGAGAATTTTTCACCAAATTTATTTCTGAATTTTAATATTACTTTAGACAAAGTGAAAGCTGTTATAAATAAGTCTAAGCTTAAAAAAGCAGTAAATGTGAAAGAAATTCTAAATGGAGTGTTAAAGTCACCTCATCTTTTAAATACGCTTTCCTGCTTGTTCAGGTTTTGTTTTAAATAAAGCATTGTTCCTTCAGTGTGGTATAATCTATTACTTTCAATTTCAATTCAGTTTATTTATGTAGCGCCGTTTCACAACAGATGTCATCTCAAGACAATTTACAAGAAGACTTATTACAATACAATGTTTAATATAGAAATTAGAGAACCACAGAAGATTGCGTCGTGTAATTCTCAGCAATCCCTCACACTGAGCAAGCATGAAGCGACAGTGGAGAGGAAAAACTCCCTTTTAACAGGAAGAAACCTCCGGCAGAACCAGGCTCAGCACAAGCGGTCATCTGCCGAGACCGTCTGTGGTTTGGAGAATACATAACAGAGATACAGAAAGAGTAACAGAACTGATGCAGAAGTTTGTAGCAGGACGTGGAGAACTTTCCATCACTGCAATGCCATCTTAGTCAGGGTCGTCAAGCAGGGCGGGTCAGGAGCACCTACTATAGGAAGAGACTAAGAGAAAACAGGTTAGCGCTTGAATTGACAGCACATCATTCAAACCTATCCCAAAAGCATCTAAAAATGACCCTATGATACCACTCAATTACAGGGGAATTAGCCTTCTTAGCCAGTGTATAAATTGTACAGTAGTCTTTTGAATGCTAGGCTGACCGAGTATCTGGAAATAGAGGAATATTTAGTTGATGAACAGAATAACTTCAGAAGGTTCAGAAGGAGTCGATCCTGCATTGATCATATTCATACAATTTCAACAATCGTTAGGACAAGAATTGCAGACAATAAATCTACTTCTGTATGTTTTGTAGATTTCCAAAAGGCTTTTGATTGGGTAAATAGATATCTACTTGCCTTAAAACTTTTAAAAGGAGGTGTGGATGGTAAATTCTATCAAGCTTTAAAGTAACTCTATAGTTTCTCCCAGAGAGAAATTAAGTTTTGCCAAATTAATTTTTCAAGGAGTTGTTGTAGACCATGATGGCTGTGGGGGAAAAGGATTTCCTGTAGCGGTCTGTGTTGCAGCGAAACTGAAGAAGCCTCTGACTGAAGATACTCTGTTCCTGTAGGATAGTCTCATGAAGAGGGTTGTCCATAATCTTTTTAATTTTATGAAGAATTCTTCTTTGCATCATTCTCTCAAGTTGTTCCACAATCATCCCCAGAACAGAACCAGCCTTTTTTATCAGGTTATTGAGCTGTTTTAAGTCCCTGGCTCTGATGCTGCTACCCCAACAGATGATGGACGAAGAGATAACACTCTCCACAACAGACTTGTAGAAGATTTGCAGCATCTTGCCGCAGACCTTGAAGGACCTCAGCTTTCTAAGAAAGTACAGTCTGCTCTGTCCCTTTTTGTAGACGGCTTCACTGTTGATTCTCCAGTCCAGTCTGTTGTCCAGGTGAACTCCGAGGTATCTGTGCTCCTCAACCACCTCCACTTCTTCTCCCATGATGGAGACAGTCTTTGACATGTCTCTGTTTCTTCTGAAATCTACAATCATCTCCTTTGTTTTGTTCACATTCAAGGTAAGATGATTGTTTCCACACCATGCCACGAAGCGCTCCACCAGCTCTCTGTATTCTGCTTCTTCACAATCTCTGATACACCCGACAATTGCAGAGTCGTCTGAGTATTTCTGCAGATGACAGGGTCTGTCTTATACTGGAAGTCTGAGGTGTACAGAGTGAAAAGGAACGGTGAGAGTACAGTGCCCTGTGGTGCTCCTGTGCTGCTGTGATAAATTAACATTAAGTGATATGTTAAAACCAAAATTACGGACATATGTCCAAATCAAGCATAATTATGTAAAAGAATGATATGTTACAGCAAATTTAACAAAAAAACAGAGAACCCTGATGGCCCAATTAAGAATGGGAATCTTTCCCCAGGCACTTGAGGTCGGCAAATTAACCTCTTAAATCCTAGGCTGTTTTTTCCGAATTTGGCATACCTGCACTCTGGAAGGCTTTTTACAGCTTGTGAAAGGTCTAAAATTTTCAAGTTGCTCTCATATTATGAAGTCTATGTGGATACTGTGAATGTGAACATTCTCAAGAAAATTCTATGTGTTCCTATGTGTTCCAGTAGTACATAATGTAACCCCGGTTTTCATTTAGAATGAACTTTTTATGAAAATAATGGCAAAGGTAAGACAGATTTTACTTGTTTGTTTTTGTTTTCAAAAGTATTCTTTGGAGGTTTTGTTGAGTTCCTGACTGAAAACTTTGGTGATTTGAAACGAAATTTTACATGGATGGATTAAACTAGCTCTTAGTTTTATTGTGATGCTAATGTTTTGGTTCTGGCTTTTTTATTATGGAAATCAAGAACACAGAAACAAATTTAGCAACAGACATAGTTATATGGTTTCGTTTTTTATTTTGGCTGCTGTTTGAGCTGTGTCTGGTTGATATAACATTGAAGTGGACATATTTGTAGAGGAATCCGAGCTTGACAATTTGGTAGTAACTATGTATACATAAGTCAGACATTGTTCGATTTATGATAGTTTGAATGTTACTCGAGGAGGCGTGCCCCCATTTTTGGGGACTGTCGGGCTTAACCAAGGGGCAAACTCGCGGCAAAATATGTGAGGCCAATCAGGAAGTGGCGAAAATAGCAGTTCCTCCATCTTCCGTTGGGGGCTGGCTTCAAAAGGGAGCAACTTCCCATTGACTCCCATGTTAAAAAGGCCAACTGTACAGCAAAAATAAACATGTTTACAGTCTGGTTCAAAAAACAATGTTAGGTTAGATAGTTCAGGTTTACCTTCATGACAACTCTGAGGGGGGTGAATGTTTTTCAAATTTTTCTTTTTATTTGTAATTTAATCTTGAAATTATGAATAATTATGGGCGTGCCCTTTTGATTGACAGGTCCGTCTGAGCTAACGCTGGTTGCTAACTGTAGCTAATAGCTGCTCCGTAGACTGCTGTCCCCGTTTTCCCCCTCTGCTTGCTCTGGGAAGCTCTTCACAGCCTGGGACTAACGTAAAGACTTCATTCATTTTGTGTTTCTGAACTCCACTATCAGTTGCCCCTGCAGTTTTTATTCGGTTTTGGATGTTAATCTGCACTTTTTGGACAAAGATGGCTGGCTTTGCTGGTGATTACAGCAACAGACCCTCGAAGAAGCTTCTGCTCTTTGGGGGAGGCTTTATACCGGCTCATGCTTCACCGGCCGGGGGGTCTCTGTCAGGTGGCAAGAGGAGCACTGTTCTGGTCGGAGCTTTTATCTCTTTCTACACGGCAATTGGTGCTGGTCTAAAGGGATCGTAGGGCAAAAGTCTCTCAACCGCGGTCTTCTGGATGAAACCGGCTCTAGCCTACGTTAGCTTCAGTTAGCTCCCGACTAGCTTCTGACTAGCTTGTAGCTATGTCGGTTCGGAGCATCAATCCTCCGCCCCCAGCCTCACAGCGCCACTCTCAGCTCCGCCTCTTTGCCCATTTTTGGTGTTTCTGAGAGTGATGGCGGCGGTGGGAACCGCCCATTTGGCTTCATTTTTGCTCTTCAAAAAGCTATGGGTGACGTCAACGAGGCTTAGTCCATTGATAAACAGTCTATGGGCTTAACAGGAACAGAGACTTTGTAAACTTTGTGATTTAGAATTAATCTCATTTTCTTTTATACTGTCCATTCTATTAACTAAGAGAACCGGGTGTAAATGAACTGGTCCCTCAAAACCCTGAATTTTTTTTGAGTAATAACGATGTTAGGATAGAGGGTTTTTTTTACTTCTAATATATCCAAATTAGCCTCTTTTGTTATTAAAGCCTGGATGAAACATCAGGATGGCTTATATCATTAATGTTAGTATTGTTAAGCATCAAGTCTGGTTTTTTGGTCTGCATATTTTTTATAATGGTTTCTTTTAAGCCCATGAGGGCTAGGCATGCAAATGCATGACACAATAAAAAAAAATGCATTCATTCATATTCATTCATTGTAACTCTGGCCATATAATAACACATAGCTTATGTGACTTCATGAGATCACCACTCATTGTAGATAGATTACATATTTTTTATCCCCGCATTAAAACCATTATTTCTTGCTTGTTGTGCCTCAGCTTTGGCCCTGGCTCTTCCACTCTGGCTGCACCAGTACCTCTTCACCTCTGTTGCCTCTTCACCTTTGTTCGAGCTAGAGCATGGCAGAGCCGCATCTGTCACCTGATAAATAACAGTGAGACATTCAAAATGGATTCAGTCACACATGTGCTAAAAATACAGTGATGAACCATCATCAGCCTATCCCTGGTCAAAAGATCACCAAATCATTATTCAATTTCACCTGTGAGCTTGTCTTTCTGTCGCTCTCTGATCTACAGCATAAATGTGTTGGTTCTGTCACCTGACAAAATAGGACATGCATGACGATAAGAAAAAAATGGGTAGCTACTTCAATCTTTCTGAGTCACTTTGTGCAGATCTTGACTTATCATTAATGTTTGGATGATTGCATTTTTATCCTAACCCTGACTTCCTCATAATATTTTGTTGTCTAATAAAAAATAACCCTATGAACACTGCGGTACTATTAGAATGAAATTATTGTGTCACCTAAATTTAAAGTTAGACATATAATGTTAACAGTCTCTGTAAACAAAAATATACTTGAAAAAGGCTGCCGTTTTCTCTGACGGTTTCAATCAAAATTAGACATGTTACTCTGGGAGACTGTAAGACAATTAATAGTGGGTTAATTAGTTTCCAAACCACGTTGTTCATAGTTACATTCAATTTTAAACTGATGTGCACCACAGCCTTGCACTGCCTGTAACATTATGATGGACACATTTCATCACCGAGCTTGACTTTAAGTAACTTACAGGTTTCTTTAAAATTCTCCAAATTCTATTCAAATTCTCCTTTTTTGCTGCCATCCTTTGTCTCTTTTCACACTCATTCATCACCCATGTTGCAACTGAGCCCTCTCATGGACTGCAAAGCTCTCGTTGCAGTTTTGGGGCTGCTAAAAACCAAACATAGTAACTTTTGATTAAGCTGTAAAGCTTTTTACTAGAAGTGCAGCTCATAGAAAACTCTAAAAACGCATGGAAACAAACACAGCAACCCTTTTTGTTGTTTTCCTACACCTCCTTTTCTTCAAATTTGCCAAAAGACCAAATTAGATCAATTATTCTATAAAAATACAAAAGGGATGCACCGATACTGTCGAATGCACATGTATCATATCGGTTCAACTTAACCAATACCGTGAACCAATACTCAAAATGTGGAAAATCTGCAATAAATTCTCAAAAAAAGATAACTTTTTCACTTGAAATTTAATTTTGTGGTAATTTTATATTTTACATCTTATTTTGTGTAAGTTATGTTTAGTTAGTAAAGTCTGGTGCCTTTAGTCTCTTCAAGAAAGGCATAAGGTGGAAGTTTTCCAATTTATTAATTCAACAATAGTATTGGCTCGGTATCAGTATTGACGTATACACAAAATACAGGCATCGGTATCGGGACTGAAAAAGTCGGATCGGCGCACCCCTAATATAAAGCATGGAGTGCCCAGACGCTACATTAACTACTGATTACAGCGACTATAGAGCCCTTTTCTGGTGAAACGTTCTCTCGCTGTTGCTGAACTGACCAATCACAGGGATACACTCTACGTACTTTACGTTGGCGTTGACTGAAGCTGGATAAAAGCACGGTGACTGTGAAACAAAGCTGAAAAACGTTATACCGTTTGTCTTGTAAATGTAAAATTGTTTCAATTAAAAAAAAAAAAAGCATGCTAAGAAG
Organism: Apricaphanius iberus; assembly: GCA_028564705.1. Taxonomy (NCBI): domain Eukaryota; kingdom Metazoa; phylum Chordata; class Actinopteri; order Cyprinodontiformes; family Aphaniidae; genus Apricaphanius; species Apricaphanius iberus. Next base: position 271,671 of record JAPXFQ010001124.1, on the reverse strand, counting down.
ATCGTACCAATCCATTTTCAATGAACGCAGCTATGTTTGCTGATTCTTCTTCTATGGCCGTTTCCGGTATTTAAGATGGTTCTGCGCATGTCAAAATGATTTAATCCGATCGAACGTGTGGCGGATGTAAACCCTTGACATAATTGGATAGACGTTTTCACGGCCATGTACACAGTCGAATTGTAATCTGATCAATGATCAGATTACAGCCATTTTGCATATGTAAACATAGCTATTGTTGTCCAAGTTCATGTGGAAATCTTTCTTTGAGACTGAATGAGATGGAAGGTAGGCTAGCTCTTAATCAGAGCTGAGATCTTTCATGTACTCTATGCTGGAAATGTAGAAGTAAATCAGTTTCAGATCAGTGATATCAGAGCGTGTCATCATCAGTAGAATGGGACTTCATTTTCCTGTTAAAGCAGCTTGGAAATCTGGGTGGAAAGATGCAAACAAAGAATCCCTGGACTGTTCCAGGGGAAGGGTTGGGCTTGTGTTGAAATTCAGCCTGGGAGCTTGGTTTAGAGAGCACTTTTATCCGATGGCACAAAGGATGCAAGTGGACCCATAGTTTTAACAAGTATACTTTTTTCATAGTATAACAGGTTTTTATATTGAGAGGTTAGAGGTGGGTAGTAACTAGTTACATTTACTCATTTATCTTACATTTACTTGAGTAATTTTACTGTATTATACTCTTGACTTTTACTTAAGTAAAAGTAATTATTACAGTAATTATTATGAAGTATCGCTACACATAGTTGAGAAAAGATTTCTGGATCATCTACCTACAACGAGAAATTTCAATGAATCAAAACGAGCATGTTTTACCAAAAATACATAGGACAAGGACACTAACCCACAGTTAATGTCTAGTGAAACCTCTTGTTTGTACACAAACTTTGTTGTTCTAATGCTATTTTTTAGCTGCTGAGATATGGAGATGAACTGAATATACTGTATAGTTAACAGTATATATTGCAACTAGAAGCACTTTATGTTGTTCTAACTCAGACCCATTGCTTGTTGTCTTAGTTTAATAAGTTTTATAATGAACATTTTGAAAAAAGTTTCCAGTGCTTTTTAATTTATTTTTTGTAATCATATTTAGGATACATGTGTCAATTCTTTCCTTGTTCTTTTTGAAATACCAGAATTGACTAATCATTTTGTATTTTATTCTGTCTGATGAAATCAGTACATGTAGAGGCGTTCTGATCTTCTAATCAGTTACCTAGGGCGTTTTCACGTGTGGCTGTACCAGAAAACGGCCAGAGAAAAAGGCTATTTTTTTCTGTTCACATGGCACGGATTTCGGCCCGTGCTGGAATCCAGTGTTTTACATGACGGACTACACCAAAACAGCAGGTGGCCAGGGGCGGAAATCCCATTTAATTTTGGGGGGGAAATAAACAGTAATTTCAGAGAGTAATTTTTGGGGGGCATGAAAAATATGCTCTCTCCTGCTTCTTTGCAACTTGTTTTGCACAGTTTGCCTTCAGCATGTTAAATAATGTTATGAATTGATGCCTTTATGACCACATTCAACAAAATGTCTTAATTTCCACAACAGTCAAAGTAGATTTACAAAAATGTAAGCATGAAGAAGTTCCAACATTATTACGGAAACACTTTCAAGGCTAATAACATCAAACTACTTCAAAAATCAAGTCAAGTATCAAAATGACTGAAATCTCTTTAATAAATCATAGAAATTTTTGTAGGCTATTAGAGAATAACTCTGTAATATTTAATAACTTTATCTAAGTCCTACTGAACGAAAAGATACACAAAATCTAAAAATATATTCTTGAAATATTTGTTTCATTTTAATAATTAAAAATAAAAAACGTTTACTTTACAAATACACTAAACATATAAATACTCTATAGTTTATCTTTGAATTTAATCGATCTCTCACTTTTCTCAGTTTTCATAGTGTTTTTGGGTCTGTGTGGCCAACGGGATCTTCGGCTCTATGTTTTACACAGAGAGCTTTGAGCAACGTGCCTCCACCACACATTTGTTGCAACCAGTTCATCCCTAAGCTACACCTGCACTATTGTAAACAACTGCAGAGCCTGGGGAAGACGTGATAAGAGCGGTTAAACGCTGTGGTATTCCATACATCGGACCAGTTAGTTTTGATTCTTACCCATATTCATCTGCTAAAAGGATGAAACGCGGACATTTTCATCGATCTATAAATGCTCCGCAGATTCCAGGGGCAGACCGTGAAAGCGTACGTGTCCGGGAAAAGGAACTTTTGGTCACCTTAGTGAATGGAAAAATAATAGTGGAATAATCCTGGAATGACCAGCTAACATGAAGTGACAACTTTTTTTTTACTGTGGTGGTGGTCTGTCATAAAGGGATCAAAGTCTAAAGATATCGCCCAGTAATCTGTGTCTATGTTAGACATAATATGACCACATTTGACATACATATTTAAGTTTGTAGAACCAGCATATGATAATTAAATGACTTACTGCTGGAAACCGCTGGCTTTTGATTCCCGCCTCCTGTGAGCCTGCGGGCTGCTGTGACGCTGTTAGCGGGGGAGAGCCGGCAGCCCCGCCTGTTGGAAACAGCGTGTGTGGACCGACCGTACCAACTTGAGGAATAAGGGGGGTGGACTATAATTTCTCAACAATTAAAAGCACATTTTTTTGTATTTGCAGACCAACTTTTTCCTTGTGGTTTTAGAAGACAATACAGTTTTACTGATAGCATGTATGTGTTTACAATAACTTCTTTTGTGGGGGGGACAACTTTGTGTGAGGGGGGGAAGTGTCCCCCCCGTCCCCCCCCGGGATCTCCGCCTATGGTTGATAATATTTAGTTTTGTACAACAATCTCTAGATCAAATAAATGACAGTAGCGAGTAGTAACAATTCAGGTAAATAAAATGGAAATTCTTAATGTTAGAGCATACTAGGGAAAATTCAGCTAACAAAGCCTGAATCATTTCCAAAAAGTTATTGCCTTATACGCAAAACTTTTATCTTACATCCTGAATCACATGACGAGTTTAAAGAGTGCTGAAATATGTATTCACATCGAGAGTGACTCAATTCAATTTGCTGGGAATCCTTTAAACCAGGGGTGTCAAACTCATTTACATTTTGGGCCACATTAAGATAATGAATGTCCTTAAAGGGCCTGTGTTCTGACAAAACAACATATTTTGTCAGAATAGCATAATTGGTTAGATACCCTAAGGTACCTAACCAATTAAAACCAACCCACAAGTTTTATGTTCTGACCCTAAGGTCACAGAAGGACAAATATACTTTCTTTTCAATGCCTAAACTTAAAATATATATACTTTTTGTTGATTTAAACAGATTTTAAACATCAAAGGGAAAAGTATTACTGCTTGCACGTGCACATTAACCGAAAGTATGTCATTTTGATGGGTATGCTGTTTTGTCAAAACACCGGTTGTGGTAGAGAGTATCGATGAAACTATCTTCAACAAACCTCTAAAATATTAATGCCTGTCTCAACAAGTACTTTTTAAAGTTTGACAATTACTACTTTAAATTAAATAATGCTAAACATATTTGTTCAAAAAGATGTGATTTAGGACATTTCAAAAAACACTGATTTGACTGATAATATATTTAGGTGCATAAGACTTTAGAGGGCCACATAAATGGCTATGGCAGGCCATATTTGGAATGTATATATAATTGTAACGAAATGACTTTTCTTGTAAAGTGCCTTAAGATGACATCTGTTGTAAATTGGCGCTATATAAATAAATGTAAGTTATTTCATTAAATTGAAAGAGCAGAAATGCAGTTCTGCAAACTGGCAGTAGAGTTTAGCGAAGATGTGCTGCAGCTCCAGCCTACAAAGATCTATTTAAAAAGATACCTCACTCGAGAAGACAAAAACACACAACAGGATCATCACAGTGGCTCATCTGCTTTTGGAGTACAAAAAAGGGAAAATACCTTCCAGCCACGTCATAAATGTTTCCTGATGTCCTACAAAGGTTCAGTGTGTTTCTTCACTTTTTTACTGAGAGATTTCCTTTCTCCTCTGTGCTGAAGGTTTTTCTGGCTTTGGAGTAATGCGTCGTGCTACAGCAGCACCAACTGTCCTTACTTCATTCAATACAATTTACAGTGTTTTCATAATATTCATCATCACAGCCCAGATGTCTGTCTTCTCTCAACTCATCTTTCTTTCTTTGGATTTTTACTACAAGTAGACCGATAGTCCAAATGTTGGACTGTTCCTTTCTCACTGGAGGACAATCTGAGTCTGAGAGACATATAATGTCCATGTTTGCTGCTGAAAGAGACTGATGGTCTGACCCCCCTCCATCTTTCAGGTTGGAGCCTGCTGGAGCCCAATGGTTGACACCAGGTCTTAGGAAGTGTAAGTGTGTTTTTCATTTTATTTTTGACAGCAAAACAGCTCACAACCATCTTCAAACTGCCACATCAGTCATTCAAGAGTCATCATCAAAGTGTCAAGAAATGATCAATAACTGCAGCTGGATTGTCTTTCTTCTCTCCATCAGATTCCTGTCAACTCACCATCGACACAAACACAGTGAGCAGAAAAATAAAACTCTCTGAAGACAACAGGAAGGTGACAAAGGAAGGGCTTCAGTCATATCCTGATCATCCAGATAGATTTGATGTTCCTCAGCTGCTGTGTAGAACTGGTCTGACTGGTCGCTGTTACTGGGAGGTCGAGTGGAGAGGAGACGTTGATATATCAGTGAGTTACAGAAGAATCAAGAGAAAAGGAGACAGTGGAGACTGTTGGTTTGGAGGAAATGATCATTCCTGGAGCCTGAGATGCTCCGCTGTTAATGGTTACTCTGTCTGGTACAATAACAGAGGGACACGCATATCCTCCTCCTCCTCTGTCACTAACAGAGTAGCAGTGTATGTGGACTGTCCTGCTGGTATTCTTTCCTTCTACAGAATCTCCTCTGGCTCACTGATCCACCTCCACACCTTCAACACCACATTCACTGAACCTCTGATTCCTGGGTTTTCATTCTGGTTTTCTGGTTCCTGGTTTTTTCTGTGCTGATTTGAGTCTTAGAGGCTTAGAAACGCTCTCCCTGTTGAACAGATAATTCTCTACATGTCTGTCTCTTTCACTCAAAAACCTGTTCTCAGATTAATGGATTCACTCTGTTTCTTTCTGAAACTCTTCTAAATGATTTGATTGGCAAATTCTTCCTCTTCCGGTCCTTTAAAGACTGAAGAGTATTCCCAAATGATTCCAGGATTTTTCAATGATGTTTTCCTGCCTTTTTCCAAAGCTTCCCATTGAAAATAATGATGCTGTGGTTCTGTCTTTTTGTTTTCCCTTTAATTCCCGAGTCAGATTATATTGAAATGTGTCCCACTTTTTCTCAATCACTGGACATTAGCTGTTTCTGTTGGCTTCTCTTTTCCGACACAGTTTTGAATTCAGACTAGGTTATCTACATGATTTCTATGGATTCGTTGAGATTTTTTTATATATATTTTTTTGGAGGGGGACTGCAGTGAATGCCAAATCATTAGGAGAGCAGTCAATCTACAGAGGCATTGTAATGATTTAGATATTGTGATGCAGCACCGATGAGGCTCTGTGTCAGTGGAAGAGCTGACACAAGTGGTTGTCTGAAAGAACCAGCTAAGAACCGGCTAAGCTCTGGTTCTGGCACCAACTCAAGGTGGAGTTTTAATTACTGCTCACACCTCGCTGAGTTATTTAAGACTAAAATATTTTTCAATCACATGTCTACAATTTAGTTTTACTTGGGCTGCGTGATAGTGCCTTTACATACAAGTAGAGCAGAACCAAGTAAACACAGTATGTGCCGTACTCGAAATAGAAATGAGCAGATCTGGGAGCAGCTGGATGTGATTTTGGTCCGCTGAAAAGTTAAAGGATCATAATCAACAGACTGGATGTTGTGCTTTGTTCAAAGTGAGGAAAAGTACTGAATTTCGAGAATAGGTAATTATCTATTTATTCTTTATGTTTTACGTACACTTTAGTTTTATATGGTACATTTTTAACGTTAGTTTTTAAATATTTGAAACTTTATTACATGTGCTTCGTAAAAGTAGTAATATACATTTTAAACTCGTTTTACATTGTTTTACTCTGTGCTACAAAACAAGCGCTATGAACATGCAGCTCTGGTGGGTATTATTTTTTACTAATTGTTCTTAATACTTTCTTTTAGTTCTCTTTTATTGTACAGTACTTTTGTCGCTCCCATGATGTTGTTTTAAAGTGCTTTAACAAATGTATGGTATGGTCAGTATTTACTGAGATCGCTCAGGTCTCTTATGTTGACTTTTTTTTATAGCCTTTAGCAACTGTAAAAAAGGTTGTTAAACTAAAGTTTTAATTGAATCCATTTGTTATGTTCTATGTTAAAAGTATGTCATTAAGAAAAAGCATCAAATGGCCAGGGCTGCAGTTATATTTTATACTTTTTTATGACTTAATAATTATCTATCAAACATTTATTGTTTCTCTTTTGATCGATATATTTTGTAAAATCCAAGTATAGATAATTTAATGCCATTCATCCAGGCCTATGAGTCTCATTTTTTTTTTTTTCTAAGATATTGTTGCTTTTAAATATAAATTATCCAAAATTTTCTTCAGGGGATGGATGTTCCTGGATGCCCCAACAAGGCTTGTATTCTTCTCCGTGTTTTTCTAAACACTTCTTCAATTCAATGTTTCTTTTTTATATTTCAGTAGAGTAGGTTAGCCCAATACCAAGGCAATAAAAAGGGACCTCCTCAACGCCTTGGCTGCACCTAGAAATCCTGTCCATAAAAGTTGATAACAGAATCATTGACAAAGGGTAACCTTGTCAGAATCCAACTCTCATCGGAAATGAGCCCTACTTACTGCTGGCAATGCAAACCAAGTTTGTACAGGGACCCCGTATCAAGGGGCTCGGTACCCCATACACCAGGAGTACCCACCACAGCACTCCACGAGGGACACGAGTCTCTGCTTATTGTAGATGATGTGGTCCTGTTGGCCTTATGAACTACAGCTTTTGCTGGAGTGGTTCACAGCATAGTGCGAATCAACTTAGATGAAAATAAGCACCTCCAAATTCAAGAACATGGCTTGGGCCGGAAAAGAGTAGAGCGCCTGCTCCGGGTTGGGGACCAGGCCCTTCCCCAAGTGGAGAAGTTGAAGTATCTGGGGAAATCTATAGTTGGATTAATAAGGCATCTGTATTTATGGGTACGCTGTACAGGTCTGTCGTGGTGAAGATTTAGCAATCGATCTACATTCTTACCTCCATCTATGGTCACAAACGTTGGATGGTGACTGAAAGAACAAGATCATGGATACAAGCGGCTGAAATGAATTTCCTGTGGGTGTCCAGGCTCTCTCTTAGAGATGGGGTGAGAAGCTCAGTCAGAGGAGTCTGTTTGGCCATCTTGTGGACGCCTCCTGGGGAAGGGGTTCTGGGTGCATCCCACTGGAAGGAGGCCCAGAGGAAGACCCCGGACATGCCAGAGGGACTATGTTTCTTGGCTGGCCTTGGAACGCCTTGGGGAGCCTGCCAAAGTGAATGCCACTGAAGGACAATGACATTCCAGGACTCCATGGAAAATAAACCTGGTTTTGCTCTAAAGAGTGAACAATGTGCACTCTTCAGAACTAAAAGAGGGGATGTTGGGTTAAATTTTCCATAAACTCACATACTGCCTCTCCAAGCATAACTTGCCACCGCCCTCAATGTATTCTCACTGGTCTATGGCCAGTGATTACAAACATAACTGATATAGAGGTTGGAACAAGGAAGTCATTGTTGGTCTCTGCTCATCCCCTGAGCCAAAAGGGAATGTCTAACAGTCACTAGAAGAATACCTCTTTTGGTTCCAAGTCTGCTGGCCAGGATAGGACCTTTCCTGAAGCTTCACAGTATTATATACCAAGCTACCCGAATTCCCATTTATGCAGCCAAAAAGTTTGCAGGCATCTGAGCTGTAACACGATAGCTCTCTTTCAAACTGGACACGACTCTGATAACCGCCTGCATCTGAAAGTGTTCATTGTGCATTAGCTGCAGTGTAGTTTGAGCTGTGTATGTTTGTTTCTGTGTGGGTGTGGGTGTTGGAGAAGGAAGGGGTCATAAATTCTGCAAAAGGTGATATGAAATCAGGAAGCTGGGCTAATATCATTAGCTCTTTGCACAACATAAAACCAGTGCAGAGGGAAAGAAAATGACAAAGGAGGAGGATATGTAACACTGCTTTTAGTGAGAACCAGTGAACATACACGCACACTCACACTAATGACACTGCCAACTTTCATAAATTGAAATAAGGAACGCTTAGACTACAGGGCATTATTCACCACGGGCCGAGCCGTCCGACTCGCGGGGAGGTGTGATGCTTTCAGTGAGGGGGTCATCCAGAATGGTCATACATTAATCTTGAAATGCTTTATTCACATTAAACACATTAATGCATCCATGCTGTAAGTTAGGCTACAAAAAGCTGCAATTAAATACATCCACATATAAAAAAGGAAATTAAGTACATACAATTTATGGTAACAAGATGCAGTGTGATCTAACACATGAAGAAAGGAACAGCAACATGAGGTCTGTCTAGCTTCTAACAATGTATTTTCAATATTTTCTTTCTAAAGTGACTCTATGGATATATGGCAGGTACACCCAAAACACCTTAAACTTGTTTATCTGCTCATTTAAATACAAATTTATCAGTGGGATGTAAAATTGTAAGTTAAATTGGCTTGCATGGTTTGTCTGAACAACAATCACACCACACTAATAAGAACGATTTCAACAGCCAGAAACCTATCAATTTTTTATCTTTCATTTTAATCTATTTATTAGCATAAAAGTTAATCAGTTAGTATGATTTGTTCTTTAAGTTGTCATTTATATTTATTGGATAATAGGCTATGCCTAAACCTACTGGCTTTAAAACATTCTGCACAATTAAGCAAACAAAATTAAATTGCATATGCACGAGACAACTCGGAAAATGCAGAATAAATGTACTCCTTTTTTAATATTCTAGCCTACATGCTAGTATAAGCCTCACAGACGAGTATGTTATCTGTGTGCCTGCTGTGCTGTGCAGCGAGTGTTCTCGTTCGCACACTGAGAACACTCGCTGACATATTTTACACTTTACCTTGTTTTCGTCTTTACTGAATCTGTCCAGCCAAGGATGGGCCTCTGCGCACTCACATCTGTATCTCTATAAGAGTTTTTGCTTTGGGATTTCGGGACATTTTTAAAGGTGCTGCGTGTGAAGCGCCAATGTTGTGTGTGTCTACCTGATCAGTCCTTAGCGCGCATCACTCGTGAGTAGCAAACACAAACAATTTGCCACCACCGCCAGAACAGTTTTGCTGAATGTAGTTGGGTGATTTGTATTTTATTTTTATATAGGCTACGTAGTTAGAATTAGGCTATTGAAGCTTATGTCCGACAAATATATTGGACATTTGTGAAAATACGGAACAAATAGCGTTCCTTATTAGTTCAAAACGGGATGGGACATTTAATAGTAAAATACGGGACGATTCCGTATTTTAAGGGACGGTTGGCAACCCTACTGATGACTGTTTTCTCTAATTCTGTCATTGTTATTTTTTTATTTGGTTCCATTTATCAATTTTCTAAGATGGTTTGATAGTTTTGTAGAATGCATGCATTAGAATAGATGGACTATTGACACAGTGAGTTGGCTGTATGTTAATATTGTGTTAATAAACCCTTTTATATTTTAAAGAGAAGATCCTCTGTTTTATTCAGCGTTTGTCCGAAATTACTGTTAAAGCATTTGAGATCCTTCAAGAAAAGAAGCTGAATTTGTTTGGGTTATATTAAAATCCTCCTAAATTATAAGCAGTGGCGCTCTGGTTTAGATTTAAACAGTAAGTTCCTGAATCTAATTTATAGTCTTGTTACTATTAAGTTATTATTAATGACTATTGCTGTTGATCTGAACCAAACAAGTGTGTCTCCTTTGTGCAAATCTCAATCCCACAAGTATAAATTCTTAAAAATGTATTCAGGCCTATGTCTGCGAGGACTCTAACCTCAGCATTTCTGAAATTATACTGCAGACTTAAACTGTCATGAGTTGAAAGATGGACTCTGACGCAGAGATAGGCTTTGTCTGGTTGTTGCCCATTTTATTGCCAGAGAATCCAAAATGCATGAAAGGAACTAGACAAGGAAACCACGACACAGGGGGATTGACGAGGAAGTGGCAGAGGATGTAAGAGACACTGGGGTATTCAAAGAGCAGTACAACAATGGGAAAATTAACAAGGAAAACAAGAATTAGCTGTTGAAAATTAAGTCAGAGGGACACAGGGAATGACCGAGACAGGGAGAAGGTCACACTTTTTATGTACACCCCCCCCCCCCCCCCCCCCCCCCCCACATACACACACACACAAGAAAGGTGCGCCAAACCAGGAACTTCAAGCCAGGGTACGAAGAGGGGGTCCAGCACGGCGAGAAGAAACAAAATCAAAACAAGTCTAATGCTGTGAAACAAGTGACAAGGAATCCAAAAACAAGGAGACTGGCGACAAGGAAACAGGTGCCGAGAAGGCAGGCGATGAGGAATCAGGTGTCAAGGAGGCCTGCAATGAGGGAACAAGTGTGGAGGAGACATGTATCGGTACTGTTATGATTCGTCTTTGTCTATGTCATCCCTTCCTCCTATTTGGGTTGTTCTCTAAATCTGAATTTAGTTTAGCTTCCAGACAAAGTAATATAGATAGATAGATAGATAGATACCTTTATTTGTCATTGAACCAAAGGTACACCAAAATTAAGTTCACAGTACAACCTCTCCAACACTATAACAAACAGATATTAGGGGCTGTATGCCCTCTAGGTAACTGAAGGGCATGCACCCACCGAGTGGCGTTCCCATGTATGCAGGTATGAGAGGATTTACAGTAGATCAGGGGATTGGTGGAAGGAGAAAAAAACTCATCTTTGTTTTGCTCCTAATAGAAGAACATGACCCAGACAATTTGAAACAAAGCCCTCATACAGTGAAGCAAAATACATAGACATTCACAATATAAACAGTAGGTAGAGGGGTGGGAACTCCAGTTTAGCCCTGGCTGTGCAGCTCACAGCGCACACACCCGTTGCTCAACTTCAATGAAGTTGAAGGAGCTTTTAGGAACAGCCAGTGACAACAAGGAAAGTGTGCATTTGTAAGAGTGTCCATCCGTGTGTGCATGTGTGTGCATCAGTAGTCAGTAGCCCATGAACTCCACACAGCTCAATTCCACAGTCTGTCGCCCATGATGTAATCTGCATCCTTGGAGAGTTGAAGGCAGCTCCTAGTTGATGGGGGTAGGGTGGGAATGGAGCTTCCTTCTACATTCACATCCAAGGGAGCATGTTTGGTCTAAACCGAATTTCAATTGTTGAGAAATGCACAAGATTACTTTTGCCTTAGAGTCTGTCAAGTGGTGTCCCTTCCAATAGCCAAATTAAGGGTAATTTTCCTTTCAGCCAGGCTGAGAACTTTCTCTGAGTTGTTTCCCCTCACAGCGAAAAATGAGAGCTGTTTTGCTTGGAAATTGCGAGAATCTGAGCATTACAACATCCAGGCAGCTTCTCGTAGCACAGGCAGAAGGCCAATTTTTGCCTTAAAAGACATAAGTTTACAATACCTCAGAAATTCATCATCTGATAGTCATGAGATATACAGTTGGCATGAATCTAATTATACAAATGTTTCTAGTGTCTCGATAGTCAAAGTGAGAGACCCAGAACCCTCTACAGTAATACATTGGGACAGCTCAGCAGTCCCCTATTGCCTACTCTGGGAAAACTCATAAAATTGCCTTCTTTCAGAGGAGAATGAAGAAAGAGGCTCCATACCATTAAACAGACAAATGGCTTGGGATAAGACACACTAGGGACAGTGAAAGATAAAAAGCATTTGTTCTCATTGAGTGAAGTAAGAGAAAAGTGTCTAAGCAGCCAGTGGAGACAAGGTAAAATGGAAGAAATATTCTCATGGTTCCATGTCAGTTAAAGAAATACAGCAACACCTTGGAGCCCCTGGAAGTCCCACTAACTTTCAGTAAAGAGCTGCACAGTGATCCAGATGAGGTTTCTACAGCAGAACTGAATAGAACCTCTTTAAAAAGATGAGGAAAAGCACCATGTAAAAAACCTGAAGAGAAGCTCTGCACTCTGGACTGTCTCCTGTGGAGAGGACAGAGACAAGAGGCTCAAATGGGTCAAAGATAGCAGAGACTGATGCATCATAATCAGAACCTGAGATAACAGCTCCAGTTTATCACTGAAGAAGTGAATTAAGCAGCATAGAAAGATGATGAGTCTGTGGAGCAGTGAAGAAGGCATATTGAGAAGATGGCTGCATAAGTGTCTTTGTCTGTGGCATAGATTCGTAAATCTTTGACTTATTCGATATTTAAGTGCTTAGATTGTTTAAACTTACTTACTAACTTACTCACAATACTAACTTATAGAAGTTAGTATTATGAGCTCTAGGATGGAGAGGATTGAAATGAAAATTGAGAAAGTAGAGTGGATGACAAGCCTTTTGTCTCCAATGTCTCATTGGTTATTATCATTCTTCCGCTGTCGGAGGATGAGGATGTTTTAGCCAAGGTGAGCCTGCTGTGTGCGAGACTGCACTGTGACATGGTGCTGATGTTGGTGGCTGCAGAGCGCATGGGGAGGTGAGAGGAGGATGGCAGCCTACTCTTGTGAAAGTCGAGCTAGAGGAGTTTCAGGGTAAAGTTGCGGTGCTTCGGAGTAAGTCTAAACTCAATGATAGTGATACATACGGAAGACTTTTTTTAGCATCTACAAAATGGAGAGTAATCTGAGGACCCTTCTTCCAGAGATTCCTGCTGCAAAGGACTACTATGTGGCCAGTAACGGGCCAGAGAACACTGCAGGAAGAGACCCTTGGGTGCAACGCCACCATGCCTAGTCTGTTAGTGCTGACTGTGTTGTCTTGGTTTACTGGAATGTTATTGGATAGACGAAAAATAACTGTAAACTTAGAGCGCATTTGCTATTGTCTCTGGAGCCAGACATTATTTCTCTAAACGAAACTAATTTATCTGCACTTACCGCAGAAGTCAGCAGATTTACTTGGATTGGACATAAAAGGGTGGCACACAAAAAGCTTCTTTCTGAAATATTACATTATAAAATCCATTGATAAGACATTTGATGGAATTTTGTATTTGCACTTTGAGCATATTGTCTCTCAGTATTCCTTTATAATTTCATGTTATTTATTTCCAGAAACTTCAATTCAGGGTCATAATGCGGATCTGTTCTTTGCACATTTATTGTCATTAATATATGCTGCTGATTCTGATGTTATTTATCCAGAGTTGACTTGGACACAGGCTTAAATAAACACAGAGAAAGTTTCGTTGATTTTTTTCTTAGAGATTCTAAATGTTGTGTTCTGAACTGAAGGGTTATTCCTGAAAATTATGGCTTTACCTTTGTACCAGTCAAGGGGAGGGCTGTTGTGGATTATTTAGTGATCCCACATTTGGAGTTAAAACATGCTCTGAATTTATAGTCTTTACTCCTCATGACTTGGTGGTAGACTTAATACTCAGCTAATATGTATAATCTTTGGCAGCTAGTTAAAGGTTCATTTTCTAAAATAAAGAGCTGAACAAAGAATAAAAAACAGCCAAATCAGCAGGTCAGAGGTCAAAGGAACTCAGAAATCTGGATCGGCCAATAAAAAGCCAGATCGCTCCGTCTCTAAACTATTATAAGGATTAATTTAATCATCAACACTAAATATGATTTTGATCTGTTCCTGACAATAGCTGACATGAAATAATAATGAAATATGTGAACAAACATACAGCTGGATTTATACTGGCTATAAATAATAGCAGGATCAGAATCAGGCAAGAAATGTATCGTAGGTTGAACCAAAGTAGACTTAAAATGAATATAAAAGATCCACAGAAACAATTGTGAAAAATTTGCATTTAAGAAAAGTCTTGCTGTTTTGATGAGTTGACAGCAAAACCTCAGATGAACATAACTTCCTTCTTTTTTCCTTTGATGGATTTTTATAGGATTATTCTCATATTTACCAACTAAAGCTGTGATCATCAAACAGATTTGATCAAACTGCCATTTTACACAGACACAACTTTCTGCTGATAAACAATGATTTCATAAACAGTAGAAGAAGAAGCTTCTGATCAGGAATGACGCTCATTCTCTCCATTAAATGGCCGTTATTAGCAGTTATCACTCCCATTAAATGCCGTCAGACTGTGCCCTCTCCACCTACTAGTAGGTTATCTACCATTCTTATCGCTGATAACAGCCAACTGTGTGCACGTGTCAAAAATACTTTGCCAGAGTAGCATATCGTAACTGGAGTTATCTAACCAATTTTAAGCAAGTTTTATGTCCTAACCTTAAGGTCGCAGAAGGACAAATATACTTTCTTTAAATGCCTAAACCTAATTTGAAGAGGTTTTAAACACCAAACGGAAAAGTATGTTTCAGTAGGCAGAGAGGGCACAGTCTGACGGCATTTAATTGGAGTTATAACCGCTAATAACTGCCATTTAATAGGCTGATCACATCTGAAACGGGTGGTTTCATCTTCTTTGTTCCTCCTTAGATCAACCAGAAAGGAATAGAAACCGTATTGTCATCAGTACAGAATAAACCAAGTGTCTCTGTTTTTACATTCTTTTCACTTTCACATTTGCATTGCTCTACTTGTTTTTGGATAGAACCCAGTTGGGTTCTTCCGTGGTTCTTTTGGGTCTCAATCTATGGCTCAGACGTTCTCCTTCAGCTCCTTGGACCATTGGAACAAACTGTAAGTTTTCTTGGTTTCCTACTTGAACTTTGTCTTCAGGAACTTTCCTGCTCGGATTTCTGGAGAACATGTTCACTTCTGATTTCAGATCAAAATTTCATCTCTCTTTTGCTTGAAGACTAATCCATAAGATTATTAGATTATTGATAAACCGGAATCAAACAGCTGATAGTTTTTTTGTTTTCTTCTCCCAACAAAACTGTCGTGTTTTTTTCCTGGAATCAAATTTTGATCTTCCCCATTAAAGTGATACACAACAGCTTCCTTTGGCTTTGTAAGACTTTTCAAAGTAAAATTACATTATAGTTTAAATGTGTTTGATTTGTAAGACAATTTTGTAGCTTTGAAAAAAACAGATATAACACTTCTAAAGTTTGACGATTGTGGAATAAAATAGTTCCTGATGTTCAGTCAGAGTAAATCAGTAGAAGTGTTGCTCCATGGCTCCATGTAGTGTACTGATAGTAGAAGTACAGCAGATGAAGGCAGCTTCCTCTGCCTCCCTCTGCTGTCTGATTGCATTCAACTGATACTGATATGAAGCGGAGCAGAAGAGCCAATCAGAGGAGGAGCAGCTGATCTACTTACAGCAATAATGATGTGCAGCAGGATGATGAGAGTTGATGATGAGCAGAAGAATAATTTGTGTTTCCTCTGCAGATGAAGGTAGAAAGTGTGTGTGAGCTGATGTGGATCTGAATTCAGCAGCATGGATCAGTGTGAGGACAGAGAGGAGGGAGTCCCTCCCTCTAAAAGCACTCTGTGTGGGGAAGATGAGAGCCAGAGCAAAGGTCAGAGGTGAGGTCACCATTTCTAACGGTCCATAGCCCTTTTCACACAGCGTTCTTCCCACTATATCAGGCCAAAGAAGACATAGTGGTGATGAAGCTGCTGCTGTTCCTCTTTGCTGCTTCATCCAGACTGAACAGAGGAAGCTCAGCATGCTATCAGTTTCTTCTTCTTCTTCCAAACAGCAAGTCAGTGTTACAGAAACAGTTGAGTGACACCAGCTAACCTGTTGGTTAGAGCTCTTGCTTCCAGCAGGAAGACACATCTTGAAAAACTCACCAACTTCCAACACATTTCCTGGATCTTCATCACCAACATGGCTTCATCATCAGTCATCCTAGAAAGGAGGATGGCTGATCAGACATTTATTAAACATGATCACATTGATTTTCTGTTTAAATACAACCTAGATCAAAAGATCAACAAAACCAGATGCTCACTGTTATAGGTATTGACTGGGTTTCAGATGGGTCTTTAGAAAATCAGTTCAGATGTACCAGAACCTCTGTTACCCATATGCGTCCCAGTTTCTACCCAGAGTTGCCCTGCATCAATACACAATCAACATTATTGAACTTGGAGACACGTATATCATTTTCAGCCCGGGTTCTGTCCAGATGGGTCCATTATGTAAATATTGGCTGGTATCTTTTCAGAACCTCACATACCGGGTTTTAATCATCATGTTTCTGTCAGGATCCAACAGAGGCTCCAACCAGAACCCAGCTGTGTGTCCTTTAAGAGCGACTGGTCAAAGGGTTTCATCGTTGACTTTAAATCCCAAGGATCTACGCCATCAGAGAGGTGAGCTGTATCTAACTACTCTAGTTGTGGAAATGAGTCAGTCTGAAATGTTTAGTCCCTCTCCCAGATTCATAATGATTGGACCAAATTTAACTTGGAACCAACTAAATTTCTTTGTTTGTTCCTGAACCATTTTGTAATTGTATCTGAAAGTTGTCTTCAGTTCTAGTGATGAAGAGTTTCAGTTCAGTTGTAGGTGAAACAATCACACATACCTTAACCAGTGCCTTGGTGATGTTCCTTCTAAGGAGTTTGGAGCTGCAATATGTTGTTCAGTTCTTTGGTTTCTCAATGGATTTATTACATTTCAGTTTTTCTTCAGACTGGTTTGCCGAAATGAATAAACTAATAACAATGTGTCCAGAAATTATCTTGTATTAATGCTTCACTATATTTTTCTTTAACAGGTTCATTGTTATATTAGGAAAGTAATGAAATCATGATATTACTGCCAGGAATGATGTTAGGATATTTTTGGTCTATCACTCACCCTTTAGCATGGAGCATCTCCTCAGTCTGAAGTCTGAGGTTCTGGATGTGGGAATTAACATTTATTTAAAGGAAACATATCACAAATTGTCCACTTTATTAGCCTTTAAACGCAATTTGTGGTGCATTTAGAGTCTGTTGGAATGACAAAAATCATTATTCACTGCAGCTGTTGTGGAGATAATTATGTATACTGTTTTAATTATATTTTAAGACGTGCAGTTTCCTCTGTTATCTTTTGCAATTTTCAAATGTATGGAAAAATTCTTATGACCTTTTGTGAACATAACGTTTCTTCCCCGTTACATCATCATATCTCTATCAAACTACAAAAATGTCTGAACAGGGTGGAGGGTGAGTGGTAAGTTCTGCAAACTGGAGGGTGGTGAGGAATGCAGAGCCTTAAATGAATTCAAAGAGAACACACCAAAAAGACTTATTGTCTAGAATAGTCAGAACAGGGTTGAAGAGGATCCTATAAAGGTTCAACAATGAGGAATTGTGACCTGAGAAATGCAGTTCCACTCTATATAGAGCATGACCACTTTACAGACCAAAAACAGAAACCCAGTTTCAACCTTGTATCAACACAGATTATCCCAGTTGTATTTATAGACATTTCTGTGTTCCATTGTGCATAAACAACATGGTCATCTAGTTTTTTTTTTTTTTTTCCGTTTTCTAAAGCTGCTTCCAGACTGAATTGCACTCCTAAATTACATAATCTAATCTAATCTAAACCTCAGTACAAACAAATCTCCTAAAAAAGTGAAAAACCCTCATTGGTGAAATCAGGACAGGTCTATCTCCAAATTCTGCCAACGTATTTGGAAATAAATGGTCTTTGATGAACTGAATAATTTTTTACAATCAAAAATCATTCTAAAGTATCTTCACTTATGTTTTACTAAGCAGAATGGCACTGCTACTGCTCACCTAAAACTGCTTAATGTTGTGTTTCAGGCATTGGATATAAAAAGGTTTCGTGTTACTCTGTTCATGGGCCGATCATCGTCTCTTCGTAGACATTCTTTCCAAGATTTGCATCTCCCAAAAAGCTTTCTCTTGGTTTGCTGATTATTTTACAAGGAGGACACCATATATGGAATGCCAAAACGCTCAGTTAAATAAAACCTTATCGTATAAATATCTACATGAAAAATTAAGAGAGACATTTATAAAGTGACAATGACACAATAAAAAATAAATTATATGAAATTCTGAGCTCATTGGTTTGATTTTTTATTTATTTAATTACATCAGTTTTTATTCCAAAACATCTTTTATCACCAAGTCATCTTTAATTTCTTATTGGTGCTTTCCCAGTGGCTTATTTATTCAAAAGGCAATTTTCCAATTAATGAATTCATTTGCCAATCAGCGTCCTGAATATATATTGGATTTCCTTTGTGGCTTTATCCAGAAACTCATAATATTGGCAGAATATTTACTCACTTTTTAATGTGGCTGAGACGTTAGGTCCTATTGCACTTAAAATGGGTTATCTTGGTTATCCTAGCTCAAATTATCTGTGATCAGGTTGCACAAAAACAGGATAGGGGCAGAAGGATATGGCCTGCAACGAATTTAGCTGATTTTTTACAGAAAAATTCTTACAATTTGAAGTTCAGTCTGTGCATCACCACCAAGCCCATTACCCATGTCATACCCATTTAATACTAATTTAGAGAAAATATCTGAATTCAAAAATCTAAACCAATCATACCTTCATGAAGTCATTCACCAATTAAGTCCTCCTTTTTGCTGCCTCATTTTTTATTACCCTCAAATTCTCTTAAAGTTCTATGCTGTCATGGAGTCTGATCCGATTCAAATGATTAACTACTTAAATCTCCTCTCAGATGCCTTCCCCCAGAATTCAAAAGCAGCAGTTATCAAACCCCTTCTAAAGAAGAACAACCTGGCCAATGCATAACTACAGGCCAATCTCTAATCTCCCATTCAAAAAAAGATTATTGAAAAAGCTGTGTTTCAACCTTTAAATAGCTTCCTAACAATGATCATCTGCTTTGATATTTTTCAGTCTCACTTCTGTGCTCCACACAGCACAGAGACTGTCCTTGTCAATGTTTTCAATGATGTCTGCAAAAATACAATGGTTGAACCACAGTGCTGTATCTCTTAGACCTCAGTGCTGCATTTGACTCTGTTGATAATAAAATACTATTGGAATGACTGGAGAGCTAAAGAACAGGAAATTCTTTGTCAATAGGCCATTTTTCATCAGAACAAACAGAAATCACATGCGGGGTACCCCAGGGCTCCATCCTGGGGCTACTTGTTTTCAATATCTACATGTTCCCACTAACCCAGATTGAAACATCCAGTAAGATTAGCTACCATAACTATGCAGATGACACTCAGTTTTACATTACAATGTCACCAGGTGACTATGAACCCATCCAAATCTTGAGTAAATGCATTAAGCAAATCAATATTTGATTATCCCATTAACAAAACTGAAGTGATTATTTTTGGACCTACAGAGGAATGATCAAAAGTAAGCACACAGATTCAATCAACACAACTAGAAACTACTGATCGGGCCTGAAATCTTGGTGTAATAATGGACTCAGACCTGAACCTCAAGGCAATGACAAGTTTAGCCTTCCGTCACCTGAAGAAAATTTCTGGGAGTAAAGGACTAATGTTGGAACGGGACTTTGACAAACTCATCCATGCATTCATCTTTAGTGGGATTGATTACTGTAACAGTGTCCTCACAGGTCTGCCTACAAAGTTAATCAGACAGCTGAAGCTGATCCAGAACACTGCTGTACGTGTCCTAACTCGAACCAGGAAGGTAGAACACATCACCCTGGCTCTAAAGTCCTATCTCTGGCTCTCTGTAGCTCAGAGAATAGACTTCAAAACTACCTTTACTAGTTTATGAATCATTGAGCTCCTGAATATGTTGAAGACCTGCTGTCACGATACCAACAACTTAGGCCACCCAGGTCCTCCAACTCTAGTCTATTAATCATCCCTAAACTCAGAACAAAATATGGACACACTCCCATATCTCTGAGTTCCATGTCCACAACATCTCAGATCTGGACATCAGAATCTGCTTCTGTGGACAGAACCTTCACTTCCATTGTCCCCAAGTTCTGGTACACTGCCCCTACCAGCATAAGATCTGTTGACAGCTAGGAAAGCTTGATGTTCCAGTTCAAGACCTAATTTCTGAAATCTCTACTGGTAGATGTGGGTATTTGTTTATCATTTTATTTATTCTTAATGTGTTCATTTGATGTCCTCTTTTTAGTTTTAAGGAATTTTACTGTAAAGTTCTTAGTGATTTAATCTGTGAAAGCAGTTGAATGAATATTTCCGTCCTTTCTAATTGTTCCTGCTTCCTCCACAGAGTGGACCAGCACAGCTCAGAAGTTCTGAGTGTTCAGTCTGCCCAGAAACATCAAACACAACTGGACTCCATACTTATGGTATGTACATGTACAACTACTTATCCATGGGATTTTGTTCTCAGTCATTTCCATGTTGCACATTGTAGACCAGAGTACCTTCAGTCAGTCCAACATGAATCTGATGTTTGGTTCCTTCATATATTATTCTGTTCCAGCTGCTGGAGGACAACATTGTAACTTTTGTGAAGAATGAGCTGAAGAAGATCAACAAGGTTTTGAGTCCAGATGACCCAGAATTCTCAGAGAGTCAGATAGATGATGAAGAGGTGTTGGAAGGTGATGATGAAGAGCAGAGGTGGAGCAGCAGAGAGGCATTGATGAAAATCACACTGAACTTCCTGAGGAAGATGAAGCAGGAAGAGCTGGCTGAGCGTCTGCACAGCAGTAAGAGGATTTCTACCAAGATTTTAGATGATGAATAAGTCTTGGATTTACTGTATGTCTAAAGAGATGGAATCACATTAAATCAGATAATCTAAAGAAGATAATTTTGATTGCTGTCTGTTTGTACTTTTTGTGTTTATTTAGAACTATATGCTTCAGTTTGTCAACGTAAACTTAAATCTGGTCTGAAGAAGAAGTTCCAGTGTGTCTTTGAAGGGGTCGCTAAAGCAAGAAGTCCAACCCCTCTGAACCAGATCTACACAGAGCTCTACATCACAGAGGGAGGTACTGGAGAGGTTAATGAAGAACATGAGGTCAGAAGGATTGAAACAGCATCCAGGAATAAACACAGACCAGAAACAACAATCAGACAAGAAGACATCTTTAAAGACCCACTTGGAAGAGATCAACCAATCAGAACAGTGATGACAAAAGGAGTGGCTGGCATTGGGAAAACAGTCTTAACACAGAAGTTCACTCTGGACTGGGCTGAAGACAAAGCCCACCAGAACATCCAGTTCATCTTTCCATTCACGCTCAGAGAGCTGAATTTGCTGAAAGGGAAAAAGTTCAGCTTGGTGGAACTTGTTCATCACTTCTTTACTGAAACCAAAGAAATCTGCAGCTTTGAACACTTCCAGGTTCTGTTCATCTTGGATGGTCTGGATGAGAGTCGACTTCCTCTGGACTTCCACAGCAAGGAGATCCTGACTGATGTTACAGAGTCCACCTCAGTGGATGTTCTGTTAACAAACCTCATAAGGGGAAAACTGCTTCCCTCTGCTCTGCTCTGGATAACCACACGACCTGCAGCGGCCAATCAGATCCCTCCTGATTGTGTTGGCATGGTGACAGAGGTCAGAGGGTTCAATAACCAACAAAAGGAGGAGTACTTCAGGAAGAGATTCAGAGATGAGGAGCAGGCCAGCAGGATCATCTCCCACATGAAGACATCAAGAAGCCTCCACATCATGTGCCACATCCCAGTCTTCTGCTGGATCACTGCTACAGTTCTGGAGGATGTGTTGAAGACCAGAGAGGGAGGAGAGCTGCCTAAGACCCTGACTGAGATGTACATCCACTTCCTGGTGGTTCAGAACAAAGTGAAGAAGAGTAAGTATGATGGAAGAGTTGAAGAGAGCAGGAAGATGATTGGATCTCTGGGAAAACTGGCTTTTATTCATCTGCAGAAAGGAAACCTGATCTTCTATGAATCAGACCTGACAGAGTGTGGCATCAATATCAGAGAAGCCTCAATGTACTCAGGAGTTTTCACACAGATCTTTAAAGAGGAAAAAGGAGGGCTGTACCAGGACAGGGTGTTCTGTTTTGTCCATCTGAGTGTTCAGGAGTTTCTGGCTGCTCTTCATGTTCATATGACCTTCATCAACTCTGGTGTCAACCTCATGGAAGAAACACAAACATCTAAGTGGTCTGTGTTGTTTAAGAATCCTAAACTACAGTCTCTCCATCAGAGAGCTGTTGACCAGGCCTTACAGAGTCCAAATGGACACCTGGACTTGTTCCTCCGCTTCCTTCTGGGACTTTCACTGCAGACCAATCAGAAACTTTTACAAGGTCAGCTGACCCAGAAAGGAAGTATCTTACACACTAATCAAGGAACAGCTCAGTACATCAAGAAGAAAATTAGTGAGAATGTGTCTGCAGAGAAAAGCATCAATCTGTTCCACTCTCTGAATGAACTGAATGATCGTTCTCTGATGGAGGAGATCCAACGGTCTCTGAGTTCAGGAAGTCTATCCACAGATAAACTGTCTCCTTCTCAGTGGTCAGCTCTGGGTTTCATCTTAATATCATCAGGAGAAGATCTGGGTGTGTTTGAGCTAAAGAAATACTGGCCTTCAGAAGAGGTTCTTCTGAGGCTGCTGCTAGTGGTTAAAGCCTCCAACAAATCTTTGTAAGGACACAGATTGTTACTCCTTTTATTGCTGATATACATACATCCATTTCATGTTATTTCAGTTTATTCATAATGGTCCAGTTCACAGTGATCCAGTTCACAAGAAAAGGCAACTTGTGTAAAATAGAACAGTTCCATTAATCTTTCCAGTGGGAAAATTTTTGGTTGAAGGAAATAAACAAAAAAACACCAGTTTAGAATAATTGTTTAACATCAGATTTTTCTCCTTGTCTCTTCAGACTAAGCGGCTGTAACCTCTCAGAGAGAAGCTGTGAAGCTCTGTCCTCAGTTCTCAGCGCCCAGTCCTCCAGTCTCAGAGAACTTGACCTGAGTAACAACAATCTGCAGGATTCAGGAGTGAAGCTTCTATTTACTGGACTGGAGAGTCCAAACTGCAACCTGGAAAGGCTCGGGTACAATGTTCTCATTCATGTTGGGACCAGATATCTGTACATCAGTTAGGTTAACTCTAGGTGTTTAATGGCTAAAGACTATTTATGTACATGCACAAACAATCTGAAGATAACTGGATATTATGTGTTATGAAGACTATTAAATTCCCACAGATAGATTGGTTGATGGATGGCAAATTCAATACCCTACTTTTCTCTTGGTCTCCTCAGACTGAGTGGCTGTAACCTCTCAGAGAGAAGCTGTGAAGGTCTTTCCTCGGTTCTCAGTTCCCAGTCCTCCACTCTCAGGGAACTGGACCTGAGTAACAACAACCTGCAGGATTCAGGAGTGAAGTTTTTATCTACTGGACTGAAAAGTACAAATTGTAACCTGGAAACTCTCAGGTACAATGTTCTCAATCCTGACCGAACCACATTTTTTTCAATCAGTCAGGTTTTATCTAATTGTTCAGAGGTTTAAGAATATTTATATACATGCACAAGAACTCTGAACATAAGATGTTTTGTTTTATAACAATTAATTTCACATGGATGAATTGGTAGGTGGATGGCAAATTTAATATATTTTTCTCCCTATCTCCTCAGACTGAGTGGCTGTAACCTCTCACAGAGAAGCTGTGAAGCTCTGTCCTCAGTTCTCAGCTCCCAGTCCTCCACTCTCAAAGAAGTGGACCTGAGTCACAACAACCTACAGGATTCAGGAGTGAAGTTTCTATCTGCTGCACTGCAGAGTCCAAACTGCAACCTTGAAAGGCTCGGGTAAAATGTTCTCATTCATGTTGGAACCAGATATCTGTACATCAGTTAGGTTAACTCTAGGTGTTTAATGGCTTAGGAATTTGTATGTACATGCACAAACAATCTGAAGATAACTGGATATTATGTGTTATGAAGAATATTAAATTCCCATAGATAGATTGGTTGATGGATGGCAAATTCAATACCCTACTTTACTTTTGGTCTCCTCAGACTGAGTGGCTGTAACCTCTCAGAGAGAAGCTGTAAAGCTCTGTCCTCAGTTCTCAGCTCCCAGTCCTCCACTCTCAGAGAACTGGACCTGTGTAACAACAACCTGCAGGATTCAGGAGTGAAGTTTCTATCTGTTGGACATAAGAGTGCAGAATGTGACCTGAAAAGCCTCAGGTACAATGTTCTCAATCCTGTTGAAACTAAATTTCCGTCCATCAGTCTGGTTCAGATTGATTGATTAATACTAGATATTTCTGTCTTCTCAGACTGAGTGGCTGTAACCTCTCAGAGAGAAGCTGTAAAGCTCTGTCCTCAGTTATCAGCTCCCAGTCCTCCACTCTTAGAGAACTGGACCTGAGTAACAACAATCTGCAGGATTCAGGAGTGAAGCTTCTATCTGCTGGACTGGAGAGCCCAAACTGCAAACTGGAAACCCTCAGGTAAAATTTTCTCAAGCCTGGTGAAACAAAATTGATGTTTTGAGACATGCTGAGACATTTCGGATGATATTTGAATGAATGTTTTTTTTTAAATTGTGATAACATGGACCACCAGTTTATGGTTGGTATTTTAGTTCCACTTCATATAAAGCTTTCAGCCAGCCTGTTCTGCAGTTTGTGGCAGTTTGCATCATCTGAGTGGAATTTTGGCCGAGATTAATATGTTTATTTTTTATTACCTATAGCAGTGTTTTTCAAACCTGGTCTTCAAGTTACACCACATGTTTTATAAGTATCCCTGCTTCAGCACACCTAATTTCAATTGATGGCTGATTAGCAGGTTGTTGCTTAGCTGCATTCATCTGAGAATGATGAGATAAAACAGGAAAACATCTGAAACATGTGTATACATCTAAAACTGTGTTATATGCAGTTTTATTTGTATTTTATTTATACCAGTTTCTGTGTTGTTTTTTTCTCCTGAACAACCTGGGTCTGATGTTCTAGTGTTCTCATCATGTGTTGGTTTGTGTGTCTGCGCAGCTTGTCAGGCTGTCTGATCACAGAGGAAGGCTGTGCTTCTCTGGCCTCAGCTCTGAGCTCCAACTCCTCCCATCTGAACAAGTTGGACCTGAGCTACAATCATCCAGGAGACTCAGGGATGAAGCTCCTGTCGGCTGGACTAAAGGATCCACACTGGAGACTGGAAGATCTCAGGTATGGAGTAACCTGTTGGAGGGGTTTCAGCTGCTAAAATATTGTTAAATAATAGAGATTTGTATTGGCAAGAATCTGGTGTTATGATATGTAGCAAAATACATAGGGGACGTTACGATATATCACAATACTATGAATAATAGTATGTATTGTGATTTTTGAAACTGAAATTTACCATAGAAAATCTGTCAATGCACTCTAAACACTCCAACCTGTTTCATCCATAACACATCCAGTTTTATTACTAGATCTAGTGGATCCAATGGAAAAAGAAGGTGAAAAAAGCCAACACTCATACATTTAATTTTATGACAAGATTTACTGTTATCATTAATGACTCACTTCAAATTCTTAAAAATAAAAATAAATAATTGACTTTCAAATATCGATACAATATTGTGAAAAAAAATATTGTGCTATATTGGCATATCAATATTTTCTCACATCCCTGTTAAATAACTTGGTTAAAATCTGTATCAAAAGTTGAGGTTTTGCTGAGAGGCAATCAAATCTAGACCAGTGTCTGCTTTGCAAATTGAAATAGGTGACAGAGTCGATCATAATATTCTCTTAGAAAGGCTTGAACATGTTGTAGGGATCAAGGGAACAGCACTAGGCTCATTTAAATCATATCTGTCCAACGGATTCCAGTTTGTTCATGTTAATGATAAATATTCTCACTCAGGGGTTCCTTTTGGAGTGCCACAGAGTTCTGAAATTGGACCGATTCTCGTTACTATATATATGCTTCCAACTGGTAAAATAATTAGTCAACATGGAATGAATTTCCACAGTTATGCTGATGATACACAATTATATTTATCCATAACACCTGGTGAAACCAATCAGTTAGGTAGATTACAAGCATATCTGGAAGACATAAAAACCTAGATGACTCAGAATTTTCTGATTTTAAATTCAGACAAGACAGAAGTTGTTGTCTTTGGACCAGAACCTTTAAAAAGGAAACTGCTAAATCAATCACTTCATTAATTTGGCCTCTGGTAATAGTGTAAGGAACCTCTGTGTAATTTTTGACAAAGACATGACATTTAAATCCCATATTAAACAGGTTTCTAAGATTTCTTTCTTTCACCTCCGGAATATTGCTAAAATTAGAAACATCCTGTCCAGGAGTGATGCAGAGAAACTAGTCCATGCATTTTGTGACTTCGAGGCTGGACTACTGTAATTCCTTATTATCAGGAAGTCCAAAAAATGCAATTAAAAGCCTTCAGGTGATCCAAAATGCTGCAGCAAGAGTTCTGATGAATATTAAAATGAGAGATCACATTTCTCCTGTTTTGGCTTCTCTCCATTGGCACCCTGTTAAATCCAGAATACAGTTTAAGATTCTCGTCCTTACTTATAAAGGCCTCAATAATCAAGCTCCATCGTACATCAGAGATCTATTGTTCGATTTGTTCATAACAGAGCACTTCATTCTCAGAATACAGGTATCCTGGTAGTTCCTAGGATTTCTCAAAGTAGAATGGGAGGCAGATCTTTTAGTTATCAGGCTCCTCTCCTGTGGAACCAACTACCCTGATCAGCTATAATGCCCCCTGCTGGATGGGGAATATCGGTCCAGATTATGCTCAAAGTCACCGAGCATCCTCCATGCTGTCTCTTCTCTGTCTTCTCAGACCCCAAGACGGTCGTGGCAGATGACCGCTTGTACTGAGCCAGGGTTCTGTCAGAGGTTTCTTCCTGTTAAAGGGGAGTTTTTCCTCTCCGCTGTTGCTACATGCTTACTCAATATGAGGGATTGCTGAGGAATTGCTGTTGTTGGAGTCTGCATGATCCAGGCACAACCTCATGTCGATGACTCAATGCAATCTGCTGGGAATCCTTACATAAAAATCTTTTAACTGATTGGAGTGTTTGTATAATTGGATTGAAATGACTTCTGTTATAAAGTGCCTTGAGATGACATTTGTTGTGAATTGGCGCTATATAAATAAGTGAATTGAAATGGAATTGATCAACAATTTATTATTACTATAATAACTGATGAAATTAAAGGATTTAACTAACTTATTAAAAATTGGTACCCCAATTCTATCTTTATAAAAACAATTTTATAACACTAGACACTCATTCTCTTCTGAAGAAGGAGTTCAGACATTGTGGAGTATTAATTTCAGCACACACAAGATTACAAAGTGACTTCACACTGTTTGATGTAGGTTTTTTCAGAAAATGTCGATTTTACTTTTTTTTAAATATTTTTATTAGAAGCAAGGAACACAGTTGTTACATGCTAATCAACAAGACGTATGCCCCTTTTGTCTTTTTTTTAATACAATATCCCCTCTGAGCCACCATAGTTTTCAGGAAATCACATCAGAGTTTGCCTGGTGACCAGATGTTTAACATGAATCTGAGGAGAAGAACATCCTGCACCTGCAGGAAAACATCACGATTCCTCTTTAGACCAAGCTCAGCTGTCAGTTTGGATCAGGCCGGCTTCACCTGGCAGACAGCGCTCAGGGTATAACTCACTGAGCCACAAATGTTTCCTGCAGCAGCCTTAGGTGACTCCTGAGGGCCAAATCCAGGATGAGGGAAGATCAGTAGCTAAGCTCTGCTGAGACTAAACTGGGTTTAAGCTGAGTCTAAACCTGCTCCACACCAGTCTAAGATGAGTTTGATCTCCTTTAAGCCAGAGAACTGAATGAACTTCCTGGTTTTATTGGACCTTTAAATTCCTTCATGTTGTCTGATTTATTGGAGGAACATGAAGTCGTGAAGTCGTGAAGGAAACCAGGCTGCAGTGACAAAAAGTCAACACCAGGTGGCACCATCATCCACTTCAGAACTGGACCTGTGTATGGACTTACACAGCTGCGTGGGGGGTTCTGTGGTCTCGATCCGATGCCGGTTCCGCTCAGACTGCGAGCGAGGCGTCGCAGGGTGTAAATGGTTTAACGTTCCTGTTTCCTTGCTAAAACTTAAATTTGTACAAATAAAGTCATTAAGTCCACACTTAACTGATGTGTTAGATTAAATAATGTATCAAATGTTTATTTTCCTTAAAAAATGCCATACCAGCAGCATACAGAGTGCAGACTTTAACGAGTATCCGTGTTGGTTTCGTGAAGTATTGGTGACCGCAGTAAATCCTGAATAGCGACTTTGTCACCATCTTAAATCTACTGTCATAAACCATAACTTAACAGTTTGCTTGAGAAGAAAAAAACCCAGGAAGAGCTACAATGTTTGTAACAAGGAGCGCAGAGCCCAGTTCTTAAATGAGAATACTTAGAAGTTGGTCGCTGTGTGCTGTTTACTTTTACTTTAACAGGGTTTTTCATACATAGGAAGCTCAGCGGCGACCGCCACTGTCTAGTTTATTACCGCCACCTGCTCACGATGGGGATATAAATAAATACTTTCAGCACTGCTGTCAGGTTTATGCCCTCAATGGTCAGGATTTAACTGCAGTTAGACAAACGCAGCATCAATGCTGGTTATGCGCTGTTTCGATAGCGCAATTTCTTTCCTAAAAATTGCCTAGCAATAAATCTGGCGAAATTTCTGACCACCGTTTACTTTATGTGAAAATTTTTCACCGATATTCCCGACAGATTAGAGACCCGTCTTGTTCTTCATGTTTGCAGAAGTTTGTCTGCATTATAAACTGCATGCACACTTGGTACATTCAAGAAACATTATGTGTTCTGTGTTGTTTTTGAATATCATAGCTAAGTAAAACTTATTTACGTTATCTGGAATCCAGCGAGTTACTGAGACTGTTATTTGGTGTGTAGATAGGCAGAGAAGGCAGGGTTTAAGCTGAAAGTACCTTTTTTTTTATTGGAATTTATCGGCCATTATATCGGCTATCGGCCTTTGCTATGGTTTTATATTGGTATCGGACCCCAAAAATCCATATCGGTCTGGCCCTAATTATTGGTTCCCATTGTGAGTCTCAAAGTTTCTAAAAGCTCGGTTAGTGGTGACGGGTGTTTACATGCAGAGAAATCTGATTCTCCAATCACAGTATCTGGACACCTTCGTCCGATTTCTAAAACTCCAGTTTGGTTCAACTTAAGTCAAGCTAAGGTGTATACATATATTTCAAAAGACCAATTTCAGTCGGACTATTGCAATAATTTGAATTTCTCTTACTGCATTTAAACACACTGTGTTTCCTTCTGTTTCTGCACAAAGCCAGTAGGTTGAAGAGTTAGTGTCACTCCTCCTTTTTGCTGTCAAAAAAACAGGCCAAAATTGGAAACACCACTACATGATTTTTCAACATTGTAAATGTTTAAGGGAATCGTTGGATGTGCAAACTTTATGTTATTTTAAGTCCTCTGCAAGCAAAATAAAGGTATCTTTAATGCCAAAGTAGCCAACATGATCAAACACAGTACAAACACAGATGACCCTCATCTGAAGGGTATATTATGTAATCTAAGCCTGAGGAGGATTTTGCTCATCTGACAGTTTTGTCAGGACAAGATAGTAAATTGGTGACAACTCGAAGCTCTATCGCAAATCTGAGAACTATTTTGGGTTATACACAGTCATTGGGTGGCGCTAATCTGCATTCTAGCTCCACAGGGGAAGAAAACTCCACTTCCACAGGAAAGGGAGGGGGGAAGAAGACCAGAGGTTTCTCCAAAGGGAAGAACTTCAGCATCCAGATCCCTCCTTCGCTGGCGAAGGAAGGCACATGAGTTTCTAGGAGAAACTAATTCCAAGGGACAAAGACTACAGAGCAATCAGGTGAATCGCAAACACCGATTAAGCGAATATCACTGCTCTGTGTCACAGCCTACAGAAAGCTTTATGTATAACAGACGGCCATGAGAGGAGAAAGGGAGCAGACCCCATATTCAGTGGGAATTGAACCAGCCGGTGCCGCATTCATTCACCGCCACAGAGCCGACATGAGGTGAACGCCAAGCTGGAAAAGACTCCAGAGATACTGTTTCAGTGAAGGTTGGAGCCGATCGCTGAGTGGGCATGCTAGAGAAGACAAAGCAAGACGTCAACTTCACAAGCTTCCTGCGCTACTAGCCACTGAACAACAGTGAGTTTGCTAAGCCATGTTAGCCTATTGTTAGCCTGATGGCTAACGTCTTTTGAGATCACAGAGAAGCCTGGAAAACTATCTGTTTGGGTAAAACCAGGCAGTTCAGCCTGAAGGTTTAGCCAGCGTTTTCAAAAAGAAAACAAAAAAGAGTCATAAGAGTGGCTCTAAATAACACCACGTGGGTTAGAGGCAAGCTACATTGTAAGATTATTTCACATATGGTTTAGGCCTGCATTTCATAAACAAAGATTCCTATTGACAGCATTCAAAATAGAGATTGGTTTAAATTAGATTGTTAAAACACAGAAACTAATTTTGTTAGCCGTGTTTGAACCCGCCTTCATGTATCAAATACTGGAAGTAGATCGTTTACTGCTGTGCTCAATCGATAAAATAATTTTCCACAGGTTAATGACTTCTCATCCAGTGAAATTTTAAACAAAACATTACTTAATCTTTACATTGTTGATTGTTTAGACATAATTCAATGTTACTAATTAGTTAAACTATCACACTTATAAAACTAATTTAGCTTTCATAACAGCACAGCAATTTTAGAATTTATGTTTTTTTATTTTATGCATGTTTATCCATTCATTATGTTTTATTTCCGGTAGTTATTCATTTCTTTTAATCAGTTGTGTGTGTTACTAGCTTGGGTGATTAAAATGTTTGTCTTATTTTTCTTTTTTTGTAAATAAATTATTATATTTTGGAAAGTCATTGTTTGTCATTTATTCCACACACGTTAAGTGATTGCTGTTCAATGACCGTCTAAAGCTGACTCTAAACATCTTGTTTATTCACCTCAGCCTTAACCAGGAAGGTGTTAAACTATCACTGAGACTGAAATATGTGGCTATTAATATAGTTCCTGACATGTCAGGTGGTGCCCTGTATGAAATAATTTTCCATAAATTATTAATCTTTTTGATTACCATACGAAATACTTCATATATATT
Source organism: Apricaphanius iberus (assembly GCA_028564705.1). NCBI lineage: Eukaryota > Metazoa > Chordata > Actinopteri > Cyprinodontiformes > Aphaniidae > Apricaphanius > Apricaphanius iberus. The sequence continues at coordinate 240,399 of JAPXFQ010001124.1, read as the reverse complement.
CGTAGCCAAATGGTTGCATCCTTCTGCATCCACAAAAACTGTTTGTAATTTTGTTTTTGTAGATTCATACAGCTGCCTTGTCACAGGGGACAGACTGTTCCAAACCCCTTCCCCTTCAGACCTGGGACTGAAGATAGGATCCTTCCATCCTTAGTCCAGGTACACAATTAAATAAGTGTTAGGGTTCCAGTTATATTAGATGTCCAAGCCATCCCTTGAAAATTAGAATTCAATCAAAGCGTTTATTACATGCTTAAAAATATACATATTGTTATAAATATAGATTAACTGAATATAAGAAAAATTAACCCATACCTGAAGGTACAGTAAATTGGACAAAATAGGATACGAGTAAAAATTTTAGGAAAACTAACTAAATGATTTTGACTTTGAAATGTTGACTGACTGATTTTGTATCATTTGGACATTTGGTTCGATTAGCATCTATTGGGTTTGTGTAAAATAGTTTTTTTTAATTCTTTTTAAAAGTAATGTTTATCACACCAAAGAGTTAACCAACTGAAAGGGATGCACTAGTTCTGAGTGTTGCTTTTTTATTTAAAATCCAAATGTTCTATCTAAAACAGTCAGTGTGGCTGCCTCTTTAGGTTAAAGGTCTGAACTACATTGTAATCTCTATCAGCCAAATCCTTTGTGGTGATATGTGACGTTAGCCGGTTACTTGGACAGGTGACTTGGAGTTGGTTTTTATGAGTTTGTTATGTTGATGCAACAGCTTGCTGTCAGCCGTACCTCCTGCACAGGTCTTTTTGTAAAGTGCCTTGAGATGACATCTGTTGTGAAATGGCGCTATATAAATAAACTGAATTGAATTGAATTGAGACCGGACTTCTGTAGGCGTATGTTCCACTTTCAGTGTCAGTGTTTTAGAGCGTCCAGGTCCTGACGGTATTCTTCTCACACCTGGAACAAACAAATATCAAGGCTCTTTATCCAGCCATGATAGTGACTACTTTATTATATTTATGCATCAATAATCAGTCTAATGTAATAAATTCATCATTCTTAAGTCAATAATCAGTCTATAGGGTCTTGGTCTAGAGGTTAGGATGTTCAATTATTTATAAATGAAAGAATGAGAAAAAAACTTGATGTTCTGACACTTTAGTTAAACTGAATATTTATTTTTAGTGATTAAATATTGAATGGAATTATTCATTTATTCTAATTATGAATTAAAACCAAACTATAAAAGAAATCAAACTTAGCTGCAGGTAGCTAAAGAGAGGATCTAGGACAAGACACTATTAGCTGATTAACTTTCATTTGAAGGTCAGTGTGTTGTTTTCTCTCTCAAATTCAACATAAAGGTTTTGTGTTCAATCTGGATCTTAAAGGAAAGATCTGGAACAAAACACGAGGAATGATTTATCTCTGGTGGAATAAATAATGTTAAAATTATTGGTTTTAAACAATTAATTAATATCCACTTTTTTGATTGTTTGCATATTTGTTAAAGAACTGTGACATAATTTCTTACCTTTTTCTCCTCAACGTGGAGGTACAATAAAACAACAAATAAGTATCAACAAAGTATTCAGATAATGAACAATCAAAACTCAAAATATCCAATAAACCCATAAATACGCTGTTTATCAATGTTTGTCCCTCCTTGTCAGTTTCCTTTCCTACTGAATGCCGCATATACATCTACATTCAGCTTTTGCTCCTGAACAATATTCCAATTAGTCTAAAAAAGAACTATAATACAGAAGACACTCGAATTATCAAGAAAACATAAACAGAACAAACACATATCAAGCTTATTTAAATACCTAAAAGATATAAACACTCATTTTAAGTACCTGAAAAATGAGATGTTAAATCTGCCTCCACTCTCCCCTCCGTCTCAAACATGAGACAGGTTTTGAGTGTGACAGGTTGATGATGGCTGTTCTGCCTTGGGTGTGTTAGATTTATCAGTCAGCTCATGCCAAAGGGGGCGGGAACTTATGAGCAGCCAGAGAAACAGGAGCGACCGCTGTAAGTAGTTTGTTCAAAAACTGCAGAAAAAGTGTGTGTTGAACCCCCTCACTGGGAAAAGTGTCCCCTACAGGTGCGACACCCATGTTCAACACCAACAGAGATGGATTTAATCTCCAGAATTCTAGATTTGATCAGCTAATGTTTCTGAAACAGAATGAGGAACATCATAGTGGCTTAACTCACTCGTCATCACCTCAAATCAATCCAGACGAGCTGAATTGATTCGGATTGTGTGACTGAAAAATGATCCCAAATGTTCATTTAGTGAGAGTTTGCGTCCCAAAGAAAACATGATGCTAATAAGAGGGTTCAAAATGAGCTCGGTTCTAGACGGAGTCTAAATGAACCTCTTTTAGTCCATATTGTTTCTGCTGATCATGAAAATATGAAAATATGTGAAAGAGAGCAGCTGGTCTGAAATTTTCAGTCAAAGGAGCAGCTGAGGTGATCTGAAGGTATCAAGCGGTCCTGAAGCGGTTTGGCGGTGTTCACTCAATGACTGAAGCCTTCAGGATCAACAGGGTCGCTTGGTGGGTCGGGGAACCATCAAGATGACAGATCAAACAACAGAGCTCAGCGTTGTGGAGCCTGGAACCTTCAACAGCATGATGTTCAATCCTGCAGCTGAAACCCTGTTGTCCTCTGCAAAGAGGTGTGCAGTCCAGATGAGGCCTTCATCAGAGACTCTTCTGGAGGACATGAGGTCCAGAGGCAGCTTCTTCCCTTGTCAATCCACCATTCAAATGCTGCTCAGCTCTGCTTTGGTTCTGCTGGTAGAACAGAACCTGGAGCTTCTCGAAATGTCCGTCTGACTGCTCCACAGGAAGCTGTCTTCTTATTCCACCGTTACATATTGTTCTGGGGTTTTCCCAGTCCAATAGAGAACCAGTGTTCAACATCAAAGGTGACTGTGTGGAGGTGGTTCACACCTACAAATACCTGGGAGTGCAGCTGGATGACAAACTGGACTGGACTGCCAACACAGACGCCCTGTGCAGGAAAGGACAGAGCCGTCTGTACTTCCTCAGAAGGCTGGCGTCCTTCAACATCTGCAAGAAGTTGCTACAGATCTTCTACCAGTCTGTAGTTGCGAGCGCCCTCATGTACGCAGTGGTGTGTTGGGGGGGCAGCCTCAAGAAGAAGGACGCTGGACGCCTGAACAAACTGGTGAGGAAGGCAGGTACTGTTGTTGGCACAGAGCTGGACAGCCTTACATCTATGGCAGATAAACGGACTCTGAACAGGCTACTGTCCATCATAGACAGTCCACACCATCCACTGCACAACGCCATCTCCAGGCAGAGGAGCAGCTTCAGTGACAGACTGCTGTCATTGTCCTGCTCCACTGACAGACTGAAGAAATCGTTCCTCCCCCACGCCATGCGGCTCTTCAACAACTCTAGGGGGAGGGCCATAAAATCAACCATAGAGCACTGGACTTAATGCTAATCACACCATGCACCTTCGGTCACACATGCACTTTATCATACACACACATCTACAAGTTGGACTCTAAGTATGTACAAACTGACCATTACTCAAGTGTTTCTGTATACTGACATCTGCACAACTGCACCTGAACTGGACTGGCAGACATTATACTTTTTTATACCATTATATTTTACCTTAGTTCTTCTTTTAAATTTTTATATTGTATTTTCCCTGCATGCCCCTGTGTTCCCGTAAGCTGCTGGAACTGTGAATTTCTCTTGGAGATGAATAAAGTATCTATCTATCTATCTATCTCTCTATCTATCTATCTATCTATCTATCTATCTATCATCTATCTATCTATCTATCTATCTCTCTCTCTCTCTCTCTCTCTCTCTCTCTCTCTCTCTCTCTCTCTCTCTCTCTCTCTCTCTCTCTCTCTCTCTCTCTCTCTCTCTCTCTCTCTCTCTCTCTCTCTAGAATGGCTCTTTAGCCTGATGTGAAACTGAGATGTCTGTATTAGATGATTCAGACACATTTCACAGGCTTTGGATGGAGGAAATTACATCTTGTTTCAAACCTGGAAGAGCAGGTCTTCCAGACTTCAGTGGTTTCACTGCTCACATTATTATCGTATATCTCTTATTATTCTAGGAAGAAGATAATCAAATAGGATTGTTTTCATACTTGAATAATCCAACAAAGAAGATATTTGGACCTCATTCTGTTGAGTTTGTGCTCTTTGATTTTGGCTTCTGCTGCTAGACGGGAACCAGATCTGAGCTTTTAAATGGACCCAGTTTCTTTCCAGCTTTAATCCAGAACTTCATAGCAGCAGCAGCAGCTGTGTAGATGAATACACATTAAACTAGTATTAATTAGTTCTTATCAGAGGCTGAATGTAGAAAGGGGAACATATTGTCACTTCTAAGGGTTCATTAATTTTTGTTTTGGCTCTATGAACGCGTGGAGTTTGATGTTGTGCTACAGAAGAACAGAAAATATAGGCAAGTCAAGGCAATTTTATTTATATAGCACACTTTCCACACAAGGCAATTCAAGGGGCTTTACATGATTCAGTGAAAATGAAACCAAATACATGATTACAGAAGAATGATTAGATTATTTGTTCCCTCTTATTAAGGCAGAAAAACTCTTCTCCATGAATTCCTCCTTTATGAGCCACAAATTGAGCAGAACTTATTAAGATCAGAGTTAATATGCAACAACGTCTTTCCTTCAGATCAGCAGTGCAGAATTAGTCGACTAGTTGAATCCAACTCTTCATTTATGGCCTTTTACTGGTAGAACTGGCTCAGTCCCAGTAAGTCATGAACAAATGTTAAATAATGACTATTTAAGACTTAATACTCAGCTAATATGTATAATCATTGGCAGCTACTTAAGGGTTAATTTCCTAAAATAAAGAGCTGAACAAAGAATACAAAAACAGCCAAATCAGCAGGTCAGAGGTCAAAGGAAACCGGAAATTTGGATCGGCCAATAAAAAGCCAGATCGCTCCGTCTCTAAACTATTCTACGGATTAATTAAATCATCAACACTTAATATGATTTTGATCTATTCTTGACAATAGCAGACATTAAATAATAATTTAATATGTGAGCCACCATACAGATAAATTTATATTGTTTACAAATAATAGCAGGATCAGAATCAGGCAAGAAATGTGTCGTAGGTTGAACTAAAATAGATTTAAAATGAACATAAAAGATCCACAGAAACAATAGTGAAAAATGTGCATTTAATAAAAGTCTTGCTGTTTTCATAAGTTGACAGCAAAACCTCGGATGAACATAACTTCCTTCTTTTTTCCTCAGACGGATGGATTTTTCTAGGTTCATTCTCATATTTATCTGTGATTATCAAACAGATTTGGTCAAACTTTTACACAGACACATCTTTCTGCTGATAAACACTGATATAACAGTAGAAGGAGAAGCTTCTGGTCATGAATGAGCTTTGTTTCATCCACTTTGTTCCTCCTTAGATCGACCAGAAAGGAACAAAAACTTCACTGTCATCATAACAGAATAAAGGAAGTGCCTCATTATATATTCTTTTCACTTTCATATTGGCATTGCTGCAGTTGTTTTTGGATATAACCCAGTTTGGTTCTGCTGTGGTTCTGTTGGGTCTCAGTCTATTGTTCAGATGTTCTCATTCAGCTCTTTGGACCGTTTGAACAAACTGTAAGTTTGCTTTGTTTCCTATTGAATTTTGTCTTCAGGAACTTTCCTGCTTGTTTCTGCTCTCTGATGTCTGGAGAAAATGTTCACTTCTGATTTCAGCTCAAAGTTTCATCTCTCTGCTGCTTGAAGTCTAATGTACCTTAGATTATTGATGAACTAGAATCAAACTTGATGAACAGCTCATGGTTCTTTGTTTTCTTCTCTCAACAAAACTGTCCTGTTTTTATTTGCAGGAATCAAATTTTGATTTTCCCCATAAAAGTCATAAACAACAGCTTCTTTTGGAAGAGTAAGAGTTTTTCAAGTCAAATTACATTATAGTTTAAATTTGTTTCATTTAGGGAGATTATTTTTTAGCTTTGACAGAACAGATATAACACTTCTAAAGTTTGACGATTGTGGAATAAAAGAGTTCCTGATGTTCAGTCAGAGTAAATCAGCGGAAGTGTTGCTCCATGGCTCCATCTAGTGGACAGATAGTAGAAGTACAGCAGATGAAGGCAGCTTCCTCTGCCTCCCACTGCTGTCTGACTGAATTAAACTGATATGAAGCAGAGAAGAAGAGCCAATCAGAGGAGGAGCAGCTGATCTGTTTCCAGCACTAATGATGTGCAGCAGGATGATGAGAGTTGATGATGATCAGATGAATGATTTGTGTTTCCTCTGCAGATGAAGGTAGAAAGTGTGTGTGAGCTGATGTGGATGTGAATTCAGCAGCATGGATCAGTGTGAGGACAGAGAGGAGGGAGTCCCTCCCTCTAAAAGCACTCTGTGTGGGGAAGATGAGAGCCAGAGCAAAGGTCAGAGGTGAGGTCACCATCTCTAACTGTCCATAGCCCTTTTCACACAGCGTTCTTCCCACTATATCAGGCCAAAGAAGACATAGTGGTGATGAAGCTGCTGCTGTTCCTCTTTGCTGCTTCATCCAGACTGAACAGAGGAACCTCAGTATACTATCAGCTTCTTCTTCTTCTTTCAAACAGCAAGTCAGTGTTGCAGAAGCAGCTGAGTGACACCAGCTAACCTGTTGCTTAGAGCTCTGGCTTCCAGCAGGAAGACACATCTGGAAAAACTCACCAACTTCCAACACATTTCCTGGATCTTCATCACCAACATGGGTTCAATAATAATCATCCTAGAAAGAAGAATGGCTGATCAGACATTTATAAAACATGATCACATTGATTTTCTGTTTAAATACAACCTAGATCAAAAGATCAACAAAACCAGATGCTCACTGTTATAGGTATTGACTGGGTTTCAAATGGGTCTTTAGAAAATCAGTTCAGATGTACCAGAACCTCTGTTACCCATATGGGTCCCAGTTTCTACCCAGAGTTGCCCTGCATCAATAGACAATCAACATTATTGAACTTGGAGACACTTATATCATTTTCAGCCCGGGTTCTGTACAGATGGGTCCATTATGTATATATTGGCTGGTATGTTAGCAGAACCTCACAGAATGGGTTTTAATCATAATTTTTCTGTCAGGATCCAACAGAGAATCCAACCAGAACCAGAACCCAGCTGTGTGTCCTTAAAGAGCAACGAGTCAAAGGATATCAAAGTTGACTTTAAATCCCAAGGCTCTACTCCAGCAGAGAGGTGAGCTGTATCTAACTGCTCTAGATGAAGGTAGAAAGTGTGTGTGAGCTGATGTGGATGTGAATTCAGCAGCATGGATCAGTGTGAGGACAGAGAGGAGGGAGTCCCTCCCTCTAAAAGCACTCTGTGTGGGGAAGATGAGAGCCAGAGCAAAGGTCAGAGGTGAGGTCACCATCTCTAACTGTCCATAGTCCTTTTCACACAGCGTTCTTCCCACTATATCATATTTCAACATAAATGTGACAATCTGAACTCCAGTCTCTATTCAGGTAGATGAATATCAGCTGAGAAAACGTTACAGTTTAAAACCTGATTGGACAATATTTCGGACAAAATAAGGTTATCAACCAACTATTTAGAATTAAAATACTGGTGATACTAGTAAAGAATAATAGCTAAAATTTATGTAGCATGTTTTAAGATTTTCTTTGAACCTACAAATTGCTGAAGGTTTTTAATGAGAGTTTTTCTGTCAGGATCCATCAGAGACGCCAACCAGAACTAGAACCCAGCTGTTTCTCCTTTAAGAGCCATAAGTCCAAAGTAATAGTTCAACCGTTCAAAGCAACATGTTGCTCTCAGAAACAGATCTTTCTGCTCTTTAAACAAGGCTGGACATTTATGCAGGAGGATCAATGATCAGGAACATGTTGGAGGATTGGACCGGTTCTGATGGGAATCATTCAGAACATCAAGTTTAGGATCCGTCTGCTTCTGTTGGGTCTCACAGCTCTTTGTTTTAAAACCAGATGTATTTAAAATAATTCTTAAACCAAAACTTCACAAAAGGTTTTTTAATGAGAGTTTTTCTTTCAGGTTTCACCAAGAACCAGAACCAGAACCCAGCTGTGTGTCCTTTAAGAGCAACAGGTCAAAGCATCATCTCTTTGACTTTAAATCATCTGTTCCTCCACCATCAGAGAGGTGAGCTGTATCTAACTGCTGTAACTGTAGAAACTGAGTCAGTCTGAAATGTTTCTATGTTCCTAATATCTGTCATGTTTCTCCTCATATAATATCTGATTCAATCTGTTGGTCACCAACCTCCACATGTTCTAATAAGATCCATCATGTGAAGCAGCAACAGAACCATCTGGACCTCCTTCCTTGGTTCCTGAGAACATTGGATCATCTAACTGAAAGGTTTCTTCAGCTTCAGTCTCTGACTGGAAGCTTCAGATTTAGGAGCTGGAGTTGGAACACAGGCTGCACAGCATTTATCAGCCAATGAGCAGAGAGCTGGGCTGGGTGGGCGGGGCTTGTCTTTGTTTAAAGAGGCGGAGCAGCAGCAGTGTTCCACCAATAACAGACGCTCTCTGTGATCATGTGACTGATAGAAACACAATCAGATTCCTTTTTTTTTCTCTCCCTCTCTGTTCCAAAAGAGCCAGGTTCTACTGGGTTCTGTTGGAAAGTACACAGATGACATTAAGGAACATGTAACCAACTGGATCGTTGCCATGGCAACATTGAATGAAAGAACTTTAACATATAAAACAGGTCAATTAAGATCCAAAGTCACTACCCAATGCTTCTACACCACCAGCTAGTTAACAGAGGTCTCAACATCTGATCTGATATTTCCCTCAGATCCATTTAACCACCATTCATGGAGCGATACTGACCTCTACTGGCCAGTTATTGACACCATTTCTGCTATAACCCGCCAAAATATAAAGATGTAAATAAAGAAGGAAAAAACTCAATAAGGACATGTTTACTGTGGAGGAAATATTCTCTTTTTTTTGTTTATTGGAATTTAGGGTGTTTAATTAATAGAGGGTGATTTAATCTTGTTTCACGGGTCAGCAGGACCACAGATCACCTACCAGGAAACAAAGGAATCATCAAAAGGAACAACTTAGGCTTATAATGACATCAGGAGACAGTGATTATTGATTCATAAGATGTCTGGTGATACTTATACCAAACTCTATAAAGCTGGGTGCTAAGACTGTTTGTATTCAGACACTGACTTGACAATGCTATGCTGATTCGTGTCTCCTTGCATGCCAGAAAATGAAACGGGCTTAGGGAGAAAACTATTAAGCGATTTTTAGTTTAAATCTCGTTGTTCTTAAAGCTGCCATTTCATTTACATAACTTATTATTTTGACATTTGACATACAAACATTGAACTAAGTTTCGTTCAGTTTTCATCAACTACATATGTACATGAATCAGACTCAGTTATTTAGTCCAAAATTTATATTGAGACAAACACAAAGACAGAAGTGAATTTAGTTTGATATTTGGATCATTCTTTAAATTTAAAATTAGTTAGGTTTCCAGACAGATTACTGCTGAAAGAAATACTTTCTAAGAAATCCTTTCATGTTTCCAGTATTATCTCACAGGTTCAAACATCATCATCCAACATGGCTGATTATCAACCATTTCTACTATTAAACTAAATAGATATTACCAAAACTTAGAAGCAGCTGATCAGCTGACCTGGATGGTATAGTTAAGGTATGACGTAGTGAGCTCATGGAGGGCTTTAAAATCAATTATCAGAAATTTAAAATCAGTCCTAAAATGTCTGATCAGCCAGATGAGAGAAGCTAAAATGGAGGAAATGTTCTCATCTTTCCATGTCCGTTAATGAAATCCAGCAATATCTTGGAAACTCTGGAAGTCGTACTGACGTCCAGTAAATCGCTGCACAGTGATCCAGATGAGGTTCCTACAGCAGAACAGAACCTCTTAAAAAGTTTAGGAGGAACAGCATAATATGGAGAATCTGCAGAGAAGCTCTGTCCTCTGGACCATCTCCTGTGGAGAGGATAGAGAAAGAGGCTCAGATGGGTCAAAGACAGCAGAAACTGATGGATCAGAACCAGAACCTGGGATAACGCCTCCAGTTTATCACTGAAGAAGTGAAGAAAGTAAAGAAAGTAGCAGCAGTGGAATGATGAGTTTGTGGAGCTTTGAGAGCAGAGTCCTCAACTAAACCTGAGGGTCAGAATAATCTGACAGAATGTCTGAAAGGGTTCTGGTATTTATCCCATTTACTAATGATGCCAGCAGTCCTTTAATGGGTCAAACAAAACCTGCAGTTAGCTGTTTCTATGCTCAGCAGCTCTCAACTCTGACATTATCAGTGGTGTTGTCCAATAAGGTTTCAGGTTCAGTTCTACGCTGCTGGGCTCATCTAGGACCCACAGAGTCTAGTCTTTGACAGCATATTAATAACTGAGCTGTTTTCTGTATTTATAAATGAATTATCACTGAACAGATGTTGTTATTGGGCAACTGTGGCTCAGTGGTAGATAAGTTGGCTTGCAATTGTAGGGTCATAGGTTCGATTCCAGCTTCCTCCAGTCACATGTCGATGTGCCAAGGCAGCAAGGCACTTAAGCTCCAAATTCTACATTGTCCTACCGAGCCATGTTGGGTGTCGGTGGATGAATGGGTGAATGTGGCTTCAATGTAAAGTGCTTTGAGTGGTCAGTAAGACTAGAAAAGCGCTATATAAGTTCAGTCCATTTACCATTTATTAAACACTGATTAAAAACACAGATGACATAGCTTTAGTTGGTCTGCTCCAAGAAACCAAACTTACTGAGAAGCTAAAATGGATCCATATATGGTTGTGGATACATCATGTTATAACAGGTCGTCTTTGACCTCATCAAGCCGGTAAACTTTTTGTTCTCAGTTCTAGAGGAAAACTCTTCCTCACATCTTCTTCACTCTCTATCAGTTAATTGGCTGACTGTTAAGGACTTAGAAGTCTCAGACATCTCTGACTCACCTGAGCTTCTTGTAGCTCGTTACTGCTGTCATCAACTGTTAGCTGGTTAACACCTGAACAGGTCAGGTGTTTGAATCCTGAGACACACTGTCCCTCACTAGAGGATGGGGGATAAGAGGACAAGAATCAGACAATCAATGACACTTTTTTCTCAGAAAATATTGGATCCTGATTGCTCTATCAAGGGAGACAGTTTGGAGTCTCCTTCTAATAAACCTGAACTAGACCAGACTGAACTGGTGACCAGTAAAACATGAATCTCTGGGAGTCCAGGCTACTCCTCCACATATCCACGTGCCCCTCTGCAAGGCACTCAACCCCTAGCTGCCAATGATGTGTGTAAATGTTAATGTTTCTGGTGTAACTGACTCAATGTGACTTTAGTGTAAATGGATTGAGTGTTTGTTATGAGATGAAAATGTAGCTAATTGATCAGTTGTTGAACATCCCTAGCTGAATGATGGTCACTAAAAGTAGCAATTCACTAGCAAGGACCACGCTACGGATTCAGAATTTAACAGTTTATTGAAGGCATGGAGGGATGAATGGTCTTGGGGAGAAGTGATGTCGGAGACCCGGAGGAAGACTCAGTGTGTGAGTGAAGTCTTCAGGAAATCATCTTTCCGAGCCTGCTCAGGAACCCCCCTGACAGAACCTGAAAGAGAGAGATGTTAGAAGAGGTGGTTCAGGGATGGACTGGATCTCAGAAAAGGGAGGCTGTGCCTGATTGATTTGCAAAGAAAAAAAAAAGGGGTCAAAGAGGCGGGTCGGGAGAACCCGTAGAGGTGGCAGGTCAGGAGAACCCGTAGAGGTGGCGGGTCGGCAGGACCCAGGGGGACAGGAAGGGAGGGTATGAACAAGACAGACAAGGGATGAAATGTAGGCAGAGTTTATATGTGTAACACAGCATGATTAGAGAGCTGAAGAAGGGCCTAGGTGCCGAGTGAGTTCAATCAGGAATAATTAGGAAGTACAAAACGGTTTTGTGACGTGGGCCTTCTCCTGAACCTAACGGTGCTTACACTCCAAACACAATAGACACGACCAAAAATTGTGACACGCCCCTAACTGGTCGCTTGCACATTCGCACCTTGAAGCGTGTCCAGAGCGAAATGTTTGCGCTTTAAAATATACCATTTTCATGTGCGTGTAGCGGAAATGTGGAAGAATCCTGACCGGGACCGCTCTGCTGGCTTCCTCCTCCTCCCTCCTCCCTCCTTCTCCCGACTCTCCGGGAGCTCCCAGAGGTCTATGGTCTATGAGCGGACCACGATAAATGTTGGGATCGCTCCTGCAGGGGTAGACCCAGTCAGGCAGTGGCAGAAGGATCCAGAACCTGGGAGCGGAGCACCATCTCCATCGAGCCCAGCATGTATGAGTGCATTCCTGTCTAAATAGTTTAACCTCTTCATAATGTTTTTTTTTTTATTCATGTCTCTGTATAGAAAACAGCTGGTGTCATGTAGCTCTGGGTGATTAGCCATGGTGTTTATCAGTTTACATGTCCTGCTGCTGCTGTGACTCCATTCCCTCAGTCCCAGCATCACTGACACCCGTCAGCTGAAGCTATAGTTGAGATTTCTGCAACTTCTGCGGCAGACATAAAATGTAGCGCGTATTTGTCGTTTTTTTCTGAAACTCACAAGCCGCACTACTTGGTCGCGTAAATCAGGCAGAAAAGCTTTTTCGTGACGCAACTATGCTTCTGATGTGTTGCGGGATCCCTAGTAACGCTTCATTGTACTCCTCCATTGACTTTACATGTAAATCGGATTCTCTCTTCGCGTCTATCGCGTGCGGTGTGTAATCACCGTAAGTAAACTTGTTATCTCCATTTCAAAACACCACCAGCAGTAAACTGGTTCATTGCTAACTTCCAGATAATGGACCTTTACCTTCTGTTTGTCTCTATAAGGCCAGATGTAATGTGAGCTAATAGTTCCTGGTTCTTCCACAGTGTGGACCAGCAGAGCTCAGAGGTTCACAAGGTTATGTATGCCCAGCAGCATCAAACACAGCCGGATTCCATTTTTATGGTATGTACATGTACAGTTACTTCTTCGTAGGTTCTGTTCTCAGTCATCTCCATCCTGCACTTTGTAGACCAGAGGAATGTCAGTCTGTCCAACATGGATCTGATGTTTGGCTCCATGATTTTAACCTGATGTGTCCTTCATATATTATTCTGTTCCAGCTGCTGGAGGACAACATTGTCACTTTTGTGAAGAATGAGCTGAAGAAGATCCAAAAGGTTCTGGGTCCAGATGACCCAGAATGCTCAGAAAATCAGAGAGATGAGGAGGAGGAGGAGGAGGTGTTGGAAGGTGAGGATGAAAAGCAGAGGAGGAGCAGCAAAGAGGCATTGATGAAGATCACACTGAACTTCCTGAGGAAGATGAAGCAGGAAGAGCTGGCTGAGCGTCTGGAGAGCAGTAAGAGGATTTCTACCAAGACTTAACCTAAAAATCTTACATTTACTAATGTCTGAAGAGATAGAATGAATTTATTAAATCAATCTTCAGAAGATGGATTAGTTTCCTTACTGATTTTTCTTTTTGTTTTAATTTAGAGCAGCTTGCCACAGTTTGTCAACGTAAACTTAAATCTGGTCTGAAGAAGAAGTTCCAGTGTGTGTTTGAGGGGATCGCTAAAGCAGGAAGTCCAACCCTTCTGAACCAGATCTACACAGAGCTCTACATCACAGAGGGAGGGACTGGAGAGGTTAATGATGAACATGAGGTCAGACAGATTGAAATAGCATCAAGGAATAAACACAGACCAGAGAAAACAATAAGACAAGAAGACATCTTTAAAGTCCCACCTGGAAGAGATCAACCAATCAGAACAGTGATGACAAAGGGAGTGGCTGGCATTGGGAAAACAGTCTTAACACAGAAGTTCACTCTGGACTGGGCTGAAAACAAAGCCCACCAGAACATCCAGTTCATATTTCCATTTACTTTCAGAGAGCTGAATTTGCTGAAAGAGAAAAAGTTCAGCTTGGTGGAACTTGTTCATCACTTCTTTACTGAAACCAAAGAAATCTGCAGCTTTAATAACTTCCAGGTTCTGTTTATCTTTGATGGTCTGGATGAGAGTCGACTTCCTCTGGACTTCCACAACAAGGAGATCCTGACTGATCTTACAGAGTCCTCCTCAGTGGATGTTCTGTTAACAAACATCATAAGGGGGAAACTACTTCCCTCTGCTCTCCTCTGGATCACAACACGACCTGCAGCAGCCAATCAGATCCATCCTCACTGTGTTGGCATGGTGACAGAGGTCAGAGGGTTCACTGACCCTCAGAAGGAGGAGTACTTCAGAAAGAGATTCAGTGATGAGGAGCAGGCTGGTAAGATCATCTCCCACATGAAGACATCACGAAGCCTCCACATCATGTGCCACATCCCGGTCTTCTGCTGGATCACTGCTACAGTTCTGGAGGATTTATTGAAGACCAGAGAGGGAGGAGAACTGCCTAAGACCATGACAGAGATATATATCCACTTCCTGGTGGTTCAGACCAAAAGGAAGAAGCTCAAGTATGACGGAGGAGCTGAAGAAGATCCACACTGGAGTCCAGAGAGCAGGAAGATGATTGAGTCTCTGGGAAAACTGGCTTTTGAACAGCTGCAGAAAGGAAATCTGATTATCCATGAATCAGACCTGACAGAGTGTGGCATCAATATCAGAGAAGCCTCGGTGTACTCAGGAGTGCTCACACAGATCTTTAAAGAGGAGAGAGGAGGGCTATACCAGGAAAGGGTGTTCTGCTTCATCCATCTGAGTGTTCAGGAGTTTATGGCTGCTCTATATGTTCATTTGATCTTCATCAACTCTGGTGTAAACGTGATGGAAGACACCCAAAGTTCTAAGGAATCTAAAACAAAATCTCTCCATCAGAGAGCTGTTGACCTCACCTTACAGAGTCCAAATGGACGCCTGGACTTGTTTCTCCGCTTCCTCCTGGGACTGTCACTCCAGACCAATCAGAGACTCCTACAAAGTCTACTCGAGCAGACAGGAAGAAGCTCGCAGACCAATCACGGAATAGTTCAGTACATCAAGAAGAAGATCAATGAGAATGTGTCTGCAGAGAAAAGCATCAATCTATTTCACTGTCTGAATGAACTGAATGATTGTTCCCTAGTAGAGGAGATCCAACAGTCTCTGAGTTCAGGATGTCTCTCCACAGATGAACTGTCTCCAACTCAGTGGTCTGCTCTGGGTTTCATCTTAGTGTCATCAAGAGACAATCCGGATGTTTTTGACCTGAAGAAATACTCTGCTTCAGAGGATGTTCTTCTGAGGCTGGTACCAGTTGTTAAAGCCTCCGCAAAAGCTCTGTAAGGACACAGATTACTAACTATTACTAACTAATACTATGTTTTCTATTTTTCATAATGAACCATTTCACAACAAAAGGCAACATGAAGACATGTAAGCTAAACCAGTTCCATCAGTCGTTCCCAGTAGAACACTGGTGAAATAACCATGAATCTAGGTTGCAAGCCGCTATACCATATCTGAAAAACAAGCTTGCTTTCAACATAAATACAGTCACAGAACTTTCCCTCTCCCCACCAGCTATTATCTCCAGGTCTAGATACCCTATGTGTAATGCCACAATAAATGATAGAGCACAAAAACTCCAGTCACTGTTTTTGCGAAGTAACATAGCAGAATCCACTGTAAGTGATGAAATGGAAAAATTACCTTTCCAACAGAAAATGGTCTGCTTTTTGTCCGTCTGATTCACACAGTTTTTTGAGTGATGAAACCCTACCCCAATGTTCACTCTGATTTTTTCTCTTTCTAGTTCCACACCACTTTTATTTACCATAATGTCAAAAGGTGGTTTCCTTTTTGGGACTCTGGTAGTTTGTTCGAAAGTTGAAGTGGTGGCAGTTGGCCGTATCCCCCTTTATGACATTATTGAACGGAGAACCTGTCACACCAGTTGTGTTCTGTTGCAAAATATGGGAGCCTGTAATCAGTGATGAACCCAATAAACATGGCAGTTATAAAAGGAGTCAGACTATCCGATGGTGCAAACCTGTGTTCCATACCGAAGCATTATAATGGCTGACATTTTCAGATAAATGTGACGGAATCTTTGAATTTTTTTCTTTTTTCGATTTTTATATCCATAAAATATTTACAGTTATACTGTTTTAGAACGTTTTTAGAGGTATTCAAATTTGTTAAGCTAGCTTGTTTAGTAGATTTGGCATAGCAGCTTGAATTGATGTTTAAACGTTAAATTCTTTCTGTCTCATTAGACTAAGTGGCTGTAACCTCTCAGAGAGAAGCTGTGAAGCACTCTCTTCAGTTCTCAGCTCCCAGTCTTCCACTCTCAGAGAACTGGACCTGAGTAACAACAATCTGCAGGATTCAGGAGTGAAGCTTCTATCTGCTGGACTGAAGAGTCCAACCTGCAACCTGGAAACTCTCAGGTACAATGTTCTCAATTAGGTTTTCCAAATTGTTTTTTAAAGATTCAGAAATCTTACTATATGTGCACAACAATTCTTTGACAATACTTGCACAATATAAGAAGAGAGATAACATTTACTTTTTATCCATTTAAATGGAAAATGTTCTTGCTGTTTCATATACACAGTCCTAAAACGCATTAACAATGATATAAAAACCCTTTAAAATAATTTCATGCATGATACTACTGATTGATCAGAATAATTTCGTTTTTTGGTAAAAAAAAATTTAACATTTTTTTCTTCTGCATATGAACACTCAAACTTTTGCCTGATGGATTGCGCTGGTTCTTTTTAAGTGAGACATGCGAAGAGTACATTTATCATCTTGTCCAGTCTAAAGGTTTTGAGAGGAGCAACCAATTAAGAAATAACTCTCCACAGATTGACCTACTGTTAGTCATTTCCAACATGCAAAAGAGTTAAGCGGTTAAATAAAATAGTCAAAACTAGGAATGGGTATCTTAACGGATTTTTAGATTCTATTACACACTTAACGATCGGTATCCTTAACGGTACTTTTCTGAACGACTAAAACAAAAGGGGAAAAACACAAATAATGAACTATAATTGTTTTATTTTTTATTATTGTGTAGCAAAGTGATTAGTGTAGGTGCAAAGAAATCAGAGGCCCTTTTTAGAGTTTGAATCCCATCCCCTGCTTTATTTTTGGACCTTATAGCATATTTTAACAGTATTTGTTGATGCAATAGACTCAATAGAGATGTATGTAGTCTGTACTGACTGTACAGGCAGAATTCAGAGTTCCCTCCCTCAGCTCCTCTCAGTTAGTAATCAAAGCAGGCTGCTACTGGATCTTTGGTGTCCTCGGACCCTTAATTTACCACCTTGTTCTGGGGTTTACTGGATTTTAATTTGGTCCTGTATTTTGGGATGAGTTGACCACATTATGATCAGATCAAGCAAAGGAGATTTGCTTCTGGATTGACAAACCCCCTTGATTTTTATGTAGAATTTATCTAGGATTTGTCTTTTCTTAGTTTGGGATTTACAACTTAGATAAGGACATAGATGAATAGTAAGATACTGCCATTTTCCCATGGTAGATAAAAAGGTCTGCATCCAATAGCCAACAGCTCAAATCTCTGCTACACTTGACATGTTTGACAGAATAATTGCGGCACCAGCGGTCATTGAAATATGCACAGACACATCCCCCATTAAGTTTCTGTTCTGTCAGATTGGAGTGAGAATTTCTCTATTTCATACAGAAGTCAGGTGCAGCGTGGTTAATCCAAGTTTCCACAAAGTACAAAAGAGCTGCTTCGCCATATTCAAAGTAATGTTTTACCTATCTCTTCAACTTCTCCATTTTATTCTAAATGTAGTGCAGGTTCACCAGAATTATCATAAACCTGGACAGAATTTCAGGAGGCACAGCCGTCTCTTGATGCTGACCCTTCTCCGTTGCTTCCTTGTTAGGTCTCTACATTTCCTTGTTCCACTGCAGGTCAGTACAAGGAGACCAAAGCCCTTCCTATGCCCAAGCAATTTCACAAACTACGGTGGAATAGCTAAACCCCATCTCAGGTGTCATTTGATCTTATATACCCACTGTTATCCGTAGAGCCAAGCGCATGCTGCGCCATGCTGATATTCCATATATTGTGACCAGACAAACTCACTACAATATCCCAGAATATAAGGGGCAGATCAAGATCACAGCATTAAGTTACTCATTGTAGACTTACACGTAGACTCACAAAACTCATTTAACAGATTGTAAGAGCTTGTACAAGTGTCACCAACAGGGAAGCTTAATTAAATTAGTAGCACGTATTAGGTACTGAGTTACAAGCAGCAATTATGAAAATTATTATCTGTGTTGTTTTACTTCCAGTATATATAAAGCTGACAGCCAGCGTCTTCTGTAGAGTTTGTTTCAGTTTTCATAATAGTACAGCTCTAGTCAGGATGTATCTGTTTAATTGCGTCAAATGTTGATTTTTATTACCTACAGCAGTGTCTTTCAAGCCTGGTCCACAATTTACACTGCACTGTATGTTTTAGGTGTATCACTGTCTAGAACATCAGCCTGTTAATTGAAGGCTCATTAACAGACTTTTGTTGAAGTCCAGTTGAAGTGGTGTTTACGACTAAAAATGACAGGTTCATAGCTTCGGTTGCACCTTGACGTTCTCATGTTCTCATCGTGTGCTGAATTTTATGTTTGCAGCTTGTCAGGCTGTCTGATCTCAAAGGAAGGCTGTGCTTCTCTGGCCTCAGCTCTGAGCTCCAACTCATCTCATCTGAAAGATTTAGACCTGAGCTACAATCATCCAGGAGACTCAGGGGTGAAGCTTCTGTCAGCTGGACAGCATGATCCAAGCTGGAGACTGGAAGATATCAGGTATGGAGGAACCTGCTCGAGGACCAGAGAAGGTCTGATAGTAGAGGAGTGTGAAACGTGTTCTCTGTCATTCAGTCTTTATTAGCAAAAAGAATTGAGTCAAAACACTTTAATCAACAAATTCATCAGATCCTAACACACAACTAAACTACTAAGTAAAATAATAATGAATAATAAAACCTAACTACCAAAAGTGAAGGTAGGTGGAGTTATTAATTTTTATGATTTAAAAAATAAACTGTTGGTCATAAACCTTTGAAAACAATGTTCATACCACAGGCCAAACGGCCTGTTCGTACCTAAACGTTTGAAGAAGTGAATCATTACAAACTTAGTAAAACAGTGAAATAGACAATCAAAACAATCATTACAATTGTTTATTCTAACTAATTAATCTCTGCTCAGACTAAACCTTACATGGATGTCTCTTCGATCTCTGTTGAAAGGGTGGCGAGTGAAACTCAAGCCGCAAGGAAAAACGCCTTTAGATAGCTGCTTCAGCTACTTCTAGCATGGGGTGCTAGCCATGGTTACAGCAAGCAGTGAGGCCTTGTGGGTGTGTGGGTAGTAAGGTCACAGATAGCCACAGACAGCCACAGTTAGCTTGGACGTCGGCTGTCCTCCTGTTATGGCTAAAAGCATCCAGCTGCTACCCACAGAGGAGTATCTTTTATAGGCAGCTTTCAGATCAGCATCTCCTGGCTTAGCGGCTTGCGGTTTGCAGCTCGGCTCTTTCAGTGGCCACGTCATCATCTCCTATAGTAGACAGGGCTGGAGGTCAGCAGATAGACTCTCTCAGGGGGCTGTGGAATGCACAAGGATTTGTTCTACAGAATTTGAATAAGTCCTTCTGACTTTTTTCATCAGCCTATTGCAGTTCACCTGATCGATCGGCAGGTTGTTGTGTCTTTGGATCCAAGCAGCTCCAAACCCTGCCAGAGAAGTTGGAATGTGCATGCTGAACAAAGGGAGGGGACCAATGTCAAATATTAACACCTCGGGATTCCTCCCGAGGAGCTGGCCCAAGTGGGTGGGGAGAGGGGAGTCTTGGTCTCTTTGTTTAAGCTACTGCCCCCGCAACCTTACCCCGGATAAGCAGAAGAAGTAAGTAAGTAAAATTTATTTATCTAGCGCCCTTCACAGACCAGGGTCACAAAGCATCATTAATATAGAACGCAAAGGACTATGCGGGTTGAGGCGAGAATGCCTGCCTAAACAGGTGAGTCTTCAGTTGGGACTTGAAACTGTCTATTGACTCTGCCATTCGCAGAGACTGAGGAAGCTCACTCCAGAGACGAGGCATAGCAGCCTGGAATAATCTGTCTCCTCTGGTTTTAAAGCAAGTGCGGGGGATCATCAACAGGTTCTGAGTGGAGGACCTCAGACTCCTGTTTGTGACATGTGGCTGGATCAGGGCCTTAATGTAATCAGGCATCTGACCATGAAGAGCCCTGAAGGTCAACACCAGAATTTTTAAATTAATTATATGTGTGACAGGGAACCAGTGTAAGGATTTCAAAATTGGAGTAATATGGGCTCTCCTATGGTTGTGGGTCAAAAGCCTCGCAGCAGAATTTTGAACTACCCTCAAACGACCTAAATCTTTTTTACTGAGACATGTGAACAGGCTGTACAATAATCCAGTCGTGAGGAAACAAAAGCATGGACAACCATCTCTAGCTCATGATTTGAGGCCATATGTCTTAGCATAGAGATGTTGCACAAATGAAAGTTACAGATTTTGATCAACTGTTTGGTGTGTCGTTCAATGGACATCCCTTCATGAAAAGATACTCCACGGTTCCTCAAACTTCTTTTTACAGAGCTGCTGAGGTTGCCATGGTCCTGGGTAATAAGACGCACAACACTGTCTCGGGCTATAAATAGGGTCTACGTTTTACCAGAGTTCAGCTGGAGGCTATTATCAGTTAGCTATATCGTAGTTTTGGCCTGACAGGTGGTTAGAGAAAGCAGTCTCCAGGGTTCAGAGGGTTTAAAAGAGCAGTACAGCTGGAGATCGTGTGCATACATATGATAAGAGACATCACTGAACTGCCGGATCAGAGGCCCAAGAACTGAGCGTTGGGATACACCCCACTGTAAGTCCGCAGATTTAGACACAATGGTATTTGAGGACACAGAAAGTTCTACCTGTCAGGTAAGATCTAAACCACTCTAAGACCGGGCCTGACATGCAAACTACATCCTGCAGTCTAGTAAACAAGGTCCATGCCATGGTCCACTGTGTTGAATGCAGACGACAGGTCTAACAGGACCAGGACAGAACATTTACCAGAGTCGGCCGCCATCATGATGTCACAAGACACTTTCAGTAAGGCTGTTTTAGTGGAATGAAACTTCCTGAAACCAGACTGGAAAGAGTCAAACACATTTGTCGCCTCCAAAAACGCTGTAAGTTGATTGCAGACCAACTTTTCCAGGATTTTAGCCAAGAACGGGATCTTTGATATAGGTCCAAAATTCTGGAGATCGGTTGGATGCAAGCTAGGTTTCTTCAATTTTGGCTCCACAATGGAGTGTTTAACAGAGCATGGGAATACACCAGCTGAAAGTGACACGTTAAACATTTTAGTAATGAACAGTCCGATTGAATCCAAAAATTTAACAAACAGCCAGGCCGGAACAACAACTAGGTGGCAGGAGGACACTTTCATGCTGTTTATAGTGGATAAAAGATCCACTTGAGAGACTGGTTTAAAGGATGACCAGTCCTGACGTGAAGGGACAGCATGAGCCTGAGTGGAGGAAGGAGAGGAGGGAAGTTTGTTTTTTATCTCTCTAACTCCACTGGACATAGTACATTTAAGTGAAGGAACTCGCCTTCACGTTACCACTTTTCAACTAGGAACAGGCAGTGCAAATCTTTCCTAGAAAAGAGCTCAGTTATGGGGAAAAATGTATTAGCAATGGAGTGGGCGTTTAGTAATCTAAAGTGGTTTAACGAAGGAGAAGCCGCTGCGTTTTCAGCTGAGCCCTTTGGGATTTCCCACAGACATCTCATGCAGCTCAAGCTTGTCCAATGACGTTCTGGAGGAGTAAACACAGGGGACCAGTGCAACGTCAAGGTCCGGGGAACAGTTCCACGGGTCCAGACTGCTCCCTCATGAAGTGGAAACCTGGCGGGCCGTGGTCGTGGAGCAGCGCTATTTCCCACGCCCTGCTGCTGGAGGGGAACGGGCCACAGCCACCTGTAGCATCGTGCTGGACGAGTGAAGCCAGTCAACCTCCAAGCGGCTCGTCTGAGCCAGACCTGGGCACCGGATCTGCAGCCTCTGCGTCTAGCCCTCTTTTTGGGATAACCCGGGGTTTGCAGCAGCAACAGGTATTCCTGGGAAAGGGGGGCGAACACAAACGGGGGTGGGAAGGTGTTCCTGTAGTGACTCCAGTCATTAAAGTGGCGTTTAATATCAAGGAAGGAGCTGCAATCGTAGAGTCACGGCACAGTCTCTGGCCATCAGAGCTGACATGATGGCCGACATTGTTAAGAATAAAGCAGGAAACCGATATTTTAGCAGACAGAACAGGTGGCAAGCAGTGGAACGACCAAAAACAGGCGGCATCAAGCAAACCATCCCAAAAGATGGATGGATGGATGGAAGGGTGGACAGAAACAGGCTTCCCATTTGGGGCTGAAATTGGAAAAATACTGTGGGCCCTGTTGAATCAATCCACTTCATGCCCATGTCCACTTAGCCCACCATCACCCCTCAGGGGGCTGTACATATGGGCTTCACATATGGGAGGCGTGTAACTGAAACCAAATGGCACCTACAAAATTTGCCCAAATTTTAAGCCCATGCCCACTTAGCACATTTATATTACTTGTATAGCCCGCATGCATGTAACTCAGCTCCAGCCCACACTTGGCAGGCCCACATTTAACTTTACAGGGCCCATTTAACCAGCATACATGGGCTTCCCATTTGGCGCCAATAATAGAAAAGTAATTGGGCCCTGTTGAATTTTCCGAGTTGATGCCCATGCCCGCTAAGCCCACCATAACCCACTTCTGTAAGGGAACTTAAACGGTCATGTAATAACATACATTTTTCACTTTTAGACTTTAGTGCAACAGTAAACATAATAAAGTCTAATATAAAAACAATAGCATCTCAACTTCGATAAACTTAATAATGAGAATGTATACATATGTCACAAGTCTAAAAGAGATTTTCCATATTTTACCTGTTTTTTAGAATGGGGATGAAAAAATCTGGAGGCTGTCATTTTTACAAATAAGTATCCCCACCACCCACTTGTTACAAATGTGTAGATAATTTCAACTTTATGCATGGATTCCAGGTAAATAAATAAATTAAAAGTTCCCGGACATTTTGATCAAGGCATATCCCTGACCAGGAACACGACTTTAAAAAGTTCTGAGATTTTGGAGCACAGCTGTAACCTTTGCAGCTGGTTAGCCATGCTATGATGTGTGCCAAACACTGGTGCCTGTTGCTCCTTTTCTCCTGTAGTGTATTTAGAAGAAATGCAGCTAATTGGCTGTGAATAGTTAAAGGATTGCTTAGGGCAATCAATAAGATTAATAATTTAGGGAAAATTATTATAAACAATGCTCCACCTGATAAGTCAGGAACTGTATAGGAACTTAACAGCCAAATGTATCAGTCTCTAATAGTTTAGCACCTGCCTAGGTGAGGCTGAGGTGAATAAACACGATGAAGGAATGAGTTCTAGATGTTTCTTGAACATGCACCTTGCCACCATCTACGTATGCAGAATAATAGACAGTGACTTTCCAAAATACAAAAGCTTTTTTTAAAATAAGAAAAATAAGACATTTAACCACCCAAGCTAGTAAAAAATCATGCTACTAATTAAAGTAAATTCAGCGATATAGAAAATGGATGGGTGGTTATTTCCATAACCTCTATAATAACAGAACAATGAATGGGTAAATATGCAATACAAATAAAAACCATAAATTCTGATGTCACAGTTCTGGAAGAATCTGAATCTGCTTTGAAGACTAAGGCTTATATTGCAATGCTGGAATGAAAGCTAAATCAGTTGACTAATGGTGATTACTTTAATTATATATATATATATATATATATATATATATAAACTTTATATCTAAACCAATAAACGATGTAAGGAAAATAAAACATATTCTTTGGAATAAGTAATGTTTTATTTAAATGTATCTATAAGATGTTGATATGATAATAGATGATGATAGATGATAAGAAGTCATTAACTTTTGGAAAATTACTTCTATTCATAGATTGATCACGGCAGTAAACAATCCAATTCCAGTATTTTGATGCATTAAACATGTCTGATAAGATTAGTTTTATGCTCTTAAACAATCTACCTTAAACCAATCTCTATGTTGAACACCGTCAACAGCATGTATTCATGAAATGCAGGGCTAAACCTAACACATAGGCTTATCTTAGCATGTGGTTATTATTAAACATTAAACAAGGAAAAGGAAACTCTGTCAGATTGAGTAACTCAAATTGCAAGACTTAAAACGACTCTGTTGAGAAAATCTTTTAAAATACTGGTTATAACCACAGGCTGACTGCCTGTCTGTACCCAAACAAACAACAGATAAAATATTACTCACAGTAACGAATTACAGTGAAAACACAACCTTTAAATCATAGTTATCCTAAACTAATCTAGCCTCTGCCAAGACAGACCTGATTAACGATTAGAGTTCCTCAGGCTTTCCGTAGTTGACGGGGGGGTGGCTCAAAATGGCATTAGCCAGCAGGTTGACAACGATTGCTAAGCTAGTTAGCAGGCTAGTAGCACCGGGAGCTTCTGACGTCTGTTTCCTCGTTTCTGACTCAGCTACACAGTGATCAGCTGCGGCACTCACTGAAACAGTAACTTTCGGAGTTCTCCAACACGCCATTCACCTCTTATTCGGCTCTGTGGCAGTGAAAAAATGCATATTCGGCTGATTTCAGGTCCCCAATGCATGCAGGGTTCAGCTCCCGTTCCTCCTACGGCAGTCTGTAACTCAGAGAAGGTTTTTGAGCAAGCCCCAGCCGACAGCTACCCTGAGAAGGAAGAAATTCAAGCCAGAAGGGTCTTATATAGATTCTGCCCCTCCTCCTTCTCTGTGCGAGTGAGGTCTTTTCTTCTTCTGTGGAGCTAGAATGTGAATTAGCGCCACCCTTTGACTGTGTGTGACCCAACACTCCTGCAGGCTTTTTTTATTTTCTTTTTTGCACAAATTAAAAAATTAGAACACCAAGGAACATACTGGTGCATATCCAGTGCCAGAGAATGCAAAAGCCAGTATGGCTTATCTAAAGCATCCACCAAAAATAAAGATAGCCAAAGAATGCCAAATTATGTAATTGTGTTACACACAAACATGCCTCAAACAGGTGTTAGCTCTCAGGGGGATGTTATAGACATATGCTTTCGTTTTTATACAGATAGTTTTCCTGAACACCGTTATCGTGTGACTCTTATTTTGAAGTGATGTCTCTACTAACAGGAAGTAGCATGTCTGTCATTCGCTTGTCTCCAACATAACCTGCATTCTTCTGAACGTTTTCAATATAACATCACAGCTCGATGTAATTACCCAACACAAATGCTTGTATCTCTCATACAGCAACTATAAACCTAATATTAATTAGGTCTGGATAGGATGACATAGTGCATTCCAAGATCAGGCTTTTTCCTCCAGCTATTTAGCTCCGAATCCCCCTGTGAGCTAAGGCCTGTTTGTGAGCTAGGCTTATCAGAATCAGAATCAGAATCAGCTTTAATGGCCAAGTATGACACATACAAGGAATTTGACTCCGGCAACTTTTCTCTCCAGTACAGAACTTAAATAAGTGAAATTAAAAAACGGAAGAGAAAAAAATAAAATAAAATAAAATAAATAAAAATAAAGGATAATATATACACCAAACCAGGGTTATTGTACAGTAAGTATATACAGTAAGTATATACAGCAGTGCAGAGTTTTAGTTTATTGTTCATGTGAGTGGACACACACTCTGTGACTATTCAGAGTTCATCAGAGCGACAGCCTGGGGGAAGAAACTGTTCTTGTGTCGGGTGGTTTTGGCGTACAGCGCTCTGTAACGCCGGCCTGAAGGGAGGAGCCTAAACAGATTGTGGTCAGGGTGTGAGGGGTCAGTGGTGATTTTTCTGGCCCGCTTCCTGACCCTGGCCCGGAAAAGGTCCTCAATGGAGGAAAGATCAGAACCTATGATCCTCTCTGAGGACCTGACTGTTCTCTGCAGTCTGTCCCTGTCTTGCCTGGTGGCGGATCCGAACCAGACAGAGATGGATGAGGTCAGGACAGACTGGACTATTGCTGTGTAGAATATTGTCAGCAGTTCCTGAGGCAGGTTGAACTTTCTGAGCTGACGCAGAAAGTACAGCCTTTGCTGGGCCTTCTTCCTTATAGAGTCAATGTGGGAGGTCCACTTCAGGTCCCGTGTGATGGTGGATCCTAGGAACCTGAAAGACTCTACTGTGGGGACTGGCCTGTTGGTGATTATAAGAGGAGAAGTTGATGGGGGTCTCTTCCTGAAGTCGACTGTCATCTCCACAGTTTTGAGCGGGTTTAGCTCCAGGTTGTTCTGACTGCACCAGAGGACCAGATGTTCCACCTCCCTTCTGTATGCAGACTCGTCGCCGTCACGGATGAGTCCAATGACGGTGGTGTCATCTGCAAACTTCAGGAGTTTCACAGAAGGGTCTCTTGACGTGCAATCAGAGGTGTAAAGGGAGAAAAGCAGTGGGGAGAGAACACATCCCTGGGGGGCGCCGATGCTGAGGGACCGGGTGCTGGATATGAAGTTACCCAGTTTCACCTGCTGCCTCCTGTCAGTCAGGAAACTGGTAATCCACTGACAGGTGGAGGGAGCCACGGTGAGCTGGGACAGTTTTTGGTGGAGGAGCTCTGGGACGATGGTGTTGAATGCAGAGCTGAAGTCCACAAACAGGACCCGAGCGTAGGTACCTGCAGAGTCTAGGTGTTGCAGGATGTAGTGTAGAGCCATGTTGACTGCATCATCCACTGACCTGTTTGCTCTATAGGCGAACTGCAGGGGGTCTAGCAGGGGATCCGTGATTTCCTTCAGGTGGGACAGCACCAGTCGCTCAAAGGATTTCATGACCACAGATGTTAGGGCAACTGGTCTGTAGTCATTTAATCCTGTGACTGGGGACTTCTTGGGAACCGGGATGATGGTGGAGCGTTTGAGGCAGGAGGGGACCTCACACAGCTCCAGGGAGTTATTGAAGATCTGAGTGAAGATGGGAGCCAGCTGGTCAGCACAGACTTTCAGACAGGACGGAGACACACCATCGGGTCCTGGAGCCTTCTTAATCCTCTGTTTCTGAAATAGCTGGCGCACATCCTGTTCACAGATCGTCAGCGCAGGCAGGGGATCAGGTATGGGGATGGTTTGGGGTGATGCTAGGCCTTTTGTGATGGAGATGGTGGGGGAGGTGGAAGGTGTGAAAGTTGTTTCAAACCTGGAGAAAAAGTCATTGAGGTCCTCAGCCAGGCGGGGGCTCCCCACAGGGTGGGGGGATGGTCTCCTGTGGTTGGTAATGGTCTGCAGGCCCTTCCAAACTGCAGAAGAGTCGTTGGCAGAAAAAACGCTCCTTGAGCTTAACACTGTAGTTCCTTTTTGCTGCCTTGATCTCCTTTGTCAGCTTGTTCCTGGCCTGCTTGTACAGGTCCCGATCCCCACTCCTGTAGGCCTCCTCCTTGTCCTGGCGTAGCCGTCTCAGTTCTGCAGTGATGGTTTGTTGTTGTTGAACGTGCAGAAGGTTTTGGTCTGCACACACATGTCCTCACAAAAGCTGATGTAAGATGTCACAGTGTCAGTCAGTTCGTCCAGGTCTGAGGCTGCTGCTTCAAAGACGCTCCAGTCAGTGCAGTCAAAGCAGGCCTGTAACTGCATATTTGACTCATCTGTCCATCTCTTTACAGTTCTTACTACAGGCTTAGCAGATTTCAGCTTCTGCTTGTAAGATGGGATGAGGTGGACCAGGCAGTGGTCAGAAAGTCCCAAAGCAGCACGGGGACAGAGCGATATGCATTCTTTATTGTGGTGTAGCAGTTGTCCAAAGTGTTCATGTCCCTGGTGGGACACGTCACGTGTTGTCTATATTTAGGCAGTTCAAGTTTGAGATTTGCTCTATTAAAATCCCCGAGAATGATTAGCAGAGAGTCCGGGTGAGTTTTCTCCACGTCTGTGATCTGATCGGCGAGGTGATGTAACGCCTCCGTTACACACGCCTGCGGTGGAATGTATACAGCGACCAGCACAAACGAGGCGAACTCCCGCGGTGAATAAAATGGTCTACAGTTTATGAAGAACGACTCAAGGTGAGGGCTGCATGTCTTCTTTAACACTGTGACATCTGTACACCAACCTTCGTTAATGTAGAAACACGTTCCTCCTCCCTTTGACTTCCCAGACAGATCCGCGCAGCGGTCCGCTCGGAACAGCTGGAAGCGCGGAAGCTGTAGTGCGCTGTCCGGGATGTGTTCACTGGACCAGGTTTCAGTGAAGCAAAAGGCGGCAGAACGACGAAAGTCTGAGTTCTTGGATAGGAGAAGGAGCAATTCATCCATTTTGTTAGGCAGAGAGCGAACGTTCCCCAGGTGTATTGATGGGAGAGCGGTGCGTAGTCCTCGCTGTCGCAATTTAACGAGCACACCAGCTCTTTTACCACGACGGCGTCTCCGTCTAAATCCACAGAGCGCTGCTGCTCCTCCAGTCAGAATCTCCATTAAGTAGTCTGGTTGATTAAAAACCGGTGAAAAAAGTCCGGCACTGGATAGTCCTATTTGTAGGATTTCCTCTCTGCTCATTTTAATAGCAGAGGGAGTGCAGAAAACTACGCAAAAAAGTAAAATTGTATCAAGTACTAGGGAGCGAAGTACCGAGGCGTCCATCCGCGGTGCCATCTTGTTGTTAGTATTGTTAGTATTGTTATCCGAAAACACTGTAGCCAATATAAAAGGAGGTAGATTTCTAAAATGATGACGTCATTTATGAGCTTTTAAGATCCTATTTCCCTACTAAAACCTTCTCAAAATGTCTTTTTGCAGTTAGATTTATAGCAATTTAAACTTACTTTCTATACTCACCTTCCCTGCAGCTGAAAGCGCCACCATGTTCTGGACGAAAAAGGTATTGCAATTATGAAAAAAAAAAATTTCTTTGCTTGTTGTTTTATTTGCAGGGCTCAAGCGAGAGGGAGAGAGAGAAAAAAAGTAGCACATTTTCACTGACATAAAGAGTTTTCTCTTTGCCCTACAGGGCTCAAGTGAGAGAGAGGGGGGAAAAAAGTACATTTTCACTGACATAAAATGACATTTTTCTTTGCCCTACAGGGCCGAAGTTAGAGAAAGATAAAAGAACCTTTAAATATTTTGACCTAGAATTTATTTTTTTTTACTTGCATGCGACTTTTGAAGAGAGAGAGAAAAAGAAAAGTTGGTCAGACTTAGAAAATGAGTTTTCAGAAAAATATTTTCTCCCTTGCCTTTCAGGGCTTCCACAATTTAACATTATGGTTTATTCATTATTTGATTGCTTTGTTTATTCATTAGAAATTCTACTATTGAGATTTTTGGCCTGTATGGCCACCGTCCTCCTTCTACACCAAAGTAAAGATGGTTTGCAATGGTTAAGGTATTTACTGCCCCCTCCCATTAATAAACTAAACACTGTAATTTTAAGGAACCATAATAACAGCCAGATATTTCAGTCTCAGTTACTGTTATGATTACCTGCCTGGCTAAGGCTGAGGTAAATAAACAAAGATCAAGGATTGAACTCTAGGAGTTAATTGAACAGCAAACTAGTACATATATATGTGGAATAATGGACACAATGACCGCAAAATAGAACAGTTAATTAAAAAAAATAAAAGGTCAAACATTTAAATCAACAAAGCTAGTAACACACACTCTAATTAGTAGGGAATGAATAAACAAACTAGAGAAAAAAAAGATCACAAAGGATGGATAAATATGCAAGAAATAGAAACCAAAAATCCCCGTTACAGTTCACTATGAATCTGGATGCTTAAAGACCGAAGCTTATATTGAAATGTTTGGCAGTGAAGCTACATTTGTTTAGAAGGGTGGTAAGAGATAACATTACACATGTCAGATTTTGAAACAATGTACTGCTGGAAAAGACAGCAAGACTTTGTTGGAAAAAGCTTCTCGAATACAGTGAGGTGCCAGCCTAGGTTGTAGGACTTGATGCAGTTAGCAACAAAAGTCTGCCAAATGTTTGAGACTGCAACAAACTTGTCAGTTTGTGCTCTCTGAGGATATGTGTCCTTGTCATCAAAACATCAGTGTCTTATAATATCCTGGAAGCAGTTTAGGGTCATATTGCTTTTCATGTAATAGATCCCTAAGGTTGCTGACCATACATGTATATCAGCGACAGAATTGTGGTCAAGCCCCTCCAAAAAAGAATGGAGATGAATGGCATCCGTTCATAGACAGACATGTTCCAACCTGCTTCCATCTGGCGACCATGCTCAGCGCTACATCCTCTCATTGTGTTAAGCATGTCCCAACTCACCAAACACAAGAAACTCTGAAGGCGAGTTCTGAATTACAAACTCTAGTATCTTGCACATTAAACATCACAGGTCTACCGTACTTCAGGGCTGTCAGCACATACCACCAATGAACACTGTATGGAAGTCATTCACTCATCTAACCCCGCCCCCTGCCAACAGGAAGTGCAATGTTTCAGTAAAGAAGGTGGTTATTTGGCTTCCTTAAATCTCCCTGTTGACAGTGACTGGAGGGGCTGCTTTAATGTTTTTGTCCAGAGCTGAGATGTTTGGAAGGAGGATGTGGCTGTAGCGGCATTGCAAATCCTTATATCATGCCAGGGAAATACGTTTGGCTCTAATTTTCACACACATCATCTCATCTGCTCCAAATTCAACAGCATGCATTCTACTCCTGTCCTAAACACATATGTATAGAAATATTTGGTGGTATTGGCCTAATACCTGCACAGCGCCACCTAGAATCATAATAAAACCCCTGTCAAGCACTGTTTTCAGGTTGGATTATTCAATTCAGAACATATTTAGTTTCTGAAGACTCCTGATAACATTTTGGAATGAAGGATCCTATTCCCGCATGAAGTCAGCCATTTTGGTTTAAAGCTGCTATTCTAACCTTTTAAACACTTTCTCAAACAGATTTTATCATGAGGCTCGCCGCAAGTGTTGAGTGATGAGTGAGTGTGGCGGTCGCGACACAGGCCAGAGCGGCGCTAAGCTGCAAGGGCCGCTGGAAGGCTGCTTGCAGCTTTAATTTTCATTCTTTCTAAAGCGAGAAACCTTTTTTTTTAATACAGACATTCATAATACACATTTTAAAGCTGTAATCATAATACCGTGAAATAGTAATATTTTTGCGCAAGGTTATCATACCATCAGAATCTCATACCGGCCCATGCCTAGCAGGGATAGATAGTCAGACCTCGTGAGATGGCTGCACTTGTTGATGTCAGGGATAAGGTTTGATAGTTCTGTAATTGCAAATTCAACTAGGGCAATAAACCTGCTTGATTTTGGATTCCTCTCCTGGTAATCTAGAAACGAACATGCATGGAAAAAAGGAGGAATTTTAAAGTGAAAGAGTAGAATAGGCTGAGTTTCCAACAAAATGTAATGTCCATGTTTGCTGCTGAAAGAGACTGATGGTCTGACCCCCCTCCTCCTTTCAGGGTGGAGCCTGCTGGAGTCCGATGGTTGACACCAGGTCTGAGGAAGTGTAAGTGTGTTTTTCATTGGATTCATGACAACAAAGCAGCTCACATTCAACCATCTTCAAACTGTCCCATCACTCATTCAGGAGTCATCATCAAAGTGTCAAGAAATGATCAATAACTACAGCTGGATTGTGTTTGTTCTCTCCATCAGATTCCTGTCAAATCACCATCGACACAAACACAGTGAGCAGAGAGCTGAAACTGTCTGAAGACAACAGGAAGGTGACGAGGGAGAAGATTCATACATATTCTGATAAAGACAAATTTGATGATCCTCCTCAGCTGCTGTGTAGAACTGGTCTGACTGGTCGCTGTTACTGGGAGATCGAGTGGAGAGGAGACATTTATATATCCCTGAGTTACAGAAGAATCAAGAGGAAGAAAAACAGTGATGACTGTCAATCTGGATTAAATGATCAGTCCTGGAGGCTGAGTTGCTCTGATGTTCGTGGTTACTATGTCTGGCACAACAAAACAGAAACACGTATTTCCTCCTCCTCTGTCTCTAAAAGAGTAGCAGTGTATGTGGACGTTCCTGCTGGCATTCTGACCTTCTACAGAATCTCCTCTGACTCACTGATCCACCTCCACACCTTCAACACCACATTCACTGAACCTCTGATACCTGGATTTGGGCTCTGGTGGACCAGAACTGGTTCCTCGGTGTTTCTGGTCTGAGTGTAGAGCGCCTCCTCCTGACAGAGAAACTATCTCCCTGTTGAACAGATAGTTCAGTCTCTACATATCTGTCTCTTTCACTCAGAAACACGTTTTGCGATCTAGTTCAATCTGGTTATCCCTGTAACTCTTCTAAATGATTATTTTCAAACTTCTTCCTCTTCCTGTCCTTTAAGGATGGGAGCTGGGACTATTCCAGGATGCTTCTAGGCAGGAGTGTAGCAACTATTTCAAAAGTATGGGGGATGGATGTGGGTTTTTTTTGTGTTAACAATAAAACCGATAAATACAATGACTGGTGGCAAGTAACAGCTGGGGTTGAACTCTCTGCTCCTAACCATTTCATCTTCATCCTTTTCCTTTCTTACCTCTCCCTCACTCTCTTCATCTGGTTTGTGTGCTTCTTTTGTTTTTTTTTTTACTTTTTTGTTCTATAATGTACCACCATAAAGTGACATAAGATAAACAAAAAAGAATGACAAAGAAAACAATACATAAAACAATAACAATAATAGTAATAATAATAACAATAATACAACCTTAGAACCCATATAAATAATGAAAAAAAATAATAAAAAAAATAACTTAAGTTATCTAAGCATCTCCAACAAAGCAAGAAATACATAGCATACCTTTAAATGCCCCCCCGCCCATGTAACACAAAAGAAATTCACTGTTTCACAGCTCATATTTTCAACAATCTTTTTTCTTGCCTATTATGATTTCATTAACACTTAAAACAAAGATATGTCAAGAAGGTAAGTGAATGCATAAACTAAAGAAAATAAAAAAATAAATAAATAGGTAAAAATTAATTAATTAATTAAAGTGGGGATAACAAACAATAAGTGCTCCCAATTTGGTTGTTGATTCCTTGCAACATCTGTCAGATAATTCATTCTGTCTCAGTTTTAATTATTAAGCTTCCCCTTTCTTTCTTCTTCTCTACTTCATTCCCTTCTCCTTTTCACCTCTTTGTTGAAATACAACACAATCTCATCATGTCTTACATTTTAGCATTTTACCCTTTTTGCATTACTCTCCCATTTGTTCCACAGTCTGTCTCTCATTTGAAAATTTCCTCTGATTTTATATGTTAGCTGTTCCATTTCTTTTACTTGTTCCATTAGATCTCGCCACTTTTCTAAACCAGGACTTAATCTCTGAAGCCAGTTTTTTGTTGTACGTTTGAGAGCTGTTATTCTTAAAATTCTTAAGAGATACTTGTCTTCGATTTTTACTACTTCCTTTGGCATTTTCCCTAGCAAGACCAACTCACTGTCAATATTAAAGTCAATGTTAATAACTTTACTAATTTCTTTGCCAATACTTATCCAATATATTTTTAAAACGGGACAAAACCAAAAGATGTGACTATAGTCAGCTTGATTTTCACCGCATTCCCGCCAGCAATCTGATGTTAATGATTGTTGAAATTTGGCTTGGTTAACAGGTGTTAGAAAGTATCTCATTTGAATCTTCCAAGCGTATTCTCGCCAAAACTGAGATGCAGTTGTCTTATTTGATAATAAACTAAAATCTTTCCTTTCAGATTTAGATATAATTATATCAAGTTCTTCCTGCCATTTTATTTTTTGTCTCAGTTCTTCTGATTCATCGCTTTCCAGAATACTACATAATACAGAGATTTGATGTTTAATACTCCCACACTTATAATTCTTGAATAAAAATTGAATTAAAGGGTGAAAGTCTGTAGTTGTTTTCTTCTGTATAACACTGTTTTCCATGTAACTTCTAATTTGTAAGTAACCAAAAAAATGAGATTATGGCAGATTATATTGTTGTTGCAATGTTGAAAATTCCACAATGCCCGTTTTATTAATTAACTGCCCAAATATAGTCAATCCTTTTTTACTCCAAGTTTCAAATATACCCACTTCCTTATTCGGTCTAAAATCGGGATCTTTACTAATTTCTCTCAACACTAAAAGTTCATTTTGAATTTTTTTATTTATTTAGTACAAAGTGTACTTTGAAGCCATTCATTGTCTATTTTTTGTTTATTTGTTTTTACTAAAAAGAGCAAAAGTTTTCCCTGCCCTTTGCTTTGGAACAGTTCTATAGACCTCCATTTTGCTCCTACATTGTCATTTAGTAATGCCTGAATTTTAGCTGCATAATAGTAATTAAGCAGATTTGGGAGAGCCACCCCCCAAGTCTTTTAGACGATTTAAGTGTTTTCATTTTAACCCTTGGTTTTTTGCTGTCCCAGATAAATTTGATTAACATTCGATCCCAACATCTAAACATGGTTGGACTAAAATATAAGGTTAGTGTCTTAAATAAAAATAAAAATCTAGGGAGTACATTCATCCTAATAATATCAATCTTTCCAAATAGTGACAAAGGTACTAAACTCCATCTATTTAAGTCCTGTTTTATTCTTATTTCAAGTTTATCATAATTACACTTACATAACAGGTCCATATTCTTAGGCATTTCTATTCCTAAATATTTAATTTTCTCTCTGTCCCATTTCCATGGAAATTCACTTTTTAACTCTGTAGAGACAGGTTCTCCTAAGCTGATTGCTTCACATTTTTCCATATTCAAATTATAGCCAGATACTATACTATAGTCATTAATGTTGTTCATTAAAACTGGAAGAGTTCTCTCTAATTCAGTTAAGTACAGGGTAACATCATCTGCGTATAAAGCTAATTTGTGGTGTGTACCTACCATTTCTACGCCTCTGATTTCCTCATTTTTCCTAATTCTAACTGCTAGTGGTTCAATACATAGGGCAAAAATTAATGGTGCGAGAGGATCTCCCTGTCTCGTTCCTCTTCTGAGTTCAAAACAATTTGATAGTGTTCCATTCGCTCTTACTTGTGCTTTTGAAGTTTGATACATAGTCTGTAACCAAAATAAAAAAAATATCATTAAAACCAAAGCTTCGACATGTCTCAAAGATGAAAGGCCAGGCTTCTCTATCGAATGCTTTCTCTGCGTCTAGAGTACGTATAAGTGCCTGCCTTTCACTTTTGTGTAGATATTCTATTATATTCATAATATGTCTAACATTATCTGACAACTGCCTATTTGTAATAAATCCTGTCTGATCTAATTCTACAATGTCAGGTACAATTTTAGCTCATTGGTCGGCTATGATGTTACTTAGTAATTTTTGATCCACATTAAACAATGTTATTAGTCTATATCCTTTACATTGTGATGGGTCCTTACCTTCCTTCTGTATTATTGTTATTATGGATCTACATTTATGTGGGAACTTATGAGCGGCCAGAGAAACAGGGCGACTGCTGTAAGTAGTTTGTGGAAAACTGCAGAAAAAGTGTGGGGGTTGAAGCCCCTCACCGGGAAAAGTGTGGGTGTTAAAACACCCACATCCCCCATTGGTGTGACGCCCCTGCTTCTAGGCAGTGATTCAAGTGGACAAAAACCCTTTTTCATTGAGTTTCCTGAATGTACACATAGAGATGCACTGATATCGATACTGGTATCTGATACGATTCTAATGTACACGTATAAGTACTGGTCAACGTCAACCAATCCCATGAACCATTACTTAAAATGTGAAAACTCTGCTATAATTTCACACACAAAAAATTATTTTCTACTTGAAATTTTCATCTTGTGGTCATTTTGATAAATTATTTTTATCTAATTCACCCTCATTTGTTTTAACAAGCAAAGAAGAAAATAAAACTTGTCCTCCAATTCAGTATTGGCATTGGTAGTCGGTATCAACAAGTACTCAGCTCCAAGTATCAATGTTGTTTCAGTTTGAAAAAAGTTGTATTGTTGCATCCCTAAAATATAACACAATAAAATGGGGTCCATCACATCACAATACGAACAGATCAACTCTCCAATTATCAAATTAAGTCATATGCTGACTATGTACATAAAATCATATTCAAATGACAGTGTACAATTATAAAATGTCCTTTACTCTATTAATAGAAAAACAGGCAATTAACACCAGCCGTGACAACCCAGAGTCCAGCTCAGGGAACAGGGACTGCCACCCACCCACTACCCAATAGAGACAGTTTCCCGTCCACTACCCAAAACAAATGGATTAAAGGTTAATGCTACTAGAGCAAAGTATAAAAATCTCAAAGATAAATACAACTCCGACTGAACAGAAAAAT
Organism: Apricaphanius iberus; assembly: GCA_028564705.1. Taxonomy (NCBI): domain Eukaryota; kingdom Metazoa; phylum Chordata; class Actinopteri; order Cyprinodontiformes; family Aphaniidae; genus Apricaphanius; species Apricaphanius iberus. Next base: position 203,896 of record JAPXFQ010001124.1, on the reverse strand, counting down.
AAATCAATTAAATGTGGTTTACTGAACATAAGATCTCTCCCCTCAAAAACACTCTTAGTAAATGACTTAATTTGTGAAAATAATATTGATTTGTTTTGTCTTGCAGAGACATGGTTGCAGGAAGAGGACCATGTCACAATAAATGAGTTAACTCCCCCTAGCTACTTAAACTTTAGTGTCCCTCGAAGTACTGGTAGCTTGGTCTCCTAGTAGCTAGGAGACAGGTTAATGTTAGTAGCTATGCTGCTTTAGGCTGTTGGAGGACATTATTAGGGTCTGTTCCTACTTTCTCTCCTACTTCTCCCCAACTGCATGATGTTCTGTCAATTCAAGCGCTAACCTGTTTTCTCTTATAGTAGGTGCTCCTGACCCGCCCTGCTTGACGACCCTGACTAAGATGGCATTGCAGTGACGGAAAATTCTCCACGTCCTGCAACAAACTTCTGCATCAGTTCTATTGCTCTTTCTGTGTCTCTGTTATGTATTCTCCAAACCACAGACGGTCTCGGCAGATAACCGCTTGTGCTGAGCCTGGTTCTGCCGGAGGTTTCTTCCTGTTAAAAGGGAGTTTTTCCTTCCCACTGTCGCTGCATGCTTGCTCAGTATGAGGGATTGCTGAGAATTACACGACGCAATCTTCTGTGGTTCTCTAATTTCTACACTAAACATTGTATTGTAATAACTCTTCTTGTAAAGTGCCTTGAGATGACATCTGTTGTGAAACGGCGCTATATAAATAAACTGAATTGAATTGAATTTAATTCCGGGGGATCTTTGTTAATGTGAAAATGTTATCAGCAGCACCAGGAGAACAGCTGCCATTTGCAGACCCACTCTAAATCAGATCAGCTGTCCTGGATCCAGCTTTCTCCATGATGTGGCTTTAGCAAGACGTGCTTGTGACTGATGACATCAAGAACAACATTGTTGACATGGAGAAAGGTCAGTGGTTGTTTTTTTCCACATGATATACAGTTAGGCATGTCACAATTAACAAATTAAGGAAATTAAATTCACAACAGCTGTATCAATAATATAATAAATTTTAGATGCAATTTTGAAAGCGTATAAAACCGAGCTGTGAAGTGATGAATGAGGAAGTTCTTTTAACAATCCTGGGCTTTCACTCATGTCCTTTTTTTTCTTTGTTTTTAAAAGATCTGATTCTGTGTGAGGTGCAACCCGACGCAGCATCCCAGAGTCCAGGAAGAGACCACAGGCCTTTTTGCGGAATACAGAAATCGCCGAAAGCAGGAAAGCATGAATACGAACCCGGAGACCCAACTTAATACCTACTTCAGTCTTTGTTGTGGGCAGGCTTGCCTGCCCTTCTGGGACACAAACAGGGACATCCTCCCGGCACTTTTTCCGGTGGCAGTGAGAGAACTTTCAGTACCAGCCTCAAGTGCCCCTGTGGAAAGAGTCTTCAGCCATGGAGGCGTCCTGATGAGGCCACATCGTGCCCGGCTGGCAGATAAATCCCTATCAAACCAGATATTTTGCAAGTGCAATACTTTGTAAAATGGGAGCAAGAGTGTGTGTGTGTGTGAGAGAGAGAGAGAGAGACATGTGTGACTTGGTCCCATCTCTGCACAAGATTACAAAGTGACTTCACACTGTTTGATGTAGGTTTTTTTCAGAAAATGTCAATTTTACATTTTTTTCAAATATTTTTATTAGAAGCAAGGAACACAGTTGTTACAGGCTAATCAACAAGACGTATGCCCCTTTTGTCTTTTTTTTTTATACAATATCCCTGGGAGGGGGAACAGAAAAAAGTCAGCTAATCAACGAATCGACTGATGGAAAGAACATGAGGCAAAAGTGGAAAAACAACGACAAACACAAAGAAACAGCATAAATAGATGTCAAGTGACTTGTAATTGAGTCAAAAAATGTCAGTTTTCCAGCCAAAACATTTCACCAATAAATCCTGTCTAATCTATTAGCATCCAACCTAAAATGCTAAACTGATAATAGAAAATGGATAATATATTAAACTCAGTGAAGACAATTAACACCAATGGAATCAGGGATATCCAACCAAAAATTACCCATACAGGGGGATGGGAGGTGTGTATAGGGAAGACTCCTAAAAGAACTGAGTGTACCGCTCTGCAGTAGGCCAGACACTGAACGCACAAACAGGCACTAGATAGATAGAAGCACTTTGAAGTTAGAAGGAGAGTTCTCTCCTTGCCAGCAGGTTAGAAAAACTGGGGAAATTCACCTGTGAAATGACAGTGTCCTCTTACTTTGAGGAGGAGTGAGTGAGAGACAAAGCATGGTGCTCATTCCTGTCCCCTTTATAATCGTAATGTCATCATTGACCAGAGGCCAATGGGGAAGTGTTGGGGGCACAGTATGCTGAAAAAAGCCGTCTGTTCAGTTCATCTTTGGAAAATGGATCCCCTAAAAATATCAGCATCATTATATGATCCTAACATCTCCTGATTTTAATTTACAATATAAAGAAAGTGAGATACGTATATGTTTATATAAGATTTAAGTATTTGGAAGATGAGAAAAATATAAACCAATGCATCTAAACTGTTAGACAGACAAGTGAGTGATGTGTTTGTTATTCCAGAAATAAGTTTGGAGATGGATTAAAAAATACTGATGATTCAGCAGTTTAATCTGAAGAACTTGGACCTTTTTTTAATCACTTTAATCTGGGTGGATGAGGCAACAATAGGGAAATGTGAATATTTCTGTCTTTTGTAGTGCACTATTGAGAATATGTAAAATGCCCCACAATGTCACACTAGATTGAACCGCACACTGTAAGAAGAGAGAGAAATTGTAAAATAATATAAGGCAAGGTGTATTTTTATCAAAAACCTTGAAAAGATCAAATTTGGATACAAACAAAAAAAGTTTATCTACTTATATTGCAGCAAATTTCTTGTCTTTTTTCCTTAGTGAACATTAATGTACTGAGGTAGCAATGAACATGGATTATGTCATAATAAAGTGATGGCAACAGGCTCACCTCACTCTCTTTATCGTGTTGTGAATTAACTCACTCCTTGTATCTCTAAACAGATACGTTTTTAGGTTGAATTTAAAGAATCTCAATGTTTTCAGCAGCTTTGCAGTCGTCAGAAAGTGTGTCCCAGATGAGGGGACCCTTGAAACTGAAAGCTGCTTCTCCATGATTGGTTCCGATTGTAGGGCTGATTAGTAGACTAGAGTTGGAGGACCTGCATCGTCTGAGGGGGTTGGTATAGTGAAAACAGGCCTTCAATAAACATTGGTTTACGGAGCGCTCTGAGCTACAGGGAGTCAGTGTAAGGACTTTAGAACTGGGGTAAAGTGCTCTACTTTCTACTTACTTTCTTGAGATAATATTGACGTTTTATCTGCCTCTTCAGATTTTCATGCTCTCCTCATGAAAAGCTGCTCTACATTCTTTGCTCTTGTTTTTTTTTTTCATTGTCATACGTGAAATTCGTCCATAAATATTTTTTTTCTTTTACTCTCAGCCATGAGCGATTTCTAGTGTTTATGATAATGTGATCAGCTGTTTGCCTTGTTCGAACAGCGGCTACCCTCAGGTCTCAATAAGGCGACTAATTGTTTCTTTTCACAGCTAGTCCTCTTACATTTGGTTTGATTTTTGTCAGGAAAAAAATTTGTGACGAAAATAATGAAACAAATGAAAATAATGATAAAGATCTTAAAACACATTTATTCAAACTTGACTATGTTTGATAAAAGTAATATATAAAATATGGAGAGAAAATAGATGAAACATCTTACTGTTTTAAATTATACATGTGTAAATGTATATTTCTTGATATTTTTGTGTACATTTGAACCCATAATTTCAAGTTCCCAAAGTTACGCACAAACTTTATGATACAATTTAAAAATCAAGTTTTACACATCCAAGTAGCCAAAGCTATAAACAACCAGACTGACATAAGTTACAAATCAGGTATGCACACTTAAATTAAACGAACTTAAAACTAACTAGAAATTCAAAACACCTCCTACTTATACAAATCGTTCAATACATATGCACCACTAACTTGATACACAAAGATCAGAATTATAAATGCACCAAGGGTCTGAGACTCGTTTAACGCCCCCAGATTTGCACGTACATGAAGCGTTTAAATACTAGTAGAATACTGGGTCATCTGAGTTTTCTTATCACTTTCCCTCTTAGCTTGTTGCTGAAGTTGCAAAGATGTTTGTCTGTTAAAGAATATTACATCACCCATTAGTCCACATGTACATAGACATAGAAAATTGATTGGACATGTGGACCAAAATTTTTTCCGTCAGAAAATTAATTTTAAGTCACAAGTGGAAAGAGTACTAAAATTACCAACATAAAAATGTACTTACTGTAAGTAAAAAGTAGTTTAGTTAAAATGTACGTTCTTTTTTTTTTTTACAGCGGTCAGACAATCTACTCTGAGTACTACAAGGAAGACAATGGGACGTTAATCTAATTTTTTACTGAAATAATTATATAAAAGTGCAAATTGCAGATTAACCATAAATGGGTAACACTAACATTGACAAGTTCTGTGACTTTCCTCAAATGACCCAAAGAAGACCAAACTGTCAGGTACATCACAATATATGTGGAACAATTACCGTTTTTGATGAGACTGTATTACACCTGTCAAATATTAGAACATATTAAACTTAAAACTAGTCAAAAAACGTAGCACCTGCAAAATATATTTTTTAATTACCCTGCTGTAATGTACTTATAGATTACAGTTTTTTTATTTGTGTCCATCATTAGTGTCACTATCTGAACCTCCTGCTCCTTGCATCCTTGCTTGCTTTGCAGTAAAGAGTTTTTAAGTTCTGCATATACAAAATCACTCTGAAATTCCCAACAAATCACCTAGCATTAATACTCACATACTTGTTAAAAAAACAATAAAACTGGACAAATTGATTTATATATTTGATGCCCCTTTTTGCAATCCAATAGGCTGATATGTACAAAAAGCTGAACAGAAGAAATTGTCCTGTCTGATTGCAACAGCAGAGTCCAACAATCCAAGATTTTAGTCGGACTTCATCTGAAAATCTTTCTCCTGGGTCCAACTCAGTTTTAGCTAGTACAAGTCATTATCGCGAAATATTGAGCAGTTCACCTCGATAGCAATATATGGATGATTACTTAACCCCCCCTTCTAATTTTAGTGTCCGATACTGGCCTGATATACATAATGTGATTGAAATTGGGATGAGTTCTTGTTATTGTATGTCTTTAACCAGCCCTTCGATTCAGGGTTCAACTCCCACTCCTTTCTGTATTTCTTAGAGTCCAGACGTGACTCAGGAAAGTGACCACAGACCAGGGGTCTTATTCAAAAAACTTTGTGTGGAATCCTTACTAAAACTATACTGAAGCTCAGCAATATTTTATTTTATTTTATTTTTATTAAGCCTAGTAAGTTTCTTATCTAGCAAACTTGGAGTACACACAGCTGAACTCAATCTTAGTTCTATAAGACTCTTGGAAGAAATGTGCTAAGCTGTTTTTGGATCATATCCTGCCTCCTACACACCCACTTTCTGTCAAAAACGGTCATTGCAAAGTGTCTAGTGAACATTATACATGACTTAAGATGGCTAATATAGAGAGTTTCAGGGGTAACAATGGCAACCGTGAGGCAGAGAAAGCAACTCCACAGCAGGCACGGAAACCATTTTATTTCAGTCAGATAATAAATATTTATCTATTATGTTTTACTTAGCCAAAGGCTGGAATAAAACACAGTGAAACAAATAAAACCAAATTACTGCAGAAAATAATAATTTTAAGAACTCCTATTGACGTGACTCAACCCCTGAACTACACTGATCTTAAAAGGGAATGAGCACTGCTAAATTAAATCTTGTTATTTTTCCTTTTTTTAAAATACCAAATTTACCAAGAAAGCAAAATGACGGTAACAATTATCCATCTTTGATGTACCACCCTGCCCTAGTTTGAAGGCAGGCCAGCTCCTCATCAGGGTGAGATCTTCTATGTCAGAAAAGTAGAAGACCAGCAGCTCCTGATCAGTGATATCAGTCATCATCAGTAGAATGCGACTTCATTTTCCTCTCAAAGCAGCTTGGAAATCTGGGTGGAGGCTGGAGGCCTTGTTCCAGATGCTCCTTGGACACTTTCACAACCCATAACTCCAGCTGCTGGATTCAGGATGATGCTGCTTCTCCTTGGTCTCAGTGGAAATGTGCACTACAGCGCCACCTGCTGGTTTTGGTTGGTAGAGGAAGTGCTAAAAGGTTGGAGGTGTTAGTCAGAGATGTGTGATGATGGAAGCCTCTCCCTGGTTTGGGAGTCTGAGCTCAGAGATCAAATCTTTGATTCTTGTTGAACTCTTTGTTGAATATGATGCAGCTTGTCCTTTTTTAATATTTCTAGTTCTGGAAATTCCTTTGTGTTTATTTGGATTTCAACAACAAGTGGACCAAGTGTCCAAATGTTGGACTGCTCCTTTCTCAGTAGAGGACAATGTGTGTCTGAGAGACATGTAATGTCCATGTTTGCTTCTGAAAGAGACTGATGGTCTGACCCCCCTCCTCCTTTCAGGGTGGAGCCTGCTGGAGTCCGATGGTTGACACCAGGTCCATGGAGGTGTAAGTGTGTTTTTCATTGGATTCATGACAACAAAGCAGCTCACATTCAACCATCTTCAAACTGTCCCATCACTCATTCAGGAGTCTTCATCAAAGTGTCAAGAAATGATCAATAACTGCAGCTGGATTGTGTTTGTTCTCTCCATCAGATTCCTGTCAACTCACCATCGATACAAACACAGTGAACAGAAACCTGAAACTGTCTGAAGACAACAGGAAGGTGACATGGGAGGAGCTTCAGTCATATCCTGATAATGTAGAAAGATTTGATTGGCCTCAGCTTCTGTGTAGAACTAGTCTGACTGGTCGCTGTTACTGGGAGGTCGAGTGGAGAGGAGACATTTATATATCAGTGAGTTACAGAAGAATCAGGAGGAAAGGATACAGTTATGATTGTTGGTTTGGACGGAACGAGCATTCCTGGAGTCTGAGATGCTCTGATAGTGGTTACTGTGTGTGGCACAATAACAGAGTAACAGGTTTTTCTCCCTCCTCCACCAACAAAGTAGCAGTGTATGTGGACGTTCCTGCTGGCATTCTGTCCTTCTACAGAGTCTCCTCTGACTCGCTGATCCACCTCCACACCTTCAACACTACATTCACTGAGCCTCTCATACCTGGGTTTAGGTTATACTGGTCCAGTTCTGGTTCCTCAGTGTTCCTGGTGTGAGTTGAGTGTAGAGCGCCTCCTCCTGGCAGAGAAACTCTCTCCCTGTTGAACAGATAGTTCAGTCTCTACATGTCTGTCTCTTTCACTCAGAAACACGTTTTCAGATTCATGGATTCAATCTGTTTCTTTATGAAACTCTTTTAAATGATTCCTGGGAAACTTCTTCCTCTTCCAGTCCTTTAAAGATGGAAACTGGGATTATTCTGGAATTTTGTTTTCCACTGTTTCCAATCAAAGCTTCCCAATGAACAGCAGGACGTTGCTTTTCTCTCTTGTTTTTTTGCTTTCATTCCTGAGTCAGATTTCAATTAAATGTTACCCAGTTTTTCTCAATCACTGGACATTATCTGTTTCTGTCGCCTCCTAGTTTTCTAAACACGTCTTAGATTCAAATGTTCAATCATCCTTTTAGAGATTTTCTGCAGTTTTTTTTCTTCAGGATTTGATTCATTTGCTGCTCATTCTCTTGTGTTCAAATGACAATATTTCAATAAATAATTTCTTCTCCATTTCAGTTTATTCCTATTGCACCAATTCACAACAGATTTAATCTCTGAGCATTTTACAATAAAAATAACTTCAATATAGTCATTTAAACATCCCAATCAGTTTAAAGGTTTTCTGATTAAGGAATCACAGCGGATTGCATTGAGTCATTGACTGGCAGCATTCACTCCTCCTGGACCAACAGCAATAGTACAAAGCTGGCTGTGTCGTGTCGTTGACTTCTCAGTAATCCCTCATACTAAGCAAGTAACAGTAGAGAGGAAAAACTCCCAATTAACAGGAAAAAACCTCCAGCAGAACCAGAACCTGGATCAGTACAAGCGGTCATCTGCCACGACCGTCTGGAGGTTTGAGAAGACAGAAGTGACACAAAAAAACCTATGTAAGAGTATTTTATACATTAAAGAAAGTAAAATCTCCTCATGGAATAACTAATTAAGCCTTTTTTATGTACAGAAGACAGAGTTATTATATTACAGACTATAGATGTAAAACATATTGTGTTTGGGAGACAGTAGATTGACCATAAAGTGTCTCCTGGTTAGCCATCTGGCGGGTACAAAACAAGTCCTCTATCTTTCTTTAAATAAATTATTAAACAAAGAAGGAATCATTATCTCATCCTTTATTTAAAGAACTCTATAACATGGACCTTCATCACTTCTGAAAAGGACGACATCAGAGTTGGATGCAGTGGAGTCATGGCACTAAGAAGATCTGAGCATGAAGAGCAGAACACTGAAGCTACAATAAGTAAACATCATGCTAATTATTAGCTGCGGCTCTGTTAGAAGAAGCTTCAGTTTGAATCTAAAGAAGGCTGAAGATCCCAGAGTGGAACCCTGATGAGCTCTACAGTCCACCAGATTCAGCTTAGAACCCTGGAGCAGAGCTATACGCCTCCAAACATCTCCAGGTTTCTATTCAAGCTGCACACAGGAAGTCCTTTCTTCATTCACTGCAGCTATGAAGGTCCTGCTGCTGAACTAAAAGTCTCAGAGCTGAATCTGCTGATGTCTCTGTCACTGTTTGCTGCCTGAACGATACCGGGCCACATCAGCTGCACATGTCGGGCAGTAAGGACCAGACGGGTCTGCAGGAATTTGCCGGCAGAGCCAGCAGAGCTGATGGCCCCAGTAGCGGCCCCTGTCTGTCCACTGGGGGCGCTGCTGGTTTCCAACGGGCCGTGACTCCAGGGAGGAACTGGACCGACCGGACTTGTGGTCCACATGGCGGCGCCAGTCCGTCTCAGGGGGGATATCCAGGCGGCGGGGCTGAGCAGGGACGTCTCCTGACACACGGGGGCGCTGTGGAGCAGGAAGAGGCCCCTGCTGATGGTGGATGCTGGAGGTGATGGTGGAGTGGCGAGAGGGGAGCAGGGTGGCATAAAGACTCTGTGGACCCATTGGAGCAGCAGGACCTGTTCTGGTTCTGGAGGAGGAGGAGGGTGGGGCGCGGCGAGGAGGGCGTGGAAGAGTGGCATAATTCAACGGGATGCTGTGGAGACCTGAGGGAGTCTGACTCCTGTCAGACAGAACCAGAACCTGGTGCTGGAGGCGCCGAGGAGCTCCTAAAGAGGAGGAGGACAGAGAGGGAGAAAGAAGTCAGAAGATGCTAGTGAGTACCAGGTGCTATTACTGGCTGTTGAAGGAGGAGCAGCCTCTCATGATTTTTCACATCTTATTTTCTCAGAGGTCTACAGTTTTGTTTTCTGCGTTATTTATATTAAGTTTTTGAATTTACTTTGAACAAAATGCTGTTTGTTCAGCTGAGGACTTTGTTAAGCTACTCCCGAGAATGGATTCTATGGAGATGAACATTCGTCACCTCGAAGTGAATGTGGAAGTAAACACTGGATACGGAAACGTTTTACCGATATTTGCCAACAGTGAAAAAGAACCTCAGAACACTGTGGCGATCAACGTTTGGAGCAACGGTCTCAGAAAGAGGCCACCGTCAGTCAAACCGGTTGGCGAACGCTCAATGCAACGAAGAGCGTCCCATTCTCACAACACCACATCTAAACAATCAAAAAAAGAGACAGTCTTCCGTCCGAGAACATTACTGAATTCCCAAACATAGACAGATTTACAGATTTGCTTTCCAAATTTCTCAGAAGGACAACCCAGGCCCAAGCACCCGCCAAAGTCGCTGAAGAGGAGAAATCTAGCCCCATGAAGTGGACATACAACAAAGTAAGATATATACCACCAAATTTCCGACCAGAATTCTAATTAGGGATACACCGATACTTGTATCGGGTTATCAGTTCCAATTAGGGCTTTGACTCCGAACGTCGTTATTCGAATATAATTTGAATGTTTTAAAAATTTGAGATTTTCGAACAAATTTTAGGGATCTCTTAATATTTGAACCTGTATGGGAATTTCTTTTGCAAATGTGTTTGCTTGTTAAAAACGTAAATGTCAATAAACTAATTTCCAAAAGACCAAATTCATCTGGATTTGTACTTTTATTTACACTGAAATATGTATTTTTTTGGTCACACGTAGGAATGGTGATTAATTCACAGCTACCCTGTAATTACTTATCTTTTTATTAATGTTTGACAGCTCTACTAAAAATAAAAAAATTAGAGGGTTTTTGGACAAAGTTTGTATGTTTTCCATTCTTTAAGCACCGTTTAAGCCCCGGCACCATTTCAAAAGTACCAGTTTGGCACGGGTATGGGATAAAGCCTAAACGATACCCATCCCTACCCATTAACCAGGCAGTTTTAAGCGAGCTTAACGAGGCTGGTGTGAATAGTTTTAAAAGAAAAAAAGATCAGAGTTTGAGCTTCATTAGACTGGAAGTCAGACTGAATGTTTGCTTCAGCCTGTCAGCAGCTCTGAAGCTGGACAAGAACATCAATGAGGAGGAGACCCTGAAGGAGCAGCCAGGAGGTGGAGGTGATGGTTTACCTGAACGTCCCCAGGAGGAGGACTCCGAGCTCGGGGGCCGTGAGGTCTGCATGTGGGGTTGCTGTGGAGCTGGGGGGCCGTGGTGTCGGGGTTGGTTGAGGGAGGAGTGATCTGCTGTGAAGGAGGTGGAGGAGGGATTTTGCAGGGAGGAGGTGCTGGGGTGGTGGAGGGGGGAGGAGGAGGAGCGGTGAAGGTCTGAGTGTCTGAGAGGGGGCCTGGACACAGAGGGGTCCTTCAGGTTCCAACGTGGTGAGGAAGATGAGGGGGAGGAGGGGAAAAAGGAGAAACAGGTGAAGATGTAAATCAATAGTAATCAGGATGAAGGTGAAGTGAAGAAAGCTCAAAGTGTTTGTTCAGGATCAAAGGTTCTCTGAGCGACTTCCTGTCAGAATGTGGCCCCTCTGAGCCACCATAGTTTTCAGGAAATCACATCAGAGTTTGCCTGCAGGTGACCAGATGTTTAACATGAATCTGAGGAGAAGAACATCCTGCACCTGCAGGAAAACATCACGATTCCTCTTTAGACCAAGCTCAGCTGTCAGTTTGGATCAGGCCGGCTTCACCTGGCAGACAGCGCTCAGGGTAAAACTCACTGAGCCACTAATGTTTCCTGCAGCAGCCTTAGGTGACTCCTGAGGGCCAAATCCTGGATGAGGGAAGATCAGTAGCTAAGCTCTGCTGAGACTAAACTGGGTTTAAGCTGAGTCTAAACCTGCTCCACACCAGTCTAAGATGAGTTTGATCTCCTTTAAGCCAGAGAACTGAATGAACTTCCTGGTTTTTATTGGATGTTTAAACTCCTTCATGTTGTCTGATTTATTGGAGGAACAAACTGTCAGGTTGAGTCATGAAGGAAAACAGGCTGCAGTGACAAAAAGTCAACACCAGGTGGCACCATCATCCACTTCAGAACTGGACCTGTGTATGGACTTACACAGCTGCGTGGGGGGTTCTGTGGTCTCGACCCGATGACGGTTCCGCTCAGACTGCGAGCGAGGCGTCGCAGGTTTTCTGCACTGTAGTTCTCATCTTCTCCTGCAGGGGGCTGCAGAGGACAGAGGAAGAGCCTTGTTAGAATGAATGAGTGTTCTGAGTTCTGCTAACGGAGAGCCGTTTCTAGTTGAAGCTGCATTTAAAAACATTAATACATTTCTGGACTGAACATTTCTGTAAGAATGAAGCTGAATCTAAAAGAACCCCAAAGCAGCCTGCCATGGAATGACCTCTGACCTTAGGAGAGGCAAACCCTGAACAGGCTGCCTCAGCATGTAAACTGAGCACACTGCAGGACAACTTAAGAGGAGGACAACATTATGTTCTCTTCTGAGTAACTCCACAGCTCCACCTGTTGGCACTCCGGGGGTTTGGCTCCCAGGGGCAGAAATGAAACTGAAACTGCGATTAGCTCCAAGCTGGACATGCTGACCTAATGACATTTGGCAGATCCAGCTGTGATGCAGCACCCTCTAGGGATTGGAGTAAATTTGACCCAAGTCCTATCATGCGGACGGTTCATACTGCTGTCTGATTTATAAGGGGAATTATTGTGGACATTTTGATTCAGATCTTCTGTATAATGTAGAATATAGGGATTGGCATGTCACAAATTGCTTTGTTAGTTAAGATGACCTAATAAAACATTAAATATCAGAAAGACCTAAGTATCAAGCTGGTTAAAGATAATTTTCCATAATATTATTGGTTCCCATTGTGAGTCTAAAAGTTTCTAAAAGCTTGGCTAGTGGTGACGGGTGTTTACATGCAGAGAAATCTGATTCTCCAATCTGGACACCTTAGTCCGATTTCTCAAACTCCAGTTCAATTTAAGTCAAGCTAAGGTGTATACATACATTTCAAAAGACCAATTTCTGTCAGACTATGGCAATAATTTGAATTTATCTTGCTTATATAAACACACTGTCTGCCACTCCTCCTTTTTGCTGTACAAGAAACAGGCCAAAATTGGAAACACCACTACATGATTGGTTGGATGTGCAAACTTTATGTTATTTTAGGTCCTCTGCAAGCAAAATAAAAAGGTATCTTTAATGCCAAAGTAGCCAACATGATCAAACGCAGTACAAACACAGGTAACCCTCATCTGAAGGGTATATTATCTAATCTAAGCCTGAGGAGGATTTTGCTCATCTGACAGTTTTGTCAGGACAAGATAGTAAATCGGTGACAACTCGAAGCTCTATCGCAAATCTGAGAACTACTTTGGGTTATACACAGTCATTGGGTGGCACAGGAGAAGAAAACTCCACTTCCACAGGAAAGGGAGGGGGGAAGAGGACCAGAGGTTAAATAAAGGACATGTCCGACACAGATTATCCTCTCCCAGCTAGTTTGGAAAAAGGGAAGAACTTCAGCATCCAGATCCCTCCTTCGCTGGCGAGGGAAGGCACATGAGTTTCTAGGAGAAACTAATTCCAAGGGACAAAGACTACGGAGCAATCAGGTGAATCGCAAACACAGATTAAACGAATATCACTGCTCTGGGTCACAGCCTACAGAAAGCTTTATGTATAACAGACGGCCATGAGAGGAGAAAGGGAGCAGACCCCATATTCAGTGGGAATTGAACCAGCCAGCGCCGCATTCATTCACCGCCACAGAGCCGACATGAGGCGAACGCGTAGCTGGAAAAGACTCCAGAGATACTGTTTCTGTAGGGGCATGCTAGAGAAGACAAAGCAAGACGTCCCATTCAAGAGCTTTCTGTGCTACTAGCTACTGGAAAACAGTGAGTTTGCAAAGCCTTGTTAGCCTATTGTTAGCCTGCTGGCTAACGTCTTTTGAGCCCCACCACTCATCAACCACTGAGTAACCTGGAAAACTTCAATGGTTCAATAAGTTCTGTCTGAACAGCGGCAAGATTAGCTCAAGATAACTAAGATTTAAGGTTGTGTGTTTTTGCTGTTTGTTACCTTGTGTAAGATTTTATCTGCTATCTGTTTGGGTAAAACCAGGCAGTTCGGCCTGAAGGTTTAGCCAGCGTTTTCCAAAAGAAAACAAAAAAAGAGTAAGAGTGGCTCTAAATAACACCACGTGGGTTAGAGGCAAGCTACATGCGCTACCTACGCTCGGGTCCTGTTTGTGGACTTCAGCTCTGCGTTTAACACCATTGTCCCAGAGCTCCTCCACCAAAAACTGTCCCAGCTCACCTTGCCTCCCTCCACTTGTCAGTGGATTACCAGTTTCCTGACTGACAGGAGGCAGCAGGTGAAACTGGGTAAGTTCACATCCAGCTCCCGTTCCCTCAGCATCGGCGCCCCCCAGGGATGTGTTCTCTCCCCACTGCTCTTCTCCCTTTACACCACTGACTGCACGTCGAGGGACCCTTCTGTGAAACTCCTGAAGTTTGCAGATGACACCACCGTCATTGGACTCATCCGCGACGGCGACGAGTCTGTGTACAGAAAGGAAGTGGAACAGCTGGTTCTCTGGTGCAGTCAGAACCACCTGGAGCTAAACCCGCTCAAAACTGTGGAGATGACAGTGGACTTCAGGAAGAGACCACCATCAACATCTCCTCTCATGATCCTCAACAAGCCAGTCCCCACAGTGGAGTCTTTCAGGTTCCTAGGATCCACCATCACACGGGACCTGAAGTGGACCTCACACATCAACATAATAAGGAAAAAGGCCCAGCAAAGGCTGTACTTTCTGCGTCAGCTCAGGAAGTTCAACCTGCCCCAGGAGCTGCTGATCATCTTCTACACAGCAATAGTCCAGTCTGTCCTGACCTCATCCATCTCTGTCTGGTTCGGATCCGCCACCAGGCAAGACAAGGACAGACTGCAGAGAACAGTCAGGACTGCAGAGAGGATCATAGGAACCGATCTTCCCTCCATTCAGGACCTATTCCGGGCCAGGGTCAGGAAGCGGGCCAGGAAAATCACCACTGACCCCTCACACCCTGGCCACAATCTGTTTAGGCTCCTCCCCTCAGGTCGGCGTTACAGAGCGTTGTACGCCAAAACCACCCGACACAAAAACAGTTTTTTCCCCCAGGCTGTCGCTCTGACGAACTCTGTCTAGTCACAGTGTGTGAGTGCACTCACATAACAATAAACTATAACTCTGCACTTCTGTACATACTCACTGTAAAATAACCCCGGCTTGGTGTATATATTATCCTTTATTATTTACGATCTGATATTTATTTGTATTTTTACTTATTTTTGTTCATATTTTTCTTTTTTTTTCTTTTTTTTTTTTATTTCACTTATTCAAGTTCTGTACTGGAGGAAAAAGTTTGCCGGAGTCAAATTCCTTGTATGTGACATACTTGGCCAATAAACTGATTCTGATTCTGATTCTGACATTGTAAGATTAGCCCATGTGTGATTTAGGACTGCATTTCATAAACAAAGATTACTATTGACGGTGCTCAGAATAGAGATCGGTTTAAAGTAGATTGTTAAAACACAGAAACTAGTTTGATTAGCCGTGTTTCAACCCGCCTTAATGCATTAAATAGTGGAATTAGATTGTTTACTGCCGTGCTCAACCGATAGAGTAATTTTCCACAGGTTAATGACTTCTCATCCAGAGAAATTTTAAACAAAACTTTACTTAATCTCTACACTGTTGATTGGTTTAGACATAAATCAATGTCGCTAATTAGTTAAACTACCGGTAATCACAGTTAGGAAACTAATTTAGCTTTCATCCCGGCACTCTAATATGTATATAAGCCTTGGTCTTGAAGCAACCAGATTCCTACAGAACTGTGACATCAAAATTTATGATTTTAATCTTATTGCATATTCATCCATTAATTGTGTCCTTTTATTTTTGGTAGTAATTTATTTATTTTAGTAGTGCGTGCTACCAGCTTGGGTGATTAAAATGTTTATTTTCCTTCGTTTGTAAATAAATTCCTATACTCTGGAAAGTCGTGTCATTCATTCCGGTGATCGCTGTTCAATAAACGTCTAAAGCTGATTCTAAACATCTTGTTTAGTCACCTCAGCCTTAACCAGGTAGGTGTTAAACTATCATTGAGACTGAAATATTTGGTTATTTATATAGTTCCTGACTTGTCAGGTGGTGCCCTGTATGTAATAATTTCCCATAAATTATTAATCTTTTTGATTGCCATAAGAGATCCTTCGTAAATATTCATAGCCAAATAGTTGCATTCTTCCCCATCCACTACAACAATCTTTAATTTTTGTTTGTAGATGCATAAAGCTGCTTTGTCTCAGGGGGACAAACCGTTCCTTCCCCTGCATTAGAGAACTGGGACGGTATCCTTCCATCTTTAGTCCAGGTTTAAAATTAAGTAAGATCTTCCAGTTATATTAGATGTCCAAACCACCCCTTGAAAATTAGAATTCAATCAAAGCATTCATTACATGCTTAACAAAAATATTGTAAAATTAATGTAAGAAAAATTCACCAATTCCGGAAGGTTCAGTAAATTGGATAAAATAGGATATGAGTAAAAAGTTTAGTAAATCTAATTGAATGATTTTGACTGACTGGAAAATTGTATAATCTGGACATTTGGTTTGATTTGCATCTCTTGGGTTTGTGTGAGAGATTTCTGTGATTCTTTTTAAAAGTAATGTTTATCACACGAAAGGGTTAAAAAACTGAACAACATATAGAATCCATAAGCTAACAAAGAAGGGATGCAAAAGTCCCCAGTGTTGCTTTTTTATTTAAAATCCAAACGTTCAACCTAAAACAGTCAGTGTGGCTCCCTCTTCAGGTTACAAATCGGCACTACATTGTAATCTGTATCGGCCTAAGCCTTTGTGACGTTAGCCGGTTATTTGGACGGATTGATTTGGAGTTGGTTTTCATGAGTTTAACTTATGTTGATGCAGCAGCTTGCAGTCGGTCGTACCTTCTGGACAGGTGAAACCGGACTTCTGTAGGCGTATCTTTCAATTTCAGCAGTCGGTGTTTTGGAGCGTCCAGGTCCTGACGGCATTCTCCTCACACCTGGAACAAACAAACATCAAGGCTCTTTATACAGCCATGATAATGGCTACTTTATTATGTTTATGCGTCAATAATCAGTCTGATGCAATAAATGCATCATTGTCAACTCAATAATCAGTCTATAGGGTCAACAGCTGTTCTTGAGGTGAGGAAGTTCAATTATTTATACAAAAATAAATGAAATGAGAATGAGAAAAATTTTCATGTTCTGACACTTCAGTTAAACTGAATATTTATTTTAGGCGATTAAATATTGAATGGAATTATTCATTTATTCTAATGATGAATTAAAACCAAACTATAAAAGAAGCTAAACTTAGCAGCAGCTAGCTAAAGAGAGGATCTAGGACATTATTAGCTGATTAACTTTCATTTGAAGGTCAGTGTGTTGTTTTCTCTCTGAAACTCAGCATTCCAGGTTTTGTGTTTAATCTCGATTTTAAAAGATATAGAACAAAACAGGAAGAGTGATCTTCAAATGAATCATAGATCCGTCTGCCTGGCTAACCTTAAAGTACCAGGATAAAAGATAGAAGAGTTTTGGGGCAGATAATGCCTTATAACAGGCGGCAAATCTCCTGCCCTGATTGACTCCCTTTATATTGATATATGCTGATCGCAAGTGGATATAAACTTTTCCGGAAGGGCTCCAAACTTGTCAGGGTTAGTAAATGGATATAATATTGCTAAAAATATATGGTCCAGGTTGAAAAAACAAACAAACCGAACTTCCCCTTTAAATAATGATGGTGGTAATAGGAGCTCTAATAATTCTGGGCGCTGAAGAACCCGCACTGCTGGAAGCCGTTCATGCTAAATGTCACTCAGCGCTGTTTTGGAAAAAACTATGAATAAATTCGGAATCAACTGTGATAAAAAAAAAAAGATGTTCAAAATGACCCAAAGACAAAAAAAATGTACGTTCAAAAAAAAAAAAAAAAAATCCAAAAAGGGATTGATTTACATATTCATTTAATCATTACCCATCTCTATCTCTGAGATGGTGGAGGAAGAAGATTAATGCTTCAAACGGCTCCAGCCAATCTAAATCCAGATGTGTCTAAAATGTTTCATATATCAGGATGAATTTGCTCAGTTTGACATCATGACGATAGAATCTGTGAAAAATGCAGAGAAGACTCGGTTCTGGACGCAGAAAGACTTCCTGTGGAGTGTCTCTGTGGTCCTTACCCGGTCTGCTGCCCCCTGGCTGTGGGCTGACTCCGCGGCTGCCCCGGTGCATGCTGGGAGCCTTCAGACTGGCCTGGTACAACGTCTCCAGCTCTGACAACTCTTCTCCTTCCTCCTCCGACGCTCCTCCTCCGCTTCCCACTGCATTCTGGGAGCTGTAGTATCTGTTGACGTTGTCAGCCCAGCATTCAACAGGCAGGGCGGCTCTGTGAACGTGATTGGCTGGTGGAGAACAGCTCCTGGTCGGCCGGTTTACAGGTGGGGGGGTGGGGGCGGACCCAGAGCTGATGGCTGGGCGTGGAGAATCCACGTCAGGCTGGTCAAGGTTCAAACAGGACCACTTCATGGTTGGGCAGGAGGTGGGAGGAGGGGCTAATCTAGAGGCGGGGTTACAGTCAATGGGCGTGGCCTGTTTAGTTTGGGTGTAACGCGAGTCCTCCACCATCATCACATGACCTCTGCTGTTGCTATCCGCAGGTGATGGAGTTTGGGAGCGTGGCCTGGGAGTGGGTGGAGCTTGTGATGGGATAAGCCACTCCTCTCCTGGTGGAGGGGGAGGAGCCACGTCTTCCAGGGAGGAGTCCACCGAGAGACCAGGGAGGGACCTGGCGCTACAGAGGGGTTTCCCAAAGCGAGAGCAGGGGCTTCTGGTCCTGGTGTCAGTGGCTGGAGAGGAGGTGGGGTCAGAGGGCAAACCTCCTGTAGAGGGGAGGGGCTTAACAAGGCAAGTGACAGGAGGAGGTGCCTGGGGGTCCTGACGGGCAGCTGATTGGTCGCCCTGGTTGTCTGTCAGAAGTACTGAGAGCGGGAGAGGCTTTTCACTGCAGAGGAAAGAAGGAAAACTCCAGTTAGAGATGATGATGTAATCTCTGAGTGGGCGGGGCTTAGATGTTTGTATGACATAAAGGTGTCTGATCGACCAACGGATGAAAAACTTCCTGAACATTTCATAGAAAAAAGGTAAAATTACATCCTCCCATGGCCTGTCAGTAGGGGGCAGCACTACCACTGTCTGACCTACTGAGCCTCCCTGAGCTCTGATTGGCTGAGCAGAGTGCAGGTGGTACCTGGGCTGTTCCTGGGACTGCTGCTCCTCCTGCTGCTGCTGCTGCAGCTGCATACGTTGCTGCAGGCTACGGGCTCTCCTCATGCAGCGCTGCAGCCGACTGTGGCTACTAGCTCCGCCCTCAGCCGCCACCGGCCGCAGCTTGGCTGCAGCGTCGGTGGTGGATTACGTAACAATGGAAACATAAGAAATAAAGAAAGTGGAACAAAGGAACAAATGAAAAGGTGCAGAAATAATAATCTATGGTGACTTTATGTAAAAATCGATCAAAGAAACAGAAAATAAGACATTAGAGGGCTCGATGAGACCTGCTGGTGGCGCCGTGGGTCAGAAATGAGGAAATCATAAGCAGAAAAAATGAAAAAAGAAGCAGTGAAACCATTCCCTCCTATGGAACAGGCTCCCAGGGTTGGTTCGTGAAGCAGACAATTTTTATGTCTTTAAATCTAGGCTTAAAACTTTCCTCTTTGACAAAGCTTACAGTTAGAGATATGTTAGTAGGTAGTTAGAGACAGGTTAGACAGGTAGATAGGAAGAGACAGGTTAATGTTAGTAGCTAGGTAGAGTGTCAAAAGCTAGGAAGGGATATGAAGAGGTAGAGTAGCTACGTAGAGATAGATTAATGTAAGCCAGGTACAGAGTGTTAGTAGCTAGGTCTCCTAGTAGCTAGGAGACAGGTTAATGTTAGTAGCTATAATGCTTTAGGCTGTTGGAGGACATTATTAGGGTCTGTTCCTACTTTCTCTCCTACTTCTCCCCAACTGCATGATGTTCTGTCAATTCAAGCGCTAACCTGTTTTCTCTTAGTCTCTTCCTATAGTAGGTGCTCCTGACCCGCCCTGCTTGACGACCCTGACTAAAATGGCATTGCAGTGACGAAAAGTTCTCCACGTCCTGCTACCAACTTCTGCATCAGTTGTGTTGTTCTTTCTGTGTCTCTGTTCTGTATTCTCCAAGCCACAGACGGTCTCGGCAGATGACCGCTTGTGCTGAGCCTGGTTCTGCTGGAGGTTTCTTCCTGTTAAAAGGGAGTTTTTCATTCCCACTGTCGCTGCATGCTTGCTCAGTATGAGGGATTGCTGATAATTACACGACGCAATCTTCTGTGGTTCTCTAATTCCTAAATTAAACATTGTATTGTAATAACTCTTCTTGTAAAGTGCCTTGAGATGACATCTGTTGTGAAACGGCGCTATATAAATAAACTGAATTGAATTGAAATTTGAAGGTTCTGGTTCTGATGTGATATTCTTTCTGAGGAGTTTCTGGAGGTTTCCTTAAGCTGCTGAGTGAATCCTAAAAGCTCTTCTACTGTTAATTAATAATCATATTCCTCAACCAGCTGATTAGAGAGAACACCAGGAACCTGGATCAGAACCAGCTGATCCACCATTCTGACCGATAACCTCAGTTCTTCCACCTGGGGACAGGACTTCATATTGGGTCTAACTTCATACAGTAACAGAAACATGTGACCAAGTCTGAACATCCTCAGTAAGGATGAGGTAGTGTGTGAAGGGGCGGTGCCGTGTCTAGTGGGAGGGGCTTACAGACGGCTTCGTTGACGGCGGACAGCGCCGCTGCGACTTCTCCCGCCTGTTCCAAACGCACCGACTGGTCCAGCAGGAGCTCCGCCTCCGTCACGCACCTGTCGAAGCTGTCGCCTTTACCTACGGGAATAACACACACACACTCGATAGTGTTTCTCTGGTTCTGATGGGACGTCAGTAACCTTTAACCCCTTGACGTCTATTGTCGCGAAATAATACCAAAAAATACCTCAAGTAATTCTCCACTACCAGTTGATTCATTTCCAACACACACCTAGGAACCTTTTGCAAGCATTAGTTTCTTGAAGGAACGTTTAAAGATGGAGCACCATCTATTTCTGGATTGCTACGCTCGCTTTTTCAGAAGATAATTGTGGTAAACTTTTTCAATCTCGGGCAAATTATACAAACATAAAAACAATTAACGGCTTATCGTGTACTTTTATCACTACCACAAAGCAGTAGAGTGCCTATGATACATAGTTTTAAAGACATAGATTACAATTTCGGTTTGATGCTAATTAGCTACCGTATTTAGATGGTGTTCAACATTCACACATATTTTCTGTAGACACTTCCATTCCTAATGCTCTACAACATAGTTCACATGAACACTAAATACCAGCACGCTGGATGTGAACGAGGAGAGCTGGAGCTGACTTCACAGCGGAAGCGTACTTACTTACTCATCACTCCGTTGTAGAGCAAAAGTGTTGTAACAGGCATCCAGATTTTCATACTGATTAGCAGAAATAATGTAGTGGAATATCTTTAATTTATGTCTATTATTTTTCTAAAATAATAAAAATGAAAGCAGCATCATTCTATGGAAAGCCAGCAGGCGGATCTTGGCCAGGGGCTCCACCTGTGGACATAGACGACAGCCGTCTCAGTTTTATAGTTCTTGTAGTGGTTTATGATACATCTCTGACATGTTAGAGACATGTGAAACATCTCGGGCCCTGAGAACTTCGGGGAGGGGTCTCCTGGTGGTTCCCAGAGTCAACAATAAACACGGTGAGGCTGCATTTCAGTTTCAGGAACAGTCTTCATCAGGATGTGAGACAAGCCTCAACTCTAACAATGTTTAAATCCAGGCTGAAAACAGAGATTTTTACCCGTGCATATGACAGTTGAAAGTATTTTATCTGCACTCTTGCTTTGTATTGTAATTAATTATTTTTTAGGTTGATGTTTTTTTCTGTTTATCTGTTTTCTTAATTTATGCAACTGTGAAGCACTTTGAATTGCCTTGTGTATGCAATGTGCTCCACAAATAAACTTGCCTTGCCTTTATGATAGTTTGGCAGTCATGGGAGTTGATAATACTGAAAATAACTCTGTTCCATAAATAAAAAACTTGTCATACTTTAGATGAGAAAGGGTGCTATAAAAAAATCCTAACCATAGATGACG
The DNA here is from genome assembly GCA_028564705.1 of Apricaphanius iberus. Classification (NCBI taxonomy): domain Eukaryota; kingdom Metazoa; phylum Chordata; class Actinopteri; order Cyprinodontiformes; family Aphaniidae; genus Apricaphanius; species Apricaphanius iberus. Next base: position 181,987 of record JAPXFQ010001124.1, on the reverse strand, counting down.
GTTGTCGCTAATTTGCATCATACCTCAAATTACATCAATTTTATGTGCTCTAATCATAATAACTTTCTTAACTTAATTAAGAATCTACTTGAAAGCAAAAACACAAGTCATTTTTTTTTCATTTATGAAAATTCAGGTGTCAAGGAGCTAATTTGATATTCCTCCTCTTTGCTGGAGTTAGATAAGAGAGAGAAAAAAATCTTTTTTTATTTTTTATTAAGCTGTGTCAAACAGAAAAATTCTGTTTTTATTGTAAAACAGACAATAAAGTTATCCATCTAACTATCTAACTATCTTAAGCTTAGCATAAATAATTGTAGTTAATGGTAACAGCTAATGTTTTGTGTGCAAACTCATGAAAATTTCACAGTGATCGTAATTATTCCCGGTGACCTGAATAATCACATCTATCGCAAATGAAAACAAATAAACATGAAGCAATTAAAATAAGAATCAGCCAATCACACGACAGCAACTCTCTTCAGCTAGAAGTGACGAAGACCTCCTGCTGGACATCACTGAGCATCAGGAAAGGGAAGGAAGAGGCTGCAGGATTGTTGTTTGTACCAGGACCAACCAGGAACTGCTGGGATTTTAACCCACAACCAAAAGGGAAAGCTTTGAGCAGCAGCAGTGGGTGAAGGTGTCTCGTTGAGGTCAAAGGTGAAGAACACAAACTCGGGGAGTTCACTAAAAAGGGCAAATAACAGCAGGGAGGTCTTCATCTACCCTGACCTGAGCTCAGAACCTCCAGAACCTACCTTGGACCTGCAGCAGGTCCAGGTCCAGAAACTTGCTGGGTCTGGGGTTGAAGCCCAGCGCCTTTTCCCTCTCCTTCTCCTGCCGCCGCTGCTGCTCCTCCTCCTTCGCTCTCCTCAGCACCTCCTCCTGCAGCTCGTCCAGCTCACTGCGACCTGCAGGGGGCGCTGCAGCAGCAGCAGCAGCAACACCAGAGATCACAGAAGAACATTGACGGCAAGGCAGATAAAGGTTATAGTTCATACCGAGGCTCCCTCTGCTGGAAGAGTGGAGGTCCCGCAGCAGAGATCCACTGCTCTTTGACCTGATGTTCCTCCATGATGGTCCTGAGGAGGACGAGGAGGAGGAAGGTTTCTTCACAGCACTCTCCCTGCAGACACAGTTCATCATATTATGGGATATCTGCTGCCAATTACCTTTATCCTTTCATTAGTAGTTTTGTTCTTTAATTAATGTACTTATTCGTGATCGTAACGACGGGGTCGACGTAATCGATTACGTAGAAGCATAAAATACGTCGACACAAAAAATGATGCGTCGTCACTTTCAAAACAAACATGGCGGGAGCCAGTAGTGTCAGCATGAGTGAGTCAGTTGACTTAAATACCTCCATCTGGACTCACAGTTCAGAGGTATGGAACTATTTTAAAATAAAAGGGAGCGATTCTGTGGTCAGTCGGCTTTGTAAAATGGTAATGGCTCATCATAAAAGCACGACGGCATCCAGGAATGGTTCCAGCAAATGATTAAACACCGTAAGTTTTCAACTTTTTTTACTATCGCTACGTGTTTTACCCTATAAATCATCCAAACACCGCCACGTAGACGGCATATACAATGCAAACTGCTATCTGATTGGTTTTTATTTGTGACCCGTGTTGGCAGAATGAGTCAGAATGCGCACAGATTGATTATGAGCAAAAGCCCAAAATGTGAGAGAGTGAACATGTTTATTAACAAACGTACCCGCTAAACGTAGCCGTCGTGGACATTAACACAACATCGTTTAAGTGCTTGCAATAGCAAACCGACAACGAACTCTTGATTGTCGCGTTTAATAAACGCCTCATCCTGTTTGAATACTATTTTTTTACCTCATGCTTCTCCAGTTTGTCGGATTCAAGGTCTCCATCTAAAAACTAGAAAAATGTTTAGCAGCATTTTATTGGAAGGAACAGCGCCTCTCTCTTGCAAATATGTCAGAAACAAGAGAAAATTACGCAAAATAAATGTTTTTTGTGAATGAAGAGCACCGTTTTGAATAACGTGAATGTTAAATTTTGTTTGTTTAAATTTTTGGGGGCATTTTCTCTCCTTTATTCATATGATTTCTTTGCCCAACATTTAACTTCTTGTTAAATGCAACCTCTAACATAAGACTGTACTAATACTACAACGTTATTTGGGATTTTTTTTTTTTTATTAAAATGTGTTAGAATTAAGAAATTTGTTTATTTAATGGAAACACATAAATTAATAAATGTCAAATTTCTATACAAATCAAATAATGGATAAATAAGCGATAATCAAATCGAATCAAAATCGAATAATTAATCATTAGATTAATCGATGCATCGGAAAAAAAATAATCGCTAGATTAATCGATTACAAAAATAATCGTTTTGCCCAGCGCTAGTGTCGAAATGTCCCCGATGCTTTTTTTCAGCTGTTATTAATGTTTAATATGCGGTAACCCATTTTTTTAAAACAGTCCTTAAACGCACCTGAAAGTGCAACTGGGTCAACTTTTTTTGTTGAAAAAAACTGTATAAATGAATCTATAATAGCCCTATCTACATTTACAGTAATTATTTTATGTATTTTAGTGAAAATATTGATTTTGTACCCAAAACCGTTAGTTTATTGCTCCAAGCGGTTAAATGATTACACTGCACTGGAATTCACTAGAACTGGAACACTGCCTTGCTAACGGCTAATCTCAGGTTTCTGACGAAAGCTTTGATTAGTGACGACAGCAGTCCGGTTGTGGTGGGGTATATAACACATGCAGTCTGGGCCACACCTCCGTAGCGAGGAGCTATGAACTGCCTGCAGCACAATCGGCTCATTACCTGTGCGCTCCGTTAGGCAGGTGGTTAAACCTACTTGCTGACATTTGCTCATTACCTATGACAGAGGGAATAACAGATATCGGTAAATGGAAAATAAAATCTGGGCTAAGAGTTCATTTTTAATGCAACAACTGTGATGGTGTTAAAGGTTTTTCGGGGTTTTATTGCACGTTCCTGAATGATTTTCTCATCATGCTTGGATATTTTATAACTTGGGCTTCTCTCTGCAACCCACATTTTCTGCTGCAGACGATGACGTAAAGTGGCCTCAGGTACACCTGTCGAGGCAGAGTCGCATGAAATGAATAGTGAAATCGATATTTAGCATTAGAGCCTCCTCTGGAGAAGGAAGAGGAGAAGAAAACTCAACCTCCAGATTATTTCCCTTTGAGGGAATGGAGCTCATGTTACTACGGCTCTCTCCATCTGTCTGGCCGTCTCTGCGCCGCAGCAACATGTCAGTCACAGCCCAGACCACGCCCAGCCATTCATTCCCCCGCGTTTTTCCTGGTCTGCTAGGCAACGCCTCCTTTTGAGCCGTTTTTCAAATATAAATGTGGGCAGGGTGAGTAAATCTTTCAGCATACACATGTTAACGTGGGCAGCAGTGGATCACAAACTGTTTTTTTTTTTCAGAAAAGCTGTAATATGAGTTATGTTGCTGCATGCAGATAATGTTGCTAAATGATGGCTAGTTAATACATGTCAATATACCATCTTAGGTAATGTTTCATCATTTAAATCCTCTAGAAGTCCATTCATGCTAGGAATAAACCCAACCCTCTTTAACTTCAGGGCAGAGACTGTGCTCAATATTGCTTTCCACATATTTGAAAGAAATCTTAAAAGATATAACGGAGACAGAGCAGTAGAGCAGTCTGGGGTCAAGGAGGATCTGTACACCACCTTTCTCCCAGGTGTAGCTCCAAGCTGACGGGGCTGCTGCTGTTCCTCTCGCTGCTCTCATAGCCGCTCTCCATCCTCTGGATCAACCTGGGGGGAGGAGGAGGAGGAGGGAGCTGTGCTCCTTTGAAGGAGCTGGGGAGCGTCCTGGAGGAGCCAGGTCTGACGGACGGCCCCTCCTCCTGGGCTAAGGAGGAGGCGTCAGCTCCATGGGGCTCCGGAGCCCCTCCGTCGTCAGGTAGGAGTCCTCCCAGGGGGCTGTACCCCGCCTGCCTCCGCCTCTCGCGGGTGAAGATGGTGTCTATGTTGAGCGTCTCCCTGCGGGGCCTCCAGGCCGGCCGGTACCTCCCTGCTCCTCCCAGGGAGCTGCATTTGGACTCGCTGCTGGTGCTGTCGGCCTCCCAGTCCTGGACTTTGGCGGAGGAGGAACTCGGAGCTGCGTTCGGAACAGGGAGGTGCTGGCTGAAGGCGGAGGAGGAGATCTCAGAGGAGAGGACGGCGGCCGGCAGGGAGGAAGAAGAGGAGGAGGAGGACAGGGGTCGGATGATGCTGGTCATGGTCTCCTTGAAGTCTCTGAGGCGGCTGGTTGAAGATGAGGAAGGTGGAGGTTTGGGGAGGTGCCGAGGAACCTGCTGCTCCTTCAAGGTCTCTCCTGGAGGACGGAGGAGAAGACAGCGTTGGGGGTGAGAGGAGAGACAGGGAGGAACAGGACGGAGGACAGCAGCGATGAAGAACTGAACATGAGTGAATGGTTTCATGAAGAATGACCCAACCATAAGGTTGTCTAAGCCCCGCCTACCATCGCTGTGGTAACCCGCTAACGGTTCGGGTTTGATTCGCCGAGACCGGCTGGAGCTCCGCCTCCTGTTCACGGCACCGCCCCCTTTCCTTGGAGACTGCTCCCCGTCCGTCGTCACGTGGCCTTACAATGAGAGGCATGGCATGCTATTATGGCATGGTTTACCCATCATGCAACACAGCGAATGAGTGAAGCAGTGACCAGCGTGATAAACCCCCGGCAGACAGGAGGAAGCGGGGCCGGTACCTATGGCGTCCAGGCTGCAAAGGGACGTGTGCAGGGTTCTGTCGGGTCGCTCCATGCAGACGACGGTCCCCTGGGAGTCGGACGAGTAGTGAGTGGCCAGCGACTCATGGTGGGAGAAGCTGGGATGGCGGCCGGAGTAGCTCTCTGTCGATGAGTCGGTGCGAGTGTCGCTGGAGATGGACGGCTCGCGGCCTGCCGATGGGGGAGAGAGAGAGGGGGGGGGGTCATTTATTATTGAAACAAACAAACATGGACTTTTACTCCAAAAACCTCCCGCTGCTAGCTAGCTGCTACAAACCCCCCGGTGTTAGCTGCTACCAGCCCCTAGTGGCGCTCTAGTTACCAGAGTCCTCGCTGTCGTAACTGGCCTTGTTCAGGTGCTGCAGGTCGAGGCGCGGCGGCGGCAGGTCCTGCAGGGACACCGGCGTCCCCCGGGGGTCGGTGTAGAGCAGCAGCAGCGGCTGGTAGTGGCCCTTAATGCAGCGGGACACGACGTCCTTCCACTTGGGTCCGATCTGGAGACAAAGGAGAAACAAGGTGGGGAGGGGAACGTCTGGAGACTGAGCAAAATAGTGTCCATCCGTCCAAATATCTATCCATCCATTCATCCATCATCATTTTATCCATCCATCGTTTCATCCATCCATTTCTCTGTCCATCCATCCGTCCATCACTCCATTCATTCATTCGTCCATGATTTCATCCATCCAACCATTTGTCTGTTTGTTGGTCCATCCATCCATTATTCCATCCATCCACCACTTCATCCATCCATCGTTTCATCCATCCATTTGTCTGTCCATCCATCCATCTATCACTTCATCCATTCATTCGTCCATAATTTCATCCATCCATCACTCCATCCATTCATTCGTCCATAATTTCATCCATCCATTTGTCTGTCCATCCACCCTTCTATCCATTATTCCATCCATCCGTCCAACACTCCATCCATTCATTCGTCCATAATTTCATCCATCCATTTGTTCATCCATCCGTCCATCCATCACTTCATCCATTCTTTCAGCCATAATTTCATCCATCCAACCATTTGTCTGTTTGTTGGTCCATCCATCCATTATTCCATCCATCCATCGTTTCATCCATCCATTTGTCTGTCCATCCGTCCATCACTCCATTCATTCATTCGTCCACGATTTCATCCATCCAACCATTTGTCTGTTTGTTGGTCCATCCAGCCATTATTCCATCCATCCACCACTTCATCCATCCATCGTGTCATCCATCCATTTGTCTGTCCATCCATCCGTCCATCACTCCATTCATTCATTCGTCCATAATTTCATCCATCCATTTGTTCATCCATCCGTCCATCCATCACTTCATCCATTCTTTCAGCCATAATTTCCCCCATCCAACCATTTGTCTGTTTGTTGGTCCATCCATCCATTATTCCATCCATCCACCACTTCATCCATCCATCGTTTCATCCATCCATTTGTCTGTCCATCCATCCGTCCATCACTCCATTCATTCATTCGTCCATAATTTCATCCATCCAACCATTTGTCTGTTTGTTGGTCCATCCATCCATTATTCCATCCATCCACCACTTCATCCATCCATCGTTTCATCCATCCATTTGTCTGTCCATCCACCCATCTATCACTCCATCCATTCATTCGTCCATAATTTCATCCATCCATTTGTTCATCCATCCGTCCATCCATCACTTCATCCATTCTTTCAGCCATAATTTCATCCATCCAACCATTTGTCTGTTTGTTGGTCCATCCATCCATTATTCCATCCATCCATCGTTTCATCCATCCATTTGTCTGTCCATCCATCCATCACTCCATTCATTCATTCGTCCATGATTTCATCCATCCAACCATTTGTCTGTTTGTTGGTCCATCCAGCCATTATTCCATCCATCCACCACTTCATCCATCCATCGTGTCATCCATCCATTTGTCTGTCCATCCATCCGTCCATCACTCCATTCATTCATTCGTCCATAATTTCATCCATCCATTTGTTCATCCATCCGTCCATCCATCACTTCATCCATTCTTTCAGCCATAATTTCCTCCATCCAACCATTTGTCTGTTTGTTGGTCCATCCATCCATTATTCCATCCATCCACCACTTCATCCATCCATTGTTTCATCCATCCATTTGTCTGTCCATCCATCCGTCCATCACTCCATTCATTCATTCGTCCATAATTTCATCCATCCAACCATTTGTCTGTTTGTTGGTCCATCCATCCATTATTCCATCCATCCACCACTTCATCCATCCATCGTTTCATCCATCCATTTGTCTGTTCATCCACCCATCTATCACTTCATCCATTCATTGGTCCATAATTTCATCCATCCATCCGTCCATCACTCCATCCATTCGTTCGTTCATAATTTCATCCATCCATTTGTCTGTCCATCCATCCATCTATCACTTCATCCATCCATTTGTTCATCCATCCATCCGTCCATCCCTCCATCCATCCATTCATTCGTCCATAATTTCATCCATCCATATTTTCATCCATCCATCCGTCCGTCCATCCCTCCATCCATTCATTCGTCCATAATTTCATCCATCCATTTGTTCATCCATCCATCGTTTCATCTATTCATTCGTCCATGATTTCATCCATCCAACCATTTGTCTGTTTGTTGGTCCATCCATCCATTATTCCATCCATCCACCACTTCATCCATCCATCGTTTCATCCATCCATTTGTCTGTCCATCCATCCGTCCATCACTCCATCCATTCATTCGTCCATAATTTCATCCATCCAACCATTTGTCTGTTTGTTGGTCCATCCATCCATTATTCCATCCATCCACCACTTCATCCATCCATCGTTTCATCCATCCATTTGTCTGTCCATCCATCCGTCCATCACTCCATTCATTCATTCGTTCATAATTTCATCCATCCAACCATTTGTCTGTTTGTTGGTCCATCCATCCATTATTCCATCCATCCACCACTTCATCCATCCATCGTTTCATCCATCCATTTGCCTGTCCATCCATCCGTCCTTCACTCCATTCATTCATTCGTCCATAATTTCATCCATCCATTTGTTCATCCATCCGTCCATCCATCACTTCATCCATTCTTTCAGCCATAATTTCATCCATCCAACCATTTGTCTGTTTGTTGGTCCATCCATCCATTATTCCATCCATCCATCACTTCACCCATCATCATTTTATTATCCATCCACCCTTCTATCCATTATTCCATCCATCCATCACTTCATCCATCCATCATCATTTTATCATCCATCCACCCTTCTATCCATTATTCCATCCATCCATCACTTCATCCATCCATCCATCCATCATCATTTTATCATCCATCCACCCTTCTATCCATTATTCCATCCATCCGTCACTTCATCCATTCATTCGTCCATAATTTCATCCATCTATCCATCCTTTAAACTCAGATCACCTATTTTTAAACTGAAAACTTCCTGTAAACTAAAGGAAAATCCAACTAAACTTAAACTTGGGGAAGTTCTGATAAAGTTCTGATAAAGTTCTGATAAAGAGACACAAAGTGTTTGGGAAGTCGTTCAGGAGGAATAAACCCCGGCAGCCGTCTCACCGTCTCTCGTCATCCTGGTGGAATAAAATCCTCCTCTTCCTGTGCTGATTTAGTTTATTTTTCCCCCTCTGTGTAACGGAGAAGGTCCTGTTGATCTTTTCCACCCTTCCTCCATTTTCCAAAGACGCGCTCGGATCTGACAGAATGCCCCAACGTGGGTCGCACCACCGGCCCAGAGCAGAGAACAAAAACTGGTGTTTGTTTTAACAGGCAGAAAGAGACAGAACGAGGTCTGCAGCGTGGGCAAAAAGTGCTAACGTAGTGTGTGTGTGTGCTGACCACACCCTCGGCACGTCCAGCTGCACGGACAAACAATGGAGGGATTTCCTTGTTTTCACAGCGAACAGAAAGACCCAGAATGAAACATCAGAGCAGCAGGGATGGAGGGATAGGTGGATGGGTGGAGAGTCAGGGGAACACCATCAGAAGTTCTCAGTTACTGTAGAAGAAAATCTGGAACGGTGAGGAGCAAAGACTTTATTATGTAAAAGAGTTTAGCCAGAAGGGGGCGTCAGGGTGGAACATGGACTAAAGCCTCTTTTACAAAGGTTCTTACAAACAGCGGGTTCTTAGAAATCTGGTGTTTTAAGATATTCCCAGAGGGGGGGATAGTTTCCTGAAATCTTTTTAGGAAGTTGGTATGAATATCATTCAATTCCCAAAAGCAACTAGAGGTATTCCAGAGCAAAAGATCAGCCATAAGTAATTCTATGTTCTTGGTTAGGATGCGTCAGAACCTTCCTACGGTATAATGACCTCCATTTTATGAACACTGTTGTCATAAGATGGCCGTTCAGCCCCTCTATGAGAAACTCAGGGCTCAGGGAAAGATCCTGATAGGAAGATCCTACGGCTGGCGTAACGTTTTATAAGGATCACAGCGGCCATTCCGATATCTCCAAAATTAAGAGAACTGCTGGACAAAATAGTTTGTAATTTCCAGCTGCATTTTTTTCTACAGGTGTAGTTACAAGATGGAGAAAGAGATCCAGCGGTTCTACCCACTGCTATTTATTCGTTTTATCAGAACCACATTGGCCAGTCCCTCCAGGATTTCGTGATGTTGCGATTGCAACTATTAACGCAAATCAGCGAATCCCCGCAAATTCTGCACGTCTTGCAATTTTATCTAATTATCGCAACTGCACCTTTTCCCAATGGCGACTCTCACTTTAACGTCCTTTCATCTGACGGCGTCGCATATCATGTACGCTCCTTTTTTCCTTTGTGAGAGGAATGTAGAATAAAACAGGTTCCATTTGCATTTTTTCCAAAGAAGGTGCTCACTCCAGACATTAAAATGCATCACCCGTTGGTGAAATTCGTAGTTTTGAACCCAGGATAGGTGACTTACGAGATTCGTGTATGTCCGATGAGAAAATTAACAGCTGTAAAACACGGATACAGCAACAGCGAGCGACAACTTTTAAGGAGATTAGTGTTAGTAATTTTAGTTACTTTTTATATCCGCTGAGTTATATAGGATTAAAAACTGTTTCAATCGACCTCAAGTCTAGTTTCCTTATATTGTTGCGGAGCGATGGTAACTTTGGCAGCGATCAAGGCTTTTCCAGCTCTTTTGGCCTGGCAGAAACCAAAGTTACGGTAAAATCAACAAACCCAAATCTTCGCCACGACTAAACAAACAAAAACAAAAAAACTCACTCTCTCCTGGCACTAATTAAAAATGATTGATGAGTGACTTTTCCTAAATCTTCAGTGCTGCCGAGCAGGGGCGTATCCAGGAGGTTAATAAAGACTGGACAAAGGGGCCCAAGGTGGGTTTGGGACTGTAGCACCAAAATAAAAGCAGAGATGTTCCACTAGTGGGGACCCAATCTGAGCTGCTCACATTTTCCAGTTTTCATCTCTTAGATTTAAAGTAATTCATTTTGGTAAGGTTTATGTGACATTTAGTCTTTACAGTGCTTATAATGTTACAAAGTAATATTTTTAGAGATAGACCGATATATCGGCCCGATATTACGTTTTTTACGTGCGTCAGCCGATAAGTGGCTGCTTGAGTTCGCTGATAGTTTCCCCCCCCCAAGCGTTGTTGCACACTGTGCACTTTATCATGCCGCTTGCTTGTGTCTACTGTGTGAAATAGTGTAATTATTTTATTTATGCTTCAGTATTTATTTTCAGAATTTTAATTACGCAGGTTTTTTAGCACTGAATTCTTGTTTTTTACTTGTTCTACCTCACCTACGTTTACTATTTGTTAAATATTGTTTTAAAAGTTCAATAAATGTTCAATTGGGACTTGTAACATTTGTTATTATCATTGTTTTTACAATGTAAATTGACAGAGCAGAATCGGCTCCAAAAATCGGTTTAAGAAAATCGGCGATCGGCTAAGGCCGATTAAAGAAAAAATTGTATCAGCATTGGCAGCCAAAAATAATCAAAATCGGTGAATCCCTAATTTGATACATATATATCTACATACATATATACACATACATTATATATTAGGGCCGGGACTTTAACGCGTTAATTAAGATGAATTAATTACACAAAAATAATGCGTATTTCTTCCCGTCGTGAATGTTTTGGTGACAGAACGGTCTCATCTACTCTGTCCCGTGCGTGCGCTCTCTTGTTTCGTGGCGCACACACGGCTGCACTGCGCTGCTTCCAGCGTCTATTTGTGCATTACAGAGGAAACTTAGATTTCCTTTGGGCTCGATCCTTCACAGAATCTCAGAACTCATTCCACGAGAGGGTTTTCATCCTCCACAGCTCTGCAAGGAGGGATGACAGTGGTGCGCCGCAGCTTCCTGGTCATCCTCTAGTTCATTTCCATCTTAGAGACATTTCCGCTTTCTCCGTGACTCATTTTGTTATCGGTGTTCTGACAGAATGATGGCTTTAAATTTTTCTGATAACTTAAACTTATGTATTCAGTCTTTATTCATACAAAAAATCCATCTGAAGGAAATTTTCACTTTTCTCAGGTATTTATGTGTAATTAAAATGCGATTAATTTCAAGTTAATTAATGACAAAGCCTCTAATTAATTAGATTAAAGAGTCCCAGCCCTAATATATATATATATATATATATATATGAAAGCTTGCTGTTCAAACAATTTTCAAGTGATTGGTGAAAAATACAATAAAATCAAACATTGCAACTTTTGTTCCAACTTTTCACAAAGCTGCCACATCATCAGGCATTTTAGGCCGCAACAATCACAGAAAAGTGCCGCAAAAACAGTGGGACCGTTTATCTCTTCACTAAAATGTCTACTGTTTGGGAGCAGCAGGAAGACCTGCAGAGAAGGCGGCTGGTTGGTGCAACAATGGTTACAGCTAGTAGTAGACTGGTAGACCATCAGTCAGAAGGTTTCAAATCCTGCCTTTACCACGACTGCAGATACCTTACGAATGGCGGCGGGTGTTAGTTTGTATGCCGTTCATAGGAATGCTGTAAGCCCCCCAAGATCAGCCAAATTTGTTCTTTTTGGTATACCAAAGGCCACAGTTGGCGGGTTTGCAATCGTGTTCAAACACCTGGCCACAAACTTACAAACACGCTACAAATATTGGCTTCTTAAGGCCGGCTTAAGGGAGCCGTAGGAAAAAAGTTCATGTTGATGCGGGTCATTGAGACCGAGCCTTGAGCTCCAGTCTGAGGCCGCACGTTGCTCCATCACGGTCCCAGGATCTCCTGATAGATTTCTGGAACAGTTCTCCAACAAGAATCCCCGACCCAGATATGGGTCGCTCTGATCTAAGCTTCTGAGGAAGAGTGAGAACCTAGTCGAAGCCTCTGAACCCAAACCGATACCAGAACCACGCAAGAGTGACACGTTCCCAGCTGTTAGCCGGACCAAAGAGTTGGACCTCACCTCCTTTACGTCCGCGTCATCGAAGTACATCCACCGCCGGATCTTGGTCTGGAAGAAGAAGGTGGAGTAGTGTTTGCCGTAGTAGCAGACCATCCCGACCAGGTAGAGCTCGGCCTGCCGGGCCTTCTCCTCCGTCACTTTGTAGAACATCTGCAGACACACAGTTCCACATTAGAGCCCCTGGTTTACGCCTGTGGGCCGGTTCCGGTTTCGTTCTTACGTCTCCGAGTCGCAGGCACGTCCCCAGCGAGTGGATGACGTCCTCGGCCAGGTCCGAGTGGTCCGAGTCCCACACCAGGCCGATGGTGATGATCTCCGGGCTGTTGAGGAGAACCCGGGCCATGCGGAGCTGCTGGCCACAGCGGCTCTGAGGAGGAGGCAGACGTTAGAGGTGGAGCCCTGGACCCCGGCAGGGCGGAGGAGGGTGGGTGTGGCTTACGGGACAGCTGCGGAGGTCGCCCATGCTGGCGTTACGGAGCAGCTCCCCGAACATGCTGGGGGTGGCCTTCTCCCTGGACTCCACCATCTTCACCGCCTGGTTACTAAGGAAGAGGAGCAGTTAGGAGCTGCGGTATTCATTATGATAGACTTGTGGGGTTCCTCAGGGAACTTAGTTGAGAATCTGATATTTAACCTGAGTTTTACTGTCATGTAACAAAAAACAGGAAGGATCTATGAAGTTTGGTTATCAGGACGAAAAGTCGGACGTTTGCCATCAACCCTTCCTGGTATTTATCTTGTAGCTTTGTGCAGTTACTAATTATTCTACCCTACGACCTCTGACCTGCGGTACATCTGTAATTAATAAACTGATTAGACCTTCTCTGTTATAGCATCACGTTACAATCACCACCTGTTAGAAGAACCTTCTACAAAAGTAGGAGGGAGAACCGGGTGAGCAGAAGAGCGACTTAAAGTCCTCATACTAATATCTCCATGCTGGTTGCCTAGGTGATCCTGAGTTGTTGCCTAGGTGACCCTGGGACGTTGCTTAGGTCAGTGGTTCTCAACATTTTTGGGGTGCTTCACCACTTGCATATCTTTGATCAACTCCGTCTCTGTCTTTCATTATAGCATTAATTTTCACTCTTTCAGGCAAATATGAGCTCTCAGTTGTAATTTCCAGAAAAAAGAACATAAATAAGAAGTAGCTCTCCTTGTTATATTTGATCAGTTTCCAGAAGGATGTAACAGAACCTTATCAAACAAAACAGATACAGTAACAAAGCCTTTTTTGCAGTATTTTTCAGAAATTTGTACGCAACATTTCCACATGTTACATATATATGGAAACTACTGAAAAAAGGTGTCACAGTATTCACATTTTCTGAGATAATGAATTTGGGACTTTCATTAATTGTCAGTTATAATCATTAAAAGGAAAAGAAAAAAACAGATTTAAAAAAAATGTATCGGTCTGTGTGTAATTAATCTAACATACAAGTTTAACTTTTTTAAATGCAACTACTGAAATTGTAATTTTCATGATATTCTAATTTTGTGTCCAGCAGTTTTACAATCAATTACACTTTGTGATGCTGGCGTGGTGCCTAGTTGACCGTGGGGCGTTTCCTAGTTAACCCTGAGGCATGGGGAGGCTAAGTCACGCCCTTCTACTTCCAGTCCATGGGTCCCCTAATACCAAAAAAAAAAAAAACGAGAGTCAATGGAACGATTAAAGTTATTTTCTGATCCAGTTTGGAATAAGCCGTGGATCGAACGATGTCCGTGGATTTTAAAAACTAAAGAGAAAACGCTGATTTTCGACCGGAGGTAAAAGTAAATTTAGGTTTTCTGTAAAAAAGCTTAGCGGACTACAGAAGAAGAAGGAGGAGAGTGATGGCCGTAGCCTCCAGGACGAAAAAAGGTGCATTAAAAACGGAGAAAACCTCTATAAGTCTGACCATGTGGAAAGTAGCAGCTATGTCGGGGATAAAGCAGTCGGTGGAGTGAGAGCCAGCATGGAGGAGAAGCTCTACCAGCTCTAGGCGAGTGTTTTACGTGCTATAGCTAGCGCTAGCTCCTGTTAGCAAAATTACGTCAGATATGCGACTTCTGACTTCTGATATGTAGGTATTTTAAATGCAGAATTTACATTCAAATAAATCTCAAATATCCCGACAAACACAGTCGAAACGTACATCGTTAGCTATCATTTAAATCCAAGTACAACATTTGTGTGATTCAGAACGTAAGACAAAGCGGACCAAAATATAAATTATCGCTCCATTGACTTCCATTCATAATTTTTTCGGTTTGGAAACCCATGGACCGACTGGAAGGGGAGGAGACTGCCTTGGTGACCCTGGGGCGTTGCCTAGGTGACCCTGGGGCGTTCCCTAGGTGACCCTGCAGCGTTACCTTGGTTACCCTGGGGTGTTTCCTAGTTGACCCTGAAGCATTGCCTTGGTGACCCTGAGGCATTGCCTTGGTGCCAGGGCGACTGTGGCTCAGTGGTAGAGTAGTTGGAGGGTCGTAGGTTCAATTCCAGCTTCCTTCCACATGTCGGTTTATGAATGCGAGTGTGAATGGGTGAATATGGCTTCAATGTAAAGCCCTTTGAGTGCCACTCAAAAGCGCTATATAAGTTCAGTCCATTTACCATTTACCATTTGGTGACTGTGGGGCATTGTCTTGTTGACCCTGGGGCGTTGCTTAGGTGACCCTGCAGCGTTGCCTTGGTGACCCTGGGGTGTTTCCTTGTTGACCCTGGGGCATTGCTTAGGTGATCCTGAGTTGTTGCTCAGGTGACCCTGGGACGTTGCTGAGGTCAGTGGTTCTCAAAGTTTTTGGGGTCCTTTATCACTTGCATATCTTTGGTCAACTCCGTCTCTGTCTTGCATAATAGCATTATTAGGTGACCGTGGGGCGTTGCCTTGGTGACCGTGGGGCGTTGCCTTGGTGACCGTGGGGCGTTGCCTAGGTCAGTGGACCCCTAGAGGTCTTAGGTGGTATTACAAGGGGTCATTGATAATAATATATTTATATTTTTTAAAAGATCTTATAGAATATAGAAATATATTACTTTACTCAGGTGACTAAGATTTATATCTACTGAAATTACAGAAGGTAACATGACGTTATTTTTCTCTTTCACAAGTGTAATTCATTGTACATGTGCTGGTCATTAATTTAGAATATCACAAAAAAATATTATTTCAGTAATTACATTAAAAAAGTGAAACTTTTAAAGTATATTAATTTATTACACAAAGACTAATACATTTCTTTTTATTTTCCTTTCTAATTTTCATAGTTATAACTGACAATTAACGAATGTCCCAAATTCAGTATCTCATAAAATTAGAATAATGTTTCAGTATTGAAGACACCGTGACCCTGGAGTGTTGCCAAGGTGACCACGAAGCAATGGTTGCGCTAAAGCCGATAGAGCTGCAGCTCTGCAGATGTCAGCTCTGAACTAACCAGAGGGAGGTGGTGGAGATGTAGTGGACCATCTGGATGAAGGGCAGCGGGTCTGAAGAGGCTCCACAGCTGCTGCACACACACTGTGTGACACACAGGGACACCAGGTGAGCCACAGGGAGCTAAAGCAGGTAACCTTCCAGAACTTTCAGGGCTTGTTCTGGTCTCTGTGGGTCCAGATGTTCTGTCTTACCTGCTCAAAGAGCGTCATGGCAAACTTCTGGTGAGGGATGCAGTGTCTGGCAGTGCAGATGTCCTCCTTGGACTCGTCAGAGATGTGGAAGTGGATCCTCATCAGGATGTTCTCCTACGAACACACAGAACATCAGAGAAGGTCTGGAGGTACCGTCCGGCCCACTGAAGCCCGCCTTGCTATCCTTACGAAGCACTCTGCGGCGTCGTCCATGATGCCGAGCTGGAACCGCTGCTCGTCCTGGAAGGTCTTAGCCAGCGCGCTGCGCAGGGCGTCTGATGGCAGAACCTTCTCACTGCTGTACTGGAACTGGGAGAAGATGTTCTGAAGGAAGAGCGGAGATGGGTGAGAGAGGGGGAATTGGACCTGGATCTAACCTGAGGATCCAGAACAGTCCTCACCTTCAGAGCGCAGAAGATGCATGAGTCCTCCATGCACTTATGGGTGGTGAGCTGACGGAAACTCCTGCGGAAGATGTCCAGGTGCCAGAGAACCTGAGGAGGTCAGACCCGCAGAACCTCAGAACCGTCCTGACAAACACAGCAGACAGATCTGGCGGCCCGATGAGATCCTCTCTTGATGTTCAACTTATGATCTGCCATCCCATAATACACAACATCGTATGTCTGCTGAGCTTATATCTGCTGCCATTGGACCACAGGGACCTCGTCAGGGAAGCTAGAACCCGGACAAAGGTTCTGCGTTGAAGCTGAGCTAGAGTACCTTCCCTCTCACTTCCTTTCTTCCTTTCCTTCCTTGCTCCATCTTTTTTATCCTCCTGTTCTTTCCTTCCTTTCCTCGTTTCTTTCCACACTTCCTTCTTATCCTTTTTCCTTCCTTCCTGTCCTTCCTTCGTTTCCATCATTTTTCCTCCCTTTCTTTCCACCTATCCATCCTTCCTTCCTTCCCATCCGTCCGTCCTTCCTTCCTCCCTTTCCTTGCTTCCTTCCTGTTCCTTCCTTCTTTCCATCTTTTTTATCCTCCTTTTCTTTCCTCCCTTTCCTCGTTTCCTTCCCTACTTCCTTCCTATCCGGTCCTTCCTTCCTTCCCATCATTTTTTCCTTCCTTTCTTTCTTTCCTCCTATCCATCTTTCCTTCCTACCTTCCCTCCCTTCCTCCCAGCCTTCCCATCCTTCCTTCCATTCCCTCTTTCCTTCCTCCCTTTCCTTGCTTCCTTCCTACGTTCCTTCCTATCTTCCCTTTCCTTTCTTCCGCCCTTCCTTCCATCACTCCTATCCTCCTGTTCCGTCCTCCCTTTCCTCGTTTCCTTCCGAACTTCCTTTATTCCCTTCTTCCTTTTTCCTTCATACTATCCTTTCTTCCTTCTTATTCTTTCCTTCCATACTCCCTTCCTATGCTTCCTTTATTCCCTTCTTCCTTCCTTCCTTCCTTTTCTTTTTTCCTACCTATCCTTTCTTCATTTCTTTTCCTCCTTCCTATCCTTTCCTTTCTTCCTTCCCTCCTGTCTCAGCAGGAAGTCCAGTCCGTTATCGGTGATTCATTAAGTGGAACCAGTGGAGCGGGTCCAGTCTCATCAGTACCAGTCTTTGTATCATTAACCAGAAGCTGGTAACAACCAGCTATCAGACCTCTTCCTCCACTAATTAAATGTGTTTGCAGTGTGTAAAGAGCATTTTCTATAATTCATGTTTTTCACGTTACATTTTCTCAGCTGGTTTCTCATCCTGTCTGTAGATAACATAAACAGGATGAAACATGCTGTAAACCGGGATGGTAACATTACTGGTTTTACATTTCCTGAATTAACAAAAACATTATAAAGAGAGTCAAACAGAAGATTAAAGATGATGAATCTGAGCTTCTACCGTCTGGAAAGAGATTCAGAGCCTAAATCAATTACCAACAGATGGAAAAACGTATCACTTTAATAATGATCCAGGCAAACTCAAAATGTAAATTGTGACTGTTTGAAATAAATATCTGAACTGATATTTAACTGAATCTGTTTTAACTCATTTTTCATGTTTTAGTGGGATTTTTTGCTGCTACGAGGAAAATGTCTAAACAGTGACAACATAAGCTGACACTAACCGATCAGTTTAAGGCTAATTTATTTGTATTTGTCAGTTTATTTTCTCCAGGATCTAACAGGAATGTTGAATCATACGGAAACACAACAAACATCCGTATATTTCTCCCTCTAAATGTCGTTGATATAGATAATAAAGAGGGACCAGAGTCTGAGCCCTGAGGGACACCTCGGCTAACATTCAGATTTAGACCAGTTTCTATTAATTAACATCTAGATAATTTCCTTTCTTGTATGGTAGCGTCTGGACCAAAATAAATTAGAAAGTTTCAGGTTATTAAAAAGGAAAATGATACAGCAGAATTGATTAATGCAAAATTATAATTTTAGTCCCACATCAGAGCAACTAGAAACCTACAAACTCTTCTTTATTTCGAATGTAAATCATCACCTATTTTTCCCAAATTTATTGTCTTAATTTAAATAATCAGAGAAACTTTAAAGGCTTTAAAGAAACTTTTACCCTTAAGGGTCCAGAGGAGAAAAATATTACATATTCAGGATGAAATGTTCTGGAGCAGAATCCTGGATCCAGAACCAGGCAGCCCAGAAGTTCTCATCTTAACTATCTGACTCCTTCTCACCAGTGTTCCCCTCAGCCAATCAGCCGCTAGAGCCGAGATCAAACGGACCAATCAGAGGCTGCGTCTCCTTCAGAGGAGATGATGGGAGATGGAGAGTGAACGCCTGGAGGAGCAACATCTCCAGCAGCTCTGATGGAGAAGCGAGGCGACAGGAAGACCCGGTTCTGATCAGTTCTGCTCCAGGTGTTCACCAGAACCACAGCTGGACTTTATCACACGGTTTTTATTCAGCTTTCATCAAGGAGCCAATCCGAAGCTGAGGATGCTGGACCGGTTCTGGACCTCTGTTTCTGGATCAGAACTCCTTCTAAATAGTTCTACTTCTAGAACCTCCCAGCAGACTGATCCAGCTGGGTCCATTTAAACTGGAAACAGAACCAAATACCAGAAAATGTCCCCTCTGCTCTTCAAAATGAGTTCTGGACATACTGCAGCTAATCTGGGCCTGATCAGAACCAGCCAGCATAATCTGCTGAGTCAGCTCTGTTTGTTCCTGCCCCTCCCACCGGGTCCAATATGTCGCTGGTTCCAGGTATCGGACCTTCTGCTCACGGCACCATGGGACGCCTGCTCTTAACGTCCGGCCCTCCCCACAGCAGAACCGCTCAGTGGAACCGGTCCAGGACGCCGCAGAGCCTCACGTCTGGTTTAGAGGAGAGAATAATGACACAGAAAGTTCTGGTAGAACCCAGAGAGCAGCTGCAGGTCCACATGAGGACAGAAAGTTCTGGTAGAACCGGCCGAGCAGAATGAATCAGCAGCTTGTTACTCTGATCTCCTTCCTCTTCATCACCTCGGAGAATCTGGAAACCCCGGCAGGCTCGGATGTTCACCGACCGTGTTCTGACGGGTCTGGACGGACAGCCGGGTCGGCCCGGAGGCGCCGCAAATCTGTCAGGAGGCTGCGTTTGATCCTGCTGTGATAGGCGGTCCATTTGTACTGGAGCAGCAGGATAACCGGGCCAGAACTCGGGGAAAGGTTCGGGTTCTGAGGGTTCCTCTGGAGGCTGAAGCACGTTAAATGTGGACGAGGTTCTGGTTCTGCACCAGAACCAAGGTCTGATTAATAAGTCCAAACATCTGGAAACATGTAAATTCACTGATCCTGAACAGAACCAGAACTCTTCCTGCTCTCACTTTTTAGATGTACGTCTCCCATGACCGACTGATCCAGACTAGACTAGACTAGACGATGCAGGATTTTAGCTTGTAAACCACCTTGTTGTCAAGGTTACCATATCTCTGGTTGAAACGAGATTCAGATCGCTATAAAAACAATGAGATCATGGAGACAATGCAGCCCCGATGAGGAAATAACTCATAACAAGACTGTAACTCTAAGTTTTGTGCTCCTACAACCAACACAGTATTCAGAGTATAACAAAAAAGAAATGACCCTGGAAATGGGAGGAAAAAATGTAATTATATGCTCCTTGTTGGAAAATGTACTCATATTCTTCACATTATTATTTTGGCCCGTCCTGTTTTATGCTCAAGGTGTTATGAATCATGTCCTCATAATAAAGAAAATAATCTGATACCAAAGAACTGGCGGTCTGGACCCAGTACGTTTGAACCAGTACATCTAAACCAGTACAGCTGGACCTAAAGGTCTAGACCAGTACGTGTAGACCAGTACATCCAGGCCAGTACGTCTGGACCAGTACGTCTAGACCAGTACGGCAAGACCAGTACATCTGGACCTAGAGGTCTAGACCAGTACGTCTAGATCAGTACGTCTAGACAAGTACAGCTGAACCTAAAGGTCTAGACCAGTACGTATACACCAATACAGCTGGACCAGTATGTCTAGAGCAATACGTCTAGTCCAGTACGTCTAGACCTAGAGGTCTAGACCAGTACATATAGACCAGTACGTCCAGACTAGTACAGCTGGACCTAAAGGTCTAGACCAGTACGTGTAGACCAGTACATCCAGACCAGTACATCTGTACCATCACATCTAGACCTGGACGTCTAGACCGGTACGTCTGGATCAGCACATCTGGACAATCACGTCTAGCCCTAGAGTTCTGGACCATTACATCTAGACCAGTACATCGGGATCTAGAGGTCTAGACCAGTACATCTATACCAGGACATCTGGACCTCCACATCTAGACATGGACGTCTGGACCAGCACATCTGGACTATTACGTCTAGACCTAGAGTTCTGGACCATTAACTCTAGACCAGTACATCTGGACCTAGAGATCTAAAGTAGTACATCTAGACCAGTACGTCTAGACCAGCTACCTGGACTATTACGTCTAGACCTAGAGTTCTGGACCATTAACTCTAGACCAGTACATCTGGACCTAGAGGTCTAGACCAGTACGTCTGGACCATCACATCTAGACCAGTACGTGTGGACCAGTACATCTGGACCTATAGGTCTAGACCAGTACATCTAGACCAGTACGTCTGAACCATCATATCTAGACCAGTACATGTAGTCCAGTATGTCTGGACCAGTACGTCTAAACCAGTACAGCTGAACCTAAAGGTCTAGACCAGTACGTATACACCAATACAGCTGGACCAGTACGTCTAGAGCAATACGTCTAGTCCAGTACGTCTGGACCTAGAGGTCTAGACCAGTACATATAGACCAGTACGTCCAGACTAGTACAGCTGGACCTAAAGGTCTAGACCAGTACGTGTAGACCAGTACATCCAGACCAGTACACCTGTACCATCACATCTAGACCTGGACGTCTAGACCGGTACGTCTGGATCAGCACATCTGGACTATTACGTCTAGCCCTAGAGTTCTGGACCATTACATCTAGACCAGTACATCTGGATCTAGAGGTCTAGACCAGTACATCTATACCAGGAAATCTGGACCTCCACATCTAGACCTGGACGTCTGGAAATCTGGACTATTACGTCTAGACCTAGAGTTCTGGACCATTAACTCTAGACCAGTACATCTGGACCTAGAGGTCTAGACCAGTACATCTAGACCAGTACGTCTGAACCATCATATCTAGACCATTACATCTAGACCAGATTTCTGGACCATTAACTCTAGACCAGTACATCTGGACCTAGAGGTCTAGACCAGTACATCTGGACCTAGAGGTCTAGACCAGTACATCTAGACCAGTACGTCTGGACCACAACTCACATACAATAGACCAGTACGACCAGACATACATCTGGACCTAAAGGTCTAGACCAGTACATCTAGACCAGTACGTCCGAACCATCATTCTAGACCAGTCACATATAGACTCTGGTCTAGACCGTACGTCTGATCACACATACCTGGACTATTACGTCTAGCCCTAGAGTTCTGGACCATTACGTCTAGACCAGTACATCTGGACCTAGAGGTCTAGACCAGTACATCTATACCAGGAAATCTGGACCTCCACGTCTAGACCTGGACGTCTGGACCAGTACGTCTGGACCAGCACATCTGGACTATTACGTCTAGACCAGTACATCTGGATCTAGAGTTCTAGACCATTAAATCTATACCAGTACATCTGGACCCCCACATCTAGACCAGTACATCTGGACCTAGAGATCTAGAGTAGTACATCTAGACCAGTACGTCTAGACCAGCTACCTGGACTATTTCGTCTAGACATAGAGTTCTGGACCATTAACTCTAGACCAGTACATCTAGACCAGTACGTCTGAACCATCATATCTAGACCAGTACGTGTGGACCAGTACATCTGGACGTCTAGATCTGGACATCTAGACCTAAAGGTCCTGGGGAACCAGAGCGGGGGTAGTGTGTTCTGGTACCTGCAGGGCGCTGTTCAGGAAGCAGCTGTTCTGACCCGGCTCGTTGCTCAGCCCCTTACTGGGAGCTATGGAGGTCATGGTGCGCGGCGCCAAGATTCCCTGCGTCCCTCCGCCGCCTCCAGAGGCAAAGTAGTTCCTCTTCCAGGACATGCTCCGCCCCCTCCGCTGCGCCTCCGGCCGGGATCACCTTCCTGTGTCCGCCGTCCAGGAATCCATCTCCTCCAAACCGGAGGAGGCAAACAGAAACGTGAGGAAAACTGTTGGGAAGTTCAGGAAAAATAATCAATTTATCCCAGAAAACCCGTTTCTACTGAGGTTGTTTTCCCGTTTTAGTTTCACCTGGAAAACGATTCAACTGAGGATAATCCAGAACTCCAGAGTCATGTGAAAGAAAATCCTCTCCAGGTGATTTATGTCACATTCCAGCTGCTCCAATCCGTCAGTTCATGATTCCGGGGAATCTTCGAGGAATGTTTTTGATTCCGTTACGGCGCAGGATTCCTAAATCCGACACTCTCCTGGGCCGAGCGTGGCAACATGCGGCTCAGAGTATATCGGATTTCACCCTCCTCTTCTTCAGAGGTCAGAGGTCAGAGGTGGCGGCTGGGATCAGGACGGATCTGTAGAAGAATAAAACAGAGAGCAATGAGATTCCAGAGAAAGAAGCACCCGGATTTCCCTCTCATCCCGGGGAATTATCCCAGGAAAAACAGGCTCCTGAACAAGAATCCATACAGAAACATTTATTCTCATTCCTGTATCTGAATCTGTGAAAATCCCAACACTATCCCAGTCTGACCAGTAGGAAACGGGATTACAGAACCGGAACCAGACCAAACCTGGAGGCCGACCCGTTCCTGAGCGCTGAGGCAGCAGGAATAAAAGGTTCTGTTCCCGGTAATGACAGAGGAGGCGGGTCGGATCTGCAAACCGGGTATTACTGGGAACACTGGGAGTAATAACGGGATATCAGCGCGTTAAGCCTCCAGTTCGGAGATAATTTCAGGTTGGTTCAGACGCCTCGTCACCGCGGGCGCGGCAGCCGCTCCCTCAGAATGTTCTGGTCCGGTTCTGCTGACTTGGCCGGGTCGGGAACATTATCTATGGGTCACGGCAGGAGAAGCAGAACCTCAGGAAGTGCGTGTCCCAGCCTGGAAAACCAGAACCAAAGGCAGAACCGAGGTGAAAGGATCAGATCTACTGAGTTTCTGGTAGAACCGGGCCGACCCAACGGACCGCTCCCGGGAAGCAGAGAGAACAACAGGAATTATGGGATTAAGGAGCCGGATCACTCCAGGGAGCGCTTGTTTACCACACCAGGAGAACAGACTCTAAGCCTGAAACTGAGTTCTAGACTCCTGCTTCATCCGGACCGGTTCTGGAGAAAAACTCTGGGTTCTAGACTCCTGCTTCATCCGGACCGGTTCTGGAGAAAAACTCTGGGTTCTAGACTCCAGCCCCATCCGGACCGGTTCTGGAGAAAAACTCTGGGTTCTAGACTCCAGCCCCATCCGGACCGGTTCTGGAGAAAAACTATGGGTTCTAGACTCCAGCCCCAGCCGGACCGGTTCTGGAGAAAAACTATGGGTTCTAGACTCCTGCTTCATCCGGACCGGTTCTGGAGAAAAACTCTGGGTTCTAGACTCCTGCTTCATCCGGACCGGTTCTGGAGAAAAACTCTGGGTTCTAGACTCCAGCCCCATCCGGACCGGTTCTGGAGAAAAACTCTGGGTTCTAGACTCCTGCTTCATCCGGACCGGTTCTGGAGAAAAACTCTGGGTTCTAGACTCCTGCTTCATCCGGACCGGTTCTGGAGAAAAACTCTGGGTTCTAGAGAATCATAGAACTTTGGACCTCTGGTCTCCAGAACTTTCCTCAGATCAAACCCTTAACGGACAGAAACAGGTTCTGTGTCTCAGAGACGGACCGGTTCTGATCCAGAACCAGGAATACTGAGAACAGTTCCCAGTTCTGATGTCGATGGAAAGTTCGATCATAGAAGAAGAAGGTCCACGACCCAAAGACCTTAGAGGCACGGCGGGGGCGGCGTCATGCTGTGGGAAAAACAAATCAGGAGACGTCAGACACATCCTGGACATTAAAGTGTCCTAATGTGGACCAGAACCCTGACCCGGTTCTGTTGGTAGGAACCGGGTCAGAACACCATCAGGAGAAGCTCCTCCTCCTACTCTTCACCGCCCAATCAGACGACAAGAAGATCCTGTTTCATTCCGACGCAGCCATCGGAATAATCGGCAGAACCTCACAGAGTTACAGCTGAGGTTCTGAAGCTCCCGGATCCGACCCGATGCACGGATGGTACCACCGGAACCGTCCGTCAGCAGGTCTCCAACCTGTCGGCTCTACCTGGAATATTATCACTTATCCTGGGAATAAATGATGAACTAGAACCAGCGTCCATTAGGAGGTTCTGGTTCTGAACCAAAGTTCTGGTTCTGATCTTGCAGCTTCACAGGTTCTGTTTCCTCCGGTTCAGATGGTCGGCATTCCAGAGGTTCCAGAGTCATCAGAAAGCACGGTGGAGGTGGCGTCATGGTTTTGGTCGGGTTCTGATCCAGAATAACAGTAATAAAGGTGCTACAGGTCAATCAGAACCAGCTTTCGTTCTGGTACCACGGCTTCCAGAACCTTCAGAACATCAGTTCTGACCCATGATTTTCACCCCAGCAACCCGGATCAGAACCAGGCTGAATCTACCTAGAGACGATTACACCAGGCGGTCCGACGGGACGGGTTCTCCAGAACCGATGGACCTAAAGTCTCCTGATCCGAGAAGTAATCGGAACCTTCATCAGACTCGGTTCTGGTTCCATTTTAAAGTTCTGTTGTTTTTCAGATTAAACCCAAATACTTCACAGGGACCGGGTCTGATCCAGAACCTCAGTAGCTGTTCTGATCCGGAACCGGAAAAAAGCAGCTAAAGAACCTCAGAGGTTCTGGATCCATCCGGATCTGGTTCTCCTTCTGCTACCAATAAAGTTCTGCTCTTGGTTCTGATAGAAGAACCAGATCGGAACTTTCTGGGGAACGTCCCAGGAGTGGATCGGTAACTTTATTCCAGTAGGAACAGAACCAGAACCAGAACCGTGCTGGAGCTCCTCCTGCTGTTCCCGGTGGGAATCATCCAATCCGGGAGTTCCGAACCAGCCTCGAACAGCTGAGGAGCTTATTAGACCCGAACCGTTCACAACCGACAGAGATTAACCCCGATCCGAACCCGGGACGAACAGAACCGGCAGAACCGCAGCGTTACTCGGCAGTTTTCCAGCCGGAGTCCGGAGCAGAAAGCATGACATCACTTCTAGCAAACTTCCCGGGAACAAAGAGCCCAGAGCGGCCGGGAACCGAGCCCGAACCTGACCGGCACCGGACCCGCTCGGGAGGCCGGGGTAAAGGCCGAACCTATGAGGGACCAGCAGCTCCAGAACCGGAACCAGACTGCGGAGCGGCGGCTGCACTGTGTTAAAAGCATCAACCACAGCCGGGGGGAAACGCTCAAAACCGGGACACCGGGGTTCGGCTCACCTGCGGCCGGAAGAGGAGGACAGCTTCTCCCGGTCAGGATGCGACGCTCACCCGAAGAGTCTGGACCCGGGCCGAACCGGACCGGAGCCGACCGGAGGGTATTGTGTTTAACGGAGGGGGCGGAGCTACTACCTGCAGCGCGGGGCCGAGCGCAGGCGCGGGCACGGTCGGGAGCGCGCATGCGTGTACGATTTACGGAGCTGCTGGTCCCAGTAGACCCGGTAGACCTGGTTCTGCTGGTTCTGCTGGGTCCATATACTGTCCACATCCCATTATACTAACAGCCTCCGTGTTTGATTAAGTTTTAAACCGAAAAATGTTTAATCAGCGGAAGTTTGGTCTAGTTAAAGTCAGAGGTGGGCAGTAACTAGTTACATTTACTTTAGTAACTTTGGGGGGAAAAAGTTCTTTTAAGATGCAGTAGTTTTTACTTTTAGTTGAGTGATATTTTGATAGTATCGCTACTGAATGTCTGGATACTCTGAGTTACACTGTAAGAAAATTCACTGAGTGAGGAGCAAATATATGGAGGACCAAAACAGACATAATTAAAAAATAAAAGCAGAGGTATATATTATTTTAGTTCCCTTTTCCTTAGACGTGTATTTACATTAAGAAAAATACACATATTTTGGTTTTTCCTTTTCCTCATATTACTGCTTTTTATTTTTAATTATGTTGGTTTTGGTCGTCCAAAGATATTTTAACTAAATTATTCACCAGACACACACCTACAGTTTATCAAAGGAGAACATTTGTTTCTACACAAACTTTGGTTTCCTTATTAATCTTCTGTATGTTGAGCTTGTTGCATTTTGAGGTTAAGTGAATATGTAGAAAAGACCATAAACTTTTTACCTTATTCTAAGATATATTTATTCATTATCTACCTACTGTAAGTATTAGTATTATATTGAATAAAGTGACCCAGAAAGTCTTTCTTCTACTTAAAATGTATTATTATGTAATTATGTTATTTAATTCTTTTTTTATTTCATTTTAGTCTTTAAAATAACTTAATCTGCCCATAACTTTATATGTTTGTCCGTCTAAAGACATAATAAAAAAAATTATTGGATCAGATTTTACTTATCTGGTTAAATTCCTGCGAAAACGGGATGAAAATGTTGGGAAACAGCAGATATTTAACTGGTAAGACTGAAATATTTATATGAGTCATTTCAAGGATTTTAATAAATCAGATCTAATGGGTTTATCAGCTGTTTGTTTTTACTACATTTCTATCAGTTTTGACTCATTTTTCTCTCCTTTCTGTCATCTTATTCAGATGTATTTTCAGCTCAGTTGAGTTCATTCCTTTAGTGTTCCCGTCTGCTCCTCTGCGGTTCCAGTCGGTTTCCATCCTTTCCTCTCATCCCAGACCGGTTCTGGTTCTGGTTCAACCGTTCTAAGTTCACTTTTTGTTGTTTTTGTCATTTTATTTTCTCCATCAGTAATATTTATGGATATCGCTGTTTTATTTGCGTTTTTATACATTTGTTCTCGTGTTTTTTACTTTGTCACTTTGTGTTTCTTCCTCACATTTCCTTCATGTTGATATATTTTCTATTTTCCTCCCCTCTTTTCCCTTTTCTCTGCCTGTTTGGAAGATGTTTTCAGGGCTTTTAATAAATCTGTTTCTACATTTTCTTTGGCTTTTTGTTTCAGCATCTCTGTCCGCAGTTAATTTATGTCTGTTTATGACCGAACTCTGAGCTTTTATTGCTCATAAATGACCTCTGAGGACAGAACCAGAACCGCTTGGTAAAAATCCTACAACACAAATACTCTGGGGAGGAGGCAGTAATGTATTATTTACAATATATATTATTATATTTATTCAAACATGTCACCCAAACTAGTTTGTTTTGATTTTTTAGGTTAATTTTACAAAAAAATCAAAATTTAAATCAAAATTTTAGACAAACAAAAAAAACAAGAAATCTCCCAAAAAAATATGACTAAAAATCAGGGTAGAAGGCAGCTTGTGATCCAATTCTGTTATATTTCTGATCCATGAGCAGCGGCCTGATGACCGAGCATTCCATCAGACGTGTGAACGCAGCAGAGGCGATGAAGCTGCCCTCCTCTTCCTCTGGGCTCTTGCTGGGAGCTGACCGAGCAGCTGCAGCCGGCGATCGATCAGATTATTGATCGCTGCGAGGATCGATGGGTGGCCGCAGCAGCAGAGGACGAGCGGCGTTCCCTGCTGACTCGTTGGTTCTGATCGCAGCAGATCCAGAACCCACTGCGGTTCTGGATCTGCTGCTTCGGGGTCCTTTCTCTTTTTGGTTTCTGGTTCTGGTGTTTTTGTCTCTGTGTGTGAAACCTTTTGGTTCTGTTTAGTTCTGA
This sequence comes from Apricaphanius iberus, assembly GCA_028564705.1. Classification (NCBI taxonomy): domain Eukaryota; kingdom Metazoa; phylum Chordata; class Actinopteri; order Cyprinodontiformes; family Aphaniidae; genus Apricaphanius; species Apricaphanius iberus. The sequence continues at coordinate 153,841 of JAPXFQ010001124.1, read as the reverse complement.
TAGGTCCAAACAGCGCCTTGTTCAATGTGAGCAAAACATTTGATTCAGCAGCCGTTGGTGAGAACGGATCAGAACCCAGGGTCCAGGCCGTCTCTGTCCTGGGCCAGCAGAACCTTCTAGAACCGGATGACAGCGAGCTGCGGTCGGCGTGACGTTTAATGAAATGACAGAAGCAGCTCTGGGTTTGGGTGGAGAACGGTTCTGAACCGCAGCTCAGAACCTCAAACATTCCTGTGCTGCTGCTGCTGCCTCCTCCGCCTGGCTTCCATTAAACCGGGCCCAACCGGATCAGACGGAAAAACAACTGAGGCTGGTGTCTCCTCTGGGTTGAGAACCAGCTGGGTGTTCTGGTTCTGACTCACTGGTATCTGGATCAGCTGAAACTTTAAGACGTTTTAATCATAAGAACATCCAGAAAGTTCCTCTAAACTCCTGGTTCTGTCCAGGGTTCTGGTTAACAGGAAATCGGCCTGGACTTCTCTGAAACATCAACACAGAACCAGAACCGCAGATGGGTCGGGCTTTTTCCAGCCGTGGGAAACGTCCCGCCTGTTGTGGGACGGGACAGAACCTTATCGCTGCTCCACAGCTTCCTGGTTCTGAATCTCATCACCATCTCCTCCTCCTGGGTCCGGTTCGTTTCTAACTCCTCACACCGTCTAAATGTGGTGATGGCGTATCCTAGCAACCAGACAGCCAGGTCAAAGGTCAGAGTTCACTGCATAGGAATAAGCCAGGGGGTCACACTGATTTTCCTCCAAAGAAAATCAGATTCACTTTAAATTTTTAAGGGTTTTAATTTAATGTTTATTTCATTTTTAGCCTGCTAATGTAATTATGTTGAATTAAAAATGTTTATTTTTGGTGACACTTTGTGGGCGGAGCTTGTTTTAGATTTGCTTTTTAGAGAGGTTTCTACTTTAGATGACATGTTTCGCTTTCTGCTCTGTAAAACGTTCCGATCCCAGACACAAACCGCTCCAGAACCTCTAACCTGGATCTCTGACAGCTGAACAAACTGGTGGGAGCTCAGTTCCCAGTAGTAAAACTGTCAGAACCCGTTAAAGAGGTCCCACCTCCCACCCCCATCGCCGCGTCCAGACAAAGCGCCCTCAGAGACGAACTGGGTCGTCCTGCCGCTCGTTACTGGGTTCACTGGAGGATGGAGGGGCTCCAGCAGGGACCACTTAGAGAACCATGGAAGTTCCAGTTCAGGTTGTAACCAGGAAGTGGAGGAAAGTCAACAGATTCGTCTAGAAAAGTGTTTTATAGAAACAAAGCAGCTGAACATCAAACATCCTGTCAGCTGATAGTCACCATCATATGACTGCAAGAGTAAACAGCTGGGATAGGATACGGGATAACACACACACACACACACACACACACACACACACAGAGCGGTAACTGTTTGCTCTCACCCGTTCAGCTGTAGGAAGCCTTCCTGTAGCGCTCACTAGGGCTGCACGATTATGACCAAAATAATAATAATAACTATTACTTTGATCGATATTATAATCACAATTATTAATCACGATCATTCATCCAGTCCTGTAAAATATCTATTTCTATTAGGCCTGTGAATATTCTCATTCATCCAGGCCATGGTTATCTCAAGGAAATTTAAATCAAACGGAGGGTTTTTACAAGACTGATTATGTCATTGGATCCTTTGTGCTCCACGTCTTAACGACGGTCGTTGGCGTGCCGCCTATTGGTGGAGGTTAGGTTTCGGCTTCATTAGTGCCCTATTGTGTTATAACGACAGTCGTTGGAGTCACAGTTGTTTTTCTTATTAGAGGTTAAATTGTTGAGTCTCCTGGGTAGGGATGGAAAGCGCAGCGTTGTAAATTGGAGATAGGTGATGTCTCAGGCCTCCTCCTCTGTTAAGCGATGGTTGCTCTACTTTTATATAGATGGCTTCTTTTACTCCTCTTTCAAACCATCTGTCCTCTCTGTCTCTATTTTTATTGCACCCATTATAAACATACAATGTTGCAACATCTTTTGTGAAAAATAAAACTTTAGATTAGACTACATGATGAATAATGCAAAAAAAAAACTCCTATCTATCTATATATATATAAAAGTACAAGCTAAATATGTTACTGCAGAGTGCAATCTCAAAGTGCAATTTAACGGAAACAATTACAGCTTATACAGAAAAGGCCTTTAACATTCCCTGCATCCAAATCCTTTGTATTTACTATATGCTACGTAGCAACTATTACTCGCCCGTTATTGTAGTAAATACTGCATTGCAAACGATCGCGTAATAGACATGAAATCAGACGTACTGCTCCAACATTTTGCATGTTCTTTGACCCATATGACTGTTCTGTTGACCCAGATGTTTACATTACGTTCGCCTGTGGTCCCGCCTCCTCTAGCCATTATTTTGTCTGGTATGACTTAACGACTTAAATGTTTAATCAGTCAAAAAACAATTACAGTAATCAGTAACATCGCTTCACGTACATTTATCCGCCGAAACTGCGGCGGTGTCAATGGTTGACAGTTCGTCTGTAGCCATTTTTAGCTAGGTCCTTCTTCTTCTATGATTTTGGGGCGTCCGCTACATTCTGGGATAGCGTAGCATCCACCGGCTGCTTACTGTGGCGGTAGTACACTTTCGGGAACTTTCTGCTTACTAGTCAGATCCATAATGGAGATTTGGATCTACTACATTGCTCAAATACTCCTTTTCACCTGCTACGTAGCAAGCGTAGTGCAGCCATTATGAGTGCTGAGTGGCGCGGTTTTTATTTGGTCAGCTTAATGAAGCTTTAGCCATGAGTTTGCCCCCTGGTGGTTGGCAGACTATTTGTTGATGCAGTGTATGATAAAGAGGCACGCAGTGAAGCTCGCATTTTGAATGTGAATTTCGTTGACGATCAGGTTCATTTAATTGCGGCCACTAAAATCGTGATCATGATCACAATCCGATTAATTGAGCAGCCCTAGCACTCACTATCAGAGCCGGTCCAAGCCATACGTAAACCCTGGGTTGTGGCCCCCAAGTGCCCTCATAGATGGCTAAACTTTAACCCAGACCAAAGATCTGAATGGTCCACATTTGTTTATTGAGAGTTAAACAGTTTTAACAAAGATAAATAAAGAGTTTTTAAATAGTTTAGAGCAGTGGTTCCCAGCCTGGGGTCCAGGACCAGTTCCTGCAGGCTGGGAACCACTGGGTTCCTGGGTGGTTTCCTCCAGAGCTTTATATCTGTAAATGCTACGTGAATAAAATCCGAAAGCGAAAAAGAAAAAATGTGTATATATATCCTACAGGGAACAGCGAGAAGAATAAGAGCAAAAACCTACAATGGCTGCTTAATTTTTCCCAATAAATGTTCGTGTTTTCCGGACTCTAAGCCGCTGCTTTTCCCCCATGCTTTGGACCCTGAGGCCTATAAAATGGTGCGGTTTATTTATGGATTTTTACAGCTAACGACCTCTGGAGGACGTCCTCGATCTATGGATTGTACAAGTTACATCCTTCACCTTTAAGGGATGCTGTGCCTTTAAGAAGAGGCGGTCTGGAGACCGGAAAAGAGAGAGAGAGAGAGAGAGAGAGGAGGATGTTTGGGCGAGTAACGAAAGCAAATTTGGAAAAGACAGAGATTACGATAGCGAGACAGTTTTCATGCACAAACCCGCGTCATGGAAAAGAAAGAAATGCACGTGATACCACTTTAAGTTAAAGGCAGGAAATAGAGCGGCTTTATTAACAGTTAGCGGCACTAAATAAATGCTGAGACGTTGTAGCCAGCATGAAAAACTGTCTCAATGCGATAAAACAAAAAAAAAGCTTCAGAGGTAATGAAAGCAGATGGCCCAAACACAGAGAGAGGACGTGTTTCCACCGTGTTGAAACGTTAATAAAATCGCAACTTCCCTAAACATAAAACACTTTCCCAAAACGAACCCTTAAAAATGGTGATTAAACGTCAAAACGTCTGCGGCTTATGGTCCGGAAATTACGGCAATAAATAATGAGTGTATGTGGGTGTCACAAAGCACCTACTTGACAAAGATGGAAACGAGAACCTTCATTGGTAGTTGTGTTGCCTAGGTTACCACCCGATATTATGATTGTAGTCTGCCCTTGCATCCGAACCCTTAATATTTACTACAATGCTACGTAGCGACTACTACTCTACTGTTGATGTAGGAAATACTGCGTAGCAAACGCGCGAGTAGTAGGCATGAAATCAGACGTAGTGCTCCAACCTTTTGTTTGCCCTTTGACCCGTGTGACCTTTCTGTTGACCCGGATGCTTACGTTACGTCAGTCGCCTTAATCAACATAAATCTTTAATCAGTTGTCAGAAGTCATTCACAGTACTTCAGTAACATTGCTACACGTACATTTATACGCAGAAATTGCCGCATGTCCATGGCTGACAGTTTGTCTATAGCTAGGTCACTCGTCTTCTACGATTTTGGGCTTACGCTGCATTGTGGGATAGCGTAGCATCCACCAGCTGCTTACTGTGGCGGCAGAACACATCTGGGAACTTTATGCCAACTACTTCAATCCATACTGGGGCATCGGATCTACTGTATGGGTCACATACTACTTTTCGCGTGCTACGTACTAGGCGTAGAGAACTTCGTACGTAGCCTGCGTGTCTCCGGGCTTCAGGTTGTTCACCACAACAACAATGATTTAAGTTCTGAAAGTTCTGGGTCGACCACCAGGGAGCTGCACACGTTGTGGTCCAAACAGAGTTCTGTTAAAACTTGTAGTTCCAGGGAGGAACCCCGGATTGGACCACAGTCCAGCAGAGATCTGGACCTAGAAGTTCTGGTCTCCTCCTGATCCGCAATCTGAACCTGGGCTTGATGTTAATCGGGTCGGTACCGAAGCGTTGACACTGTAAACCCATCTGGTGATCATATCAGAACTTTCAGGAAAACGTCTGCAATCCGAACTCCTGAAGACCCGATCTGGACCAGAGTGAGCTGGATAAATCCATCATGTTCTGGACCAGAACCAGGAGGATCATCCTGGCCTTCATGTCCGGATCATCTGGACCTCATTCCAGTTAGAAGATTCTGATTTTAAAGCGTCTTTCAGATTAGCTTCAATATGAAATATGATAAAATGGGAGAACTGGTGTCAGAACCGGTGTCAGAACCTTCAGGTTTTCATACTAGATGAAGCTAGAAGCAGCTGAAGCTCAGAAGTTCCCTGATCCAGTCTGGTTCTAATGAAAAAACCCAGTTTGAACTGCAAATCTTCTCATACTTAACAGATTTAATGGGAAATTTCAGTTTAAATGTTCATAAAATGAACCAAACCTCAATTAAAACCTCTAATAGAGAGAAATATGCTCTATTTTTTTGCAGATTAAACATGTGAGAACTTCCTGGTCCCGGTCCAGATTCTGATGCTCCATCCCTGCTGTAATCTCCCACACATTCTCCTCCTGAAGCAGGGAGAAAACAGCAGCCTGTCCCTTTAAGGCCCCCTGACCTCCTGCTCACCTCTCAGATGCTCTGCTCCTCCTGCTGGGCCTCCTTCCTCCTCCAACATCTCCTCCTGCTCCCCGCGGCCGTCCTGCAGGTGACTCAGCCAGGAATGACATCATCCCGTCAGCAGCACACCTGTTTCCTCATCAGGCTCCTCCCACCTCCTCCTGCCTGCCGCCGGTCGCTTCCTGGATCCCTTAAAGGGACATTAGCGGCTGCGTGGCAACAGGTGGCAGCAGAACCGGGCCAGAACGGCCAATGCGGTTCCGATCCGAACGGTCCCTCCTCAGAAAACGATTTAAAAAAATGCTGAAAACTGAATATTTGAATGATTAATCGACCTAGAGAGAAGCACACATCGATGAAGGCTGTTTATTGGCTGAAATAATCAAAGGTTTCTGATCCAGAACCTGAGAACACAGAACCGGGGCGTGTGAAGGAACTCCTGGGAACCAGGGCTCTGTGGGTCATGTTCATTCAGTTGCTAATTTTATCCAGCGATGCAACAATACACAACCTCATTAACCATGCAGACTTTCACACAGAGATCCAACAAAGCATTCCTGGAGTTTAGGAGTTGATTTAATGCTTCTTTGCTGTTTTACGCAGAACTAAAACATTTCTGACCGCTTTTCTGTATGTTCTGTTCAACCCAGAGGGCCCGGCTGATCAGAACCGGGGAACAATGGAGATATTAGTAGTTGTGGGAAACTTGGAACTAAATCTAAGAAGAATAGATTTAAAGAAACCCGTTCAGTAAATTGGAATATTCTACAAATTAAAGATTGACGGTTTTAAGCTTTTATTGTTGTTAATTCTGATATTCTAGGAAGTGAAAACATGACATTAAAGAGGATATGACA